>CAJQUW010013127.1:1200000-1629967 GCA_907163375.1 Prostheceraeus crozeri
ATATCCTCGCTCTCATGAGTACAGCTTCGGCTGAATGTGCTATCAAGAGAGCGTGTTTAGCTTCGTCCACATTATTCACCTCCAACTTCCAACACCGCCAAACCGCTGATCATTCCCACAACGCGCCACACTGTCAGCGAAGAATGGGAGACAATCTATAGAGGAAGCGAACCAGTGTTTATCAGTTGCTCAGCGGAACTACTGATGCGAACCGACCGTCGCCTGTTGAGCTTGTACACCTTTCCAACCACACAGACTCAAATCCTCAGAGAACTCTACTACTCATCGAATGCGCGGACACCAAGACGAAGGGAACGATTAGATAGTTGAATGAAAATCTTCTCTCACACTCTCACTATTAAGTCACTAATTCTTCTGCACTTCGAATTAACAAAGTTCGAGCAAAAGAAGATCGATATCACGAGGATAGGAACTTCTGAGATCGATTTTCCCGGATCAGTTAGTGATCGCAATATTAAGATAAGGTTGGACTTAGGCAACCAGAGAAGGCAATCTCATTCGAATGAGAAATATATTAGCATAAAGAAGGAAAATAATTTCTCCATACTATGCTGAGAGCTGGAAAATGAAAATGAATTTGCAATCGAGACTTAATGGCAATGATCAAATGCCCACTGACATAAATATCACATTTCGTCACATGCTGATGACAACATGTGGTCTAACTTTGACATATGCCGGCAGATTACAATTTTGCCTTTAATGTTGAATTTTTTAAAAAATGTGCTGAGCACAAGACGTAATATTCATAAAAAATACCAAACGGGATAACGGGACAAAATCGAGAAATCATTCATTTTCTCTCGAAAACTATGCCAATTCTCTCTAAACTAATGCAAAAGAATCGCTGCATGGATACACAAACTGCATGACTTAAGAAAGACATTGTGAAGGGGTTCATTGTTTACATGTACCACACATGTATAGATCATTAATAGAAAACAAACTGACAATGGTGTCCAATATTCAACCCGAGATTTAGGCTAATAACAGAACAGACCATGGGCAAAATAGGGAAACTTCGAAATTTGCATTAAATGAGAGCGCATCACATTCAATCGTCGTAGTTTTATTACAATTGCGAGTATTTTCATGATTTGAATAAATTTTCATGGTAAACATAAAAACACAGAAACGCGTATTCGGAGTACATTTTTACAACATGAATTCACCGACCTCATTATTTCGCAGAAAGAAACATTTTGAATTTTATTATAAATGCCACACAGTATTATGACAATTACTAATTGTCATTTTGTCTTGTATTCACGACAAGTGGTGAAAATGAATATATACGCGTACATAATCGGAAGCATACATATGCGGGGACTCCTACGATCTGGGCATGTGAATCGAAAACATGTGGCCACCCAGAAGCTATATTATAATTGGTTCATCAACTTCAAAGTCAGCTCTGAACAAGCGGCCAAATAACAACACGCTTTACTTGTCCGAAATGTCTTGCGCATCACTTGTACAATTAAATTTCTTGAAAAAATAGAAGAACATTACTTCCATCAGAATATTTCTTGGCTATGTGACTGTGTCACGCCAACAATAACAAACAGATTTGCGTAAACAGAGAGCCAACAACTGTGACTTTCAATCGACAAGGAAATGTGAATCATATTTTTTTACAATAATCGACGTTTAATCAATATTTGAACTTTGAGGCATCTGAAGCAATGTCAAACATCGTCGAGTCACGGCTTAGACAGAGATAAGGTTGGACTGATTTTGTTCAACTCAACGTCATTATTCGTTTCTATTGCAACAACTGCTGCATACATGTGTAGAATTCCTCTATCAGCTTCTACACTAACAAGATGTGTGTAAATAAGTTTTCATAAAACGAGTAAATTTAGAATCGTTTTAAAGGTTTCATTTTTCTTTCCTATATAATCCACCATCTTAGGATCAAATTTCTCTACACAAAGAATTAGCATACATTTTCCGTATTGATAGTCAAAGCAAAGATATATGTTGCCATTGTCCTAGTAGCGATACTCGATACCCAAAACAGATTTAAGTTATCATTCTTAGTGATGCGATTGCATCGACCCATAAAATATTAACCATTTTTGGATGCATAATATTCAATTTCATTATGATGACAATAGGTACATAGATACGCTAAGATCTTTAAAAGTCTTTACACTACGAAATTTCACAGACAATATATGGGTGGAGGGTAATTACTAGATATGCATATTCCTATGTGAGATGTCATACAAGCACGTAAACAAACAAAGGTCAAATTGATCCGTTTCACAGCTCGGTGCACTGTTGAGCTCACTTAAGTATCATAATTATTTTTCAATACATCTACAAATTACATGTACCACGTCTTAATCATGGTCTTTATCCAAAGCAATCACAAGCAAAATAAGGTTTCATGATTATACCAAACCATTGAACATAATCTACCTCAATCTTGAAGTGTACTCAACGTCAACTATAAATAGACTTGTAATGAGAATCATTCGTAAGTCCACAGTTGAAGTTATCTCTAACTATATCGATTGCACATTCTTTAAACGGACGAAATAGTGGATCAATTCGGTTGAGGTGTAAGCAGCAGTCGGATAGCTGTCGCCATTTCAATTAAAGCGTTAAAGTGCAAAGGAAATTTGAGAATTTCCTCTCGAGATGCTGATAGAAATTGACGCAAATGTGCTGCGGCAACACAGAATGGTATTTTTGAGGAACTGAGGACGATCTTTGCCCATACAGTAGCTTAAAGCTAAAAATAGTCAGAAAAGTATAACATCCCGAATAATACATTTAGGCGAACAAATTTCTGAGTTATGGTTCAAAATCATTGCGCAGCACTTATTTGATTGAACTATATTCACCTCACTAAATGGCTAATGGAAACGACTCTTCCTTTAAATCTAAGCTTGAAGGAAAGGGACGAACCTTTACACCCTAGGTATTCCCTAGCTTAAGATAAAAGTCAAATAATAAGAAAAGTGGTGAAGAAAAATATGGTTTACCATCACTTACTTCCCCATGCTGGGGGCTGGGACGTGGACTTTTCTAGAAAGTTGTGGTACTTTTAGTCTGGATGCCCTTCCTGCCGACTTCCAATGACACTCTCGGGGCTCGACCAGAAGATCAGAAGATCGCTAGGCCAAGCACTTTACCACTGTGCCATGGAGGCCACGGCGAATAATTGAGGAAGTTGATAACAGAAATACAGAAAATATGATAGGAAAATACACAGAGGTGAAGAAATGGGAATGTAAAACAGAACACTTAGCAATAACTAGTGCTCTGCAGTAGTAGATGGGGTTAAAATAGGAAAGAAGATGACATAAATAACTAGGAAAACATTATTATCTAAGTACATTGGGCGAAAATAGTCTTCAAATTACAAACTCCCTATGAAGCTAAGTGAAAGCTTTTTGAAAGTCCTCTTGCTTCAAACAGATATTGGAATCTTCTACAGAGGAGGCCTAATCCACAATCTTAGTTTCCTAGTAAAGATATCTATAAATTCTCTAAGTGACAACGAGGATTTGTAATAAACACTATGGATTTTAGTAGTCGCCTTCTTTTATGCATCAGGCATAAGAGACAGGACGTGGAGCAACAGAAGAAAGGTCATCAGAGCAAGGAGTGTGATGATAGCTAGCGGTAGAGAAGAGAAAATGGGAGGCTGGTCTACAGTGTCCCAGTCATGATATAAATGAAGTGAAACTAGCAATATCAGACAAACTGCCTGACGCTGAATACGATCGAGATGCTCTTAGTATATCTACGCGGTTCTATTCTTCTCGATGAAATTTAAAACTTCTTTAACCATGTCCGAAAAAAGGCAATAGAAAAATGTCACCACGGAAATGTCATCAGAGGAGGTAGTATTTATCAGAACTTTAGTTATTATTCAAATGCATCTACTATTGTTCGCGGTATGCGGATGCTCCAAGCCATAAATGCACAAGGAAGGTCAATGCATAGGAGTTGTGCATGAATCCTTTGCCGATGAAACTTAGCTTAACAAAACAAGATGCTAATTCGAATTGTTTGAGGGGTAAACAATCTTGGTAGTCTGAAGAGACCATGAGAATGATTGACAGGCGAACTCTTGAGCAGGAAACAAAATATCATCTGTATAGATATCAAACTAGATCATTGAGGAACAGAAAGAGCAAAAAACGAGCTGAGAAAGCTTTTGGGTATCGATTCCATCAAGGACGTCATTCGCCGGAGCAGGCTGCGTTGGTTTGGACATGTCAGAAGAGAAGACCAGGATTGGCTGCGACGCATCATGCGCTTCGAAATTGAAGGCTAACACTCCAAAGGCAGCCCTAAGAAGACATGGAAGGAGACTGTAGCTGCAGACATCAGAGCTCAAGAGGAAAACGCAAAAGACAGAAAAGAAGAGGGCAACCATCAACAGACGATCGTCCAACCCAGCGAAAAATGGAAGAAGACGTTAAAGGGAAAAGTAAAGAAGCAAGAGGATGAAACTTCACATTGTATATATTGGTACTTTACCTTTTTATCATAATTGGTGAGACCAACATCACCGGTATGGCAAAGATGGAACGACGGCAATGCGAGTCGTAAAATCAACTATGTTACACAATGTTAAGGTGATGAGTGTAATGACGCAATTTTCTCAATTAATATTCTCATTATTGAGAAAAACATGACAATCATTTTAGAAATGCAAATATGCAAGCTTTGTGAATTTAATTTTCAATAGTGATTGCAAACTGGATAAAATGCAAGTTTTCACACAGCAACTGATTTGTAGCGGAAATGCTATTTTCAGGGAAATTGGGCTGGTAAGCACTTTGCACACATCCAATTTCACCCAAGTAACTTAGAAAATAAAGCGTTTTATTTACTTGTGAGATTTGAAAGAATATAGTTCATAGTAAGTCAATAATTATTAATTTACATTTTCGAATTTCAAGGGAAATCAGATGACAGACTATTTCTTCCGTGTAGCATAACTGCACTGTAGCATAATACTGAAACCAATTCAAAATACTTATTCAACATCATCATCCCAGCAAGATAGTGCGAAATGCTGTTAAACAAATAGTAAATAGGCCAGACGATTGAGTGGAAACCATGAATGCAACCTGATCCCCAATTTTTCAAATCAATCAACAAACCCTCAACAATTCCTCAAATTCCTCAGTAATGAAGAAAAGACATGAGAGTATTTCTGAGCTAGAAAAAAAACTGAAGTTATGAGAATGTCCTGAGGCATGAAGGGACAACTGCAAGTATGATAGCGACGAATTAAACAAAGATAAAAGGCCGAATCGGTGTTATGCTACAGAGCACTTCATAAACTGTAGCTGTATTTAGCATGTTCTAATGTTCCGACGTTGTGAATGGATGAGAAAATACTTTTGGTTTTGATAACATGTTGCATTATATCAGCTTTTATTGGAATCTTTCGGTGGTGTTTAGATATATTTCATTGTGCAAGGCTGATAACATAAACTAATGCAAGACAACTGTGAAAGAATGCCTTGGCTCATTGTAAATAATTCAAAAGTGAGGGAATGCCAAGTGAACTTATATTAGTTAATAATAACAAATTATTTCCAATTAATTTATTATTATACTAATAAGTTTACTTGGCATTCACTTACTTTTGAATTTTTTTGAATGTAAGACACAATTACTGCACGTTGTACTTCAACGAATACTTACTGTTATATCTAAGGGCTTCAGCTGCTTGATGAACTTTGATTCTACGCTATCTATTAAAATCGGTTGTCATATTGTGACAAGATCTTTATTCAGTGATTATAATTGCTATGATAATTCGAGTCCTACCAACCACAATAATTCCTTTGCATGAGAATTTGATCTGACATGCGCCCACTGTAAAAATGACCGCTTGAAGACTCTAACTGAATCATGCCAGTCTACCAAAATCTTAAGAGAATCTGCGAATATCAACCTACATGACGTGTCTGCATTTCTTAAGCCCTAGGTAGAAGTGTGTCATTGATACAAGCAATGGCATCAGCTGAACAGGAAAGCAAGTCAGACGTATTCTCCAGACCTTAATAGACACGAGTCTCGTCGAACAGCAAGAAGTAACAAAGCTTAACAGTTAACAGCTCCGTCAACAGAACTCAAAGGAAACATCGCAAAAAGGAAGAGACTGAATACTTTTATTAGAAAGTGATCGAGAACACGCTGTCTTACTTAATCGGACATTGGCTATAGAATGACAAACATAAGTAACTGTCACAATACTGTGAAGTCATAAATGACTATAGCTACTGTTAACATTCGAGCATCACAGACAATTGAAATGTCACAAGCCAACTTGATTACGAATGACGTCTTGACGAAACGATATTTGCACATCCAATGAGCTGTGAAGTTGACATAGTAGGTCATCGATTTAAAAATTGTGCACTTGCCACTGCGTTAAGTATATCAAATGCAAAAGATCGAATAGACAGGTCTAAATGACGTCTTGTTTTCTAGCCGTTTAATGTGAATTCAGTAATAACAGTTTTTTCATTGCATCACTATGTTCGACGAACGCTTTAACGTGATTCATAACTACTGAAGACAGCTTACATTTAGACAGAATCACAACATAACGCAGATCACTAGATGATCAAAATTATTAGTAGATTGACCTTAAGGCAAACTCAGCAGAAGATCGACAGAGGTTCGACAAGGTCAAGATAGATGAAACATCTGTACTAGAATTCAGTGCAACCTCTGTCCATTTTTAGGATATAATTGGTAATTTCTTTTATACATTACATTTCCAGAGAGCACTCTACCAAAACGCAGCCATCCCTTACTTGATGTTTTGCAGAAATTGCAGAATTTCAACGTCCACAAAACGTGTCATGTAGCAGGTGAGCGCGCGTCGTTTGAGCGTTCCGGAAAATCATTGAATAATTTGCTAATGAAATCCTAAAATGCGTCGGACGGTCAAATGTATGAAGGCATTCTTCTGCATTACAAAATAAGGGAAAAGAAAAACAAACATAAACCAAAACTGACCCAGCAGAGCAAAAATGAGTGAAAATCAAGCAATTGCAATTACGTATTTAGGTTACATCAACAAATTTCAATTTATTATAGACATTCATTATCATAATTAAAAAAATATTCCTGAAGACAGATTTGATCCCAGATGTCGGACCGGAAGAAGATAATAAACAAATCGTTTGAAATTTTACTGTGCTGTTTCTTTATTGCTAAATATTCAATCTAGACCCAAGCCAAGTGAAATTTCAATTTTTTGAGTCACACAAACTTGGTGTCAAACTTTTGCTTCAAACTCGGTGTGGAACCACTTAACCTCAACCAAAATCGATAACATTTTGCATGGGATCATAAATTATCCGTCGACACCGATAATCAAGCATTATGAAACGCGGCAAAATGTTATTTTTCGTTCCATCCTACTGCAAACATGCTTTACACAAGCCACATGGAAGGGGTCCACCTTATCATCAATCAATAGTGAAGACATTGCAAGTTAGGCAGTCATTTAAATAACTTCCCCATTACAAATCTATTAGTCAGTTAATCGCAACTGTTGACTGGCAGCAATCAACTAATTGAAATTATTCCATCACAGGAATCAATTAATTGCGACCAACTAAGTTTTGACAGCTCTGTTTTGAGCTCGTACCTTCCCAATCACGGCTCCCCGAACCTGATGCAAAATGTCTGCAATCTTGAAGGCAATTTCATCAGCTTCCTTTTATTTCTCACATTGTTCGCAACATTTCTTGTTGCGTGCATGAGACACCATTCCGAACCATGCTCCATTTCCGATATAAGAAAAGACATACCCACTTGATTATGAAATAGAGGCTGACGAATTTGCTATGTGTTAGCATTTATTAAAAGCCTTTGGTTACCGGCTGTTATTATTTGTTCGAGAGCATAAAAGACATTGCATTCGTTGAAGTATCCCATGTTCATCAAGCACTCGATATCCCAAGTTCTAAAGGTTTTCTCTCCATTTTGGCCGGCATGTGTATTCCTGAGGGAGAAATCTTGAGAAAATGCATCATCAACTTTGAAGCACCAAATCTCAAGTTATGATGGAAATGTTCAGATTGCATTGGAATATTATTGTGTACAAGTTCAATACAGACAGAAACACAAGAATTTCTCACGTTATAGAGATGAAATATATACAATTGTGTGCAGGATACGTCTGTGAGAATAAGATACGAATCCAACGAATAATGGAAGAAATTGACGTGAGCGAGATGAACATCATTGGGAATGTAGTAATTAAACAAAATTGAAATTTGTTATGCAGTCCTGCGACATAATTTAGACAAACATCTTGAGACACAAATTTCATAACATGTATATTCAAGTGTTATGTCTGCACGATCAAATCATGCAATAAATTTCACAAGAACATTTAACTTCACTATTACCGCATTTCCACTAATAACCGACGCCTCATAATAAACGCCACACTCTAATAAGCGCTGTAGCAGAGAAGTCAACTTTTTAATAAACGCCGCAATTCTGCTATCAAGAAAATTGGAAGAATTACTAGATATAGCAGTACATCAATCATCTTTTGAGCTAAAAAAATAAAGTAGCATGGCAATCATCAAACGTCACTAGAATACTTCACGCATAATATTACACGGCAGCTAGCATGCAGCCTATATTGTCATAAAAGAAATCGCTTAATGCAAGCGTCACACCCATCCACAGAATTAGATTGTTTAACTCCATCAGTTTACTAGAAGTAAAGACCAATTCAAAACGATGGTACATGCTGGAACCTAGTAAGTCGGCAAAAAGGAAATAGTAATACCTTACAGAGATAGGAAAAAGTCGTATGTCGCTTGCGGATTGCTGTAATTTCTATCAAAGTGATTCGATTGCCACAATTCCTTCAGGTTATAAGACTTCAGATCATTGCGCACAAGTTTTCTCGATAATCTTGGTCCTCTCGATCATCATTTCAGAATATAGCAGACGCACGAAAATTGGTTCACCTGATGATTTCACCACCCTCTTCTCAGAATTCCGAATGCAGCTAGACAGTGATGTGTGACCTGAAATGATGTTGCAACACGCACGCACTGGCTGGTGTCCAAAAGCCAGCTGAAAGTTCATTGTTTGAGAGTGTGTGTGTCATTTCCAAAAGCATGTGATATGCTACTACTCTTCCCTTCTAGTAAACGAAGTCTGAACAAGAAGTCGTGTCTTGCATGGGAACGATTCTTATTGGAAGAGAAGAAGCAACATCTTTGCTAAAAAAATAATCTGGCCTACAAGGTGTGTGCTATTGATGGTGGCTCCCGTCTCTCGCTGTTGCCATACGCGTGCCATCCAGAAACGAGTCATCACGCTCAAGTTCAGTGTGACGATGTGTTCAATCAACGTCGCAGCCACCACATCTTGTCGGCAATGAGTGAATCGGTAATACATAAAGAAACATGCTAGGTAAGCTTTCATCTCATTGATACTTTGCGTAAAGGTCTTATACCTTTAATTTTTGTTGTTATTCAATTTGGAAAATCTCATGACTGGGAAAACGTACATTTTAATAAACGCCGCACTCAAAAGTAGATTTCAAAAACGCCGCGTCGCTTATTAGAAATACGGCACTGAACTCCTTTGAATAGAA
Organism: Prostheceraeus crozeri; assembly: GCA_907163375.1. Taxonomy (NCBI): domain Eukaryota; kingdom Metazoa; phylum Platyhelminthes; order Polycladida; family Euryleptidae; genus Prostheceraeus; species Prostheceraeus crozeri. Next base: position 1,209,644 of record CAJQUW010013127.1, read on the forward strand.
GTTGCAATTAGTACTGAAAACTATCGCTTATGCCTGCGGCTAGCATTAAAAAGTCCTTTTGTCGTTCATGAAAATGAGCAAACTCGTGAAATGTTTTGTATATGCTGCAAATGATGTGGTCTGCGTGGCAAAGTGGTTAAGTTCTTGGCCTAGCGATCTTTCGGTTCAGAGGTCGAGTCCCGAGAGTGTTACTGGAAGTCGTCAGGAAGGGAATCCGGACTAAAAGATCATAACGCTCCAGATACAAGTCTAACTACGTCAGCACCGTCCAAGCACCCAGTAACCGGGAGTAGTGACGTTAAACCGTCATGCTGCAGTCATCAATACCGAATTTACCGTTATAAATAAAGAGGCATTCATAATTCAACAATATCTATGCTTACAGTCGTCTAAATACTCATTAAAAGATGTAGAGTTTAGCAACTACCGATCGTTGCATATTTTCAATGTCGTGTAGAGAAAAACATCGAACGAAGGTAATGCAATACTCAGATCTTTATAGGTCTAGTACAGCAACGTTTTTCTTCACGACGGAAATTGACAGCAAATTACTCGATGAAATAAGTGTGACATTTTGCTAGATAAAGGGTGCAAAATCATCCCAACCCTCGAAGGTAATGCTTCCCTCGTCGTAAAAGAACACCATATATTTCACGTCATAAAATCAGAAATGAGGGTAAGATGTTTCCAATAAATGAGAACGGAACATAAACTTGGAAATAGAAGACACATGTCTGGACAAAAAATTAATTGACGAAGTGAAATGAAAGAGGAAGATGAAAATTAATGATATCTACTCTGTAGGAAGCAATATCTCATATTTGCTTTCAAAACACATGACATGAAACATTACGAAAATTAAAGGAAGCTATCTCCATGAATCTTTGTGGCTCGTTTCAACATAAAAATCTCAACCTGTGCCTGTTTTCCAGCATCAAACAATCCAATACCTTATGTCACATCAGTGACATTTATATGGTGGAATTGCAATCCTTTTCCCTTCATTCCTCAAGCATCAACGGAATAATATTTGATAGAAACATAACATCCTCCAGTCGTCCCTCAGGCTGACCTATTTCATTATGCATTGTATTTGCATTGTATTTCTTCCTTCTACTAGTGTTTGCAAATTACCGAATCAGCAAATGACTCTCTACTAACTTACTTTATCGAAGGTTCACATCAGGGCTCTCGCAAGAGAGAAAAGGATCATACTTATACCAAAATCTGATAGATAGTTATAGAAATGTTGATCTGCGTTATATAGTGATTTCTGTAGTGAAACACTGAAACATGCTTCTTGACAACGTGCAAAAAATAAGTTAATGAAAAGTAAATCCACGTAGGGATGCAACTAAAAATATCTACAACCGGATACACAAACAGCTCTGAGAATTCAAGACGTCATCTAAAAATATGTCTTAACGGATGCTGAATGCAGCATGATTATCCAAATATCAAAGTTGCTTATTTCCGGAACTTTTCAAGCATATACCAGAGTCTGACGTTCCATTAATAAAATTACACGCGTATTCCCCCCGATACGTAGATGCCTGCCAAGCTACAAAAAACATTTCAATCAAAACGAGTTAATGCTAGGAGATGGATGCCAAAAATGCGATTTTCTATTTTATAGCAGATTCAATGAACTTTCGGACGAGTCGTTTGAGATAAACTGTAATACAAATGCACGCTTCAATAAACCACTTTAAAGTATCCGATTGCAAAGACAAAACGTTTCCTCACTCAGAAACGTTTTGCTACCGTGTTGTAACACACGTATCCAAGCACTGAGCTGAACACAAGTTGAATAAGATGAGCTCTGATTCTGACGGGTTGGAATTTTAGGTTTCAAATTTTCAATTATGGTATTGACAACAGTATGAAATTAATTTGCTTCATCTCTGAGGCGGTATAATACCCAATTGACTATACACTTAAGAATTGGTTGCAAATCTACATTTTGATGATCGGTAATTTTCGCGATAATTCATTTTGAGGAATTGAGATGATGCAAAAGATTCATTGATAAATTGACAACTGTCTGTGTTACATCATATACATGCATCTGTAAGAAGGTGATTGGATATTAACAATGTCACTATCCCGGGTAGCAAAACTGTCAATTTCTTAATCTCTGTAGAAAAATTAGCTCATCACTAGCTTGTTGGTCATCTTCATTGATTCAATTGAGCTATACTGTTGCACATACATTTCAGGCCAACGACAGGGTGATGTGGGGTAAATGCGCAAATATTGAATATATTTGACTTTCTAGAAAAGCACACATCTGTGTAATGAATGACAGCTATGAAGCGTTGCAACTATTAAGACATAATATGCGCATAGCAATATTCTTATATCATCGGAGTGAATTTCATTTTTGTGAACTTATCCTGATGGCGCACTTACCGCAGCAATCTGTGGCAAGTACGACATTTGAATAGGCAGAGTTTTGAGTCGAGATAATGTTTCTTATTCTTGTTTTCACAGGTGTCAGTCAAGAAAAGTGAATGTTAATGTACTGAAGCGACAAAAATAGTGTTTTATGAGAACGAGAGTCTGACTGATGAAGATACGGGATAGCAAAGTTGACGTCATACACGCTGAATGTGGAACCGAATTTTCGTGAATTTCATGTTTCATTTTCACACAGATGCAGTTAGCAAGACAAAGTCATTACTTTTCATGGCTTAAAATAAAATCTATCCTTCACCCTTGGACAGTGTTGAACAACGGCATCGACCGACAAATACAGCTCAACAACAGCTCTTGTATTAAGTTGTATAGCGACAAATTCGTGATAGTATTGCAACGGCAGTGCTACTCTATAGTGAAAAATTTCGATTCAAAAACGGGAACTGCATTTAGTTTTTAGATGATAAGCAAAATTTGATAAAATGAGAAAGTCATTGCAACTGCAATCCATCCAATTAATGTTTATCTGCAAACTTTCATGATTTCATTGCAACACCAACTCAAATGCAGTCTGAAAACCAGTGCAGCTTCTTCTCAAAATGGTCCGAATACAATGAGCAAATTGTTTCCAGCTCTGAGATCCATAAATGACATCAAGATTTTCAAAGTTTCAAAAAAGTATTTTCTCGCTCTGTAAGGATGCCGTACGTGAGTTCATAATTAGTTGGTGACGCTCTTGGAGCCATCTATCGTTGACTTACTAGCTTCACCTGAGGTAGCAGTTATTGTACATCACACCCAGACTACTAAATACATATTTCCTTAAATTACTGAGCTATTCCATGGTTCGCAGGACTCAACCGCAGCCCTGTAGGCTTCTAAAGTAAAATTAAGCAACAGCATTATCCCATCTCATTCTGATATAAGACTGAAAAAAGCACTATGATGCCGCTATTTTGCACGTCTGTGATCCTTTGGCATAGAATATAACAAACAAATGACAACATGAAACTTCAATTTTTTATCTTTTTTTCTTGCTACAAGGTGTAGAACAGTAAAAATAACAGTCGGCATTTTAGCGATACAGAGCATCAGGCGGCCACGCATCAAACTGGATCACGATACTTGAATAAGCGCATAACAGTCACAACCATTTGACCAGCAAGTCGTGATTCACGTAAAACATATCGCTGAAAGCTTGGATTATTTTTAGAAGATTTAGTAGGGTTCAAAAATAAATACCTGAAAATATTTTGTACGGACGAAGTCATGCATTCTTGCTTGTTGCTTGATTTCAGGAACAGAAGAGACTGTTTAAAAGACGGCGTCGCCAAGTTGGCTAGTGACCTGTTATACACAAGTCATGAGTGCAGGGATTGCAATTCACCCAAGAAAAAAACCCGGAAAATCGGGAAAAACCAGGGGTTGAATGCATTAATTTGAAATATTTATATTAGATTAATTTCGCAAAAAACCGGAAAATTGCGATCCCTGCATGAGTGGGTGGGGATGAAGACAGCAATGAGCACTTCCCAAAACACAGTGAGAGGTAGGGAAACACTTTGGCATGGCTTCTGCTTCAGTTGAAAGAAAAAATAAGAGCAACATTCATGACTGCATTAAAAATGACTGATTACACGCATCAAAATACGCATTTATATAAAATCAGGAGTAATACCTGTCCAAATCAAAAGGTATCACTAAAACATAAGACAAAAATTATGCTCCGTAGAAATAATTATGGTGCATTATCGTAGACCACAAATGAAAGTACCGGGGAGCATTAATGAAACATTAATAAGAACATTTATGAAATAGCATTAGGAACGACGTTGAAGCAGTACTAGGAACACTAATGAAACAGTACTGTGAGCATTAATGAATCAGTACTGTGAGTATTACTGAAACAGTACTGGGAACATTAATGAAACAGTACTGTGAGCATTAATGAAACAGTAATGGAAACATTAATGAAACAGTAATGGAAACATTAATGAATCAGTACTGTGATCATTAATGAAACAGTAATGGAAACATTAATGAAACAGTAATGGAAACATTAATGAAACAGTACTGGGAACATTAATGAACCATGCGTATGCTCCATGTAATGTAAATACTAATGAAATACTAATGAAACATTACATGAAACATTAATGAAAATACTAATGAAATGGCTAAATTTCCGTAGACAAAACATTAATGTTTCATTAGTGGTTTCATTATACTGTTTCATGTAATGTTTCATTATATTTTTCATTAATGTTTTCCAAAAAATTTTCGTACGGGTAGATGGATTGGATATGTTAAGTGGGCTTTCAGAATTTCAAAAATTTCAAAAACTCATAAAATTGTACAAATCCACTTTGTGTATCCAAAAGCAATGCAATTTCTCTTTTGACATGCTTTGGTCAAAAGTTTGTCTCAAAGTTATTTATGTTTGTTCCAACCGTCTTCCCGTCCTCAGCTGATGCTATCTCGGTGCATAACAACATTGACTGCTTTATGGCTGATTGTATTGAAGCAAGTAGCCAGGAGGCTCGGATGTTGCTTTCCATGGATCTGAGTGTAACGCTGATATTAGCTACTTCAACAAAGTACATATGTATTCTAGAATATTTGTGTTTGCAGTCTATAGATAGACAACGATAGACATTGCTTCAAATCAATTATTTGAAAAGTCGATTGCCTTTATCTGAAATAGTGCTGTTTCTCTTTTAGATAAATGGTTTCCGCAAGTAAATGCTTTAAGATAAAAGTGAATGTTCACATTTTCCATAAGAAGAACATCTGAAAGGAATTTCAAATTACTGACACGTTGCTTATGGGATAATGATGTCTGGCAATGATAGCTGATCTGGGATGACTACGTTGCTTAAAACTGTTAAAACTGGTGGAAAGATTATTTCGATGACACAATGGCACAGTCGCCCATAAATATATGCTATATTTTAGATTTTTGGTTTTCATCTTGCATTATGCTGAAATATGTTACAAAAAGTTCCATCCGTAAAGATGCGAAATATCCTTCAGAACAACCTTGAGAGAAACATTAAGATAGAATTCTGATTTGGTTTTGTTGACCTTGACATTCTGTTGATGACAAACTTTACAAACTGAATGACTTTCCAATTAAATTTTCCAACATTTCTAATTAATGGTAATAAGCGGACTACCTGAAGGTTCTATTTCATTTAGGCAATTAAAAACTACAGGCCTACAATCGGCGGAAATTGAACACGACACGACACGACCACAAAATCCAAACTGCTACGTCTAACACGAAAGTAACACGAGATTTATCCGCCGAATAATTCATTTAAAACATGCATATCAAAATAAATTGCAGTTCACCAGAGGAAGCACACCAGCTTAAATAGATAGCAAAGTAATTTGAATTAGATGAAAGCATTCAAATTATTTTTCAGTGACTACTGTCAAGAGGCTGTACAGTAGACTTGTGACCGATCTAATACACATGCAAAGCTGTTTATCAAGCTTCCCTGGACTAATAGCAACACTCTCATGTTTATGACAAATCCCGCTGCCAAACTTGCAGGTTCACTTGTAGTGGAAGTGGTGCGAGGTAGTATGCTCGGCTGAAAACCGCAGAGGGTCCGCACTGGAGGCTGCTAATGCTCGCGCATTGGTTAACTGAATTGCGTCCTTCGCCGATCTTTCCTTACAAGTGCACTATAAGAATGTCAATCATCTATACTTCATCGTAGTCAAATACTGAAAAATTAAAATGAATCCTTAATCAGTGTTGCACGGAGACCGCTGATTGCTAGCTAAAATTCGTTCAAATCAGTTTATTTGTAGGCAACCATGCATTTGATGTAATGATTAATGAATTAATCTGTGAATTCATCAAGCTCGACGATCTCAGATTACAACCTACTGCCACCCGCGTTCTATTAGAATGTGAGGGTGTAATATAACAGATGTCTGTCTATATAAATCTACATTATCTATCTAATATAAATACCTTATCGGATAACTCATAAGATTCTTTAAATACCTGAAGGCGCTTGAGGTTCTCCACAAAACACAAGGGTTTGACGAAGATTCAGGTTACAAATTGCGTAGTTTTAGAACAGACGGCATATATAAGATTCCCTGACAGCCTCCATAAAGACACACACACCAAGAAAGAAACTTTGATATTTTTCAAGCACTTCTCTATCAACCTTATTTCTTCTCATTCTCCAACTTCCAAATGATTATCTCGTTGAATAGAAACGCCTCTGCTGAAGCTATTAATTTTCATAGACTCAATTCATCTCAAATGACCTCCAAATGCGATCATTCTTAGACCGGTGAACTTTGCCATTAGGCCTGCCTGATAAGGGTAAGAAGTAAAGGAAGCTGTCACGCATCTCACAGCTGCTCGCGCAAATATGACAAGACGTTTTATGTTTAATTAAAACACCGCTGAAGCAGTAAACTAGTTCAATCTTACTGCACACGACAAGGTAAAGGAAGAAAACCATGAAGTATGACTCGAATTTAATTTACCAGCGATTTCAACATTTCATATGGAAGATAAACTGTTGGTAAACGAACGATTCTGAGACACCCGTAGCGTAGATGCATTTGCCAGTATGACAGGTGAATTCGCAATGAAATGAATTTTACACACGATGCCTGAAACGTGTCCTGAACGTATTCTGTCGTATCGTCAGTCTCATTATGACTCTAGACATTCATATATGTCCGTAGACTATAAACATGACTAAATGAGTCACTTTGAGAATGTTGTTGATTTTCTTTATGTATTAATAGGCTATCACAACAAAATGTGATTTTCTACTACAACTGGCAACTAAATAGCCTTTGCCAGAAAAATACAGAAACAGTGACTACAAACGCTATGAGTAGGCCTATTATTTGTGTGATCCTTGTCTTAGTTTCAGCGTTGACGTTGTGGACAAAATATAAAAACGCACAGCCATTAAGAACCTGCAAGTAGCTGACTTTCCACTGTTTCGTCTTTTATACTCACGATTTCGAAGGAGGGGTCCCCGCTTAAAAGTTCTCATATAAAGTATCATAATTGACAAAACTGTATGAAAATGAAGGCCCCTATTTTAACATCTATAATACATAAGAAACCACCGAATTCCACAAGAAATACAACAGTTCATGCTACTGATGTGATTGCTTAGATAGTTTATGTTTAAACCAAAATTTGTGCTACAGCTCTTCTATTTTGCATAGACAGCGAATCAGACAAGCTGTTAATGGCATTCAACATGTGGCTTGAGTTTATTTGATATCATGCAAAGCTCTCATAATTTTGTCATTCCTTGATGTACTGCCCTCAAGAGAATAAGAAAGGCCATGAAGAGAAAATTGACTTCATATTTCTGAAATTTATTTGCTAGATCGCACCAACAGCGAAATTATTTACAAGGTGAATATACCGAATAAATAATCACAACCCATACACACAAAAATGTCATTTTTTGATTTTGAAACTCGTGTCAAGGCTGAAAAGAAGACGCATGGAATTTTACAATTGCAGCCACTCAATTGAGAAATCCTATTAAGAGATTCACTTTTGTGTTTGAAATCGCAAAATTTTGAATTCGCAAAATGCTGAGTTGCATGGCCTCATCATAGCAGTTTGTTAAGGCCTTGAACTCACGTCCATGTCAAAGTGAATTTATTCATTATATATCTTTCCGAGGTTTTATGAACGCTTGGATAAGGGCATGAAATCATCAGATAATCAATCTCAAACTTCTTTACTTCAACGATGAACTCTCTTCGCTCCGCTAATGATGCTTGGTAATAGTATGAAGTGATTGAACTTAGTGAACATGACGGACATAATCCCTGGGACAAACTTCATTACCCCAAACTAATTCGACTATCTATCATTTACCATTAAAAACTGAAATGCATTCACATGTAAGAATTCAACCACAAAGAAAATTGAATTAACATGGAAAATTTATGATATCTTTTATTTAGTGTTGCATATATTTGTAGACTACACAAATTTGTTTTTGCATTCCTACATCACGATTAATTGCAACCCCAAATTGTAACAACAGACGCACAATAACTTAAATTCAACACTATCATGTGACGAAGGGCGTTGTCGAATCCATTTCTTTAAACAAGCAATTCTTACGTCCAAACATGGGTGTAATTGCATACAAAATCCTGGTATATAATTTTAATTGCGCTTTAAGAAAATTCAGGCTCAAGAAATGGCGACACCGACACATATTTCTGTGACAACTTTCACTATGAGTGCAGCAAAATTCACCATCAAACATCAACAGATACAATACAGTGATCAACACACCAGAGGCATCAATCAACAAGCGATGCACATACCGGATGCAACAATGAAGCGACCTACATTTGTATTAATTGCGTTTTGAAACTATTTGACGATTTGGTCAATAGCAAATACTGATTTAAAATCTACAACCCATTACATTATTTAACCATCAATTAAATATCTTCAGAATCAAGTCATTTAAAATGAAGTGTCGTCATAATCATTTGCTTCGAATGTCCGATTTTTACATTGCAACAACGTTTTACTACCGTTTTCATGGAGATCATGAGAATAGGCATTATTCGATCAAGTACATGTATAGCAATCAAGATGCAGTCGAAGAGTTTGAGAACCAAGGGCCATGTATATTTTAGTCCGGCAGCCAGAACGAGTTTCTGCAGGGAACGATGCCGAAAGTGAGACTTTCACAGAATGATGTACACTCTATGCCTACTACAAATCTGCACGTCTGCCGAGTTCTAGTGAGTTCATCTTCTTGTCAGACAAGATCAAAGAAAAACACATGTAAATCCAAAGGGAAGTAGATAGCAGTTTTTGACTGAAATGAAATTTTGTATGTTTTCTCTGATTAAACGAAAAGTACTAAGGCCAGAGTCATAATTTTTGACATGGAATGTTACATGGAACGCAGATAAATTCCCGGAAATCGATGGATCCGTCGCAGTTGGCGTCGAAAGTTCTGAACACGTGCTCCGCAAACTTCGAAGCATCGCAGTATGGAAAGAAATTGCCGTAGGTTTTCTTAAACTCTTCTACTGAGAGATAGCCAGTGGGACAATCCTTCAGAAAACCTCAGGTCATTTCCTATGATGTGCATGTGCTTTTATCGTGTATCCAATCGGCAATGTATGTGAGAATGTGGCTAAATGTGGATAAAGTTTCTCAAAATGCTTGTGTTTGCCGACATTAAGAGGCTCGCCAAATCTAAATACGTTTAGCTATATAGACAGAGGTGCATGAAAATGAAAGGAAATGACCTGAAGACATTCATCGTCAAAAATTATAACCCTGGCCTTAGTACTTTTCGTTTAATCAGAGAAAACATGCAAAATTTCATTTCAGCTAAAAACTGCTATCTACTTCCCATTGGATTTACATGTATTTTTCTTAATCGTGTCTGACAAGAAGAGGAACTCACGAGAACTCGGCAGACGTGCCGATTCGAAGTAGGCATAGAGTGTACATCATTCTGTGAAAGTCTCACTTTCAGCCTCGTTCCCTACAGAAACTCGTTCTAGCTGCCGGAAAATTATGTAGCCTGTGTGAAAAGCCATTCTTTCTGGTTGCGAGTGATGGCCGCTGCTTTCATCCCATGACAAAACCCTTGAGCGTGTGGAGATGCTAATGCTAAGTGGATGTGTGTGTGGTGTCAGACTATCGGACAGGAAATCGAATGACAATATCAGAAAGGCAATGGGCCTTGACAACATCACAGACATTGCGAGAAGGCAAAGACTACGTTGGTTTGGTCACGTGGTAAGAACTGGGAAGGGATGAGACAGAGTGGATCAGAAAAGTTATGTGGAAGACAAAAGAAGACGTGGAAGCAAGTGATGAAAGATGACCTAAAACGTGTAGGAGCCCAGGAAGCGGATGCTGTTGATCGACCAAAATACAAGTCCATATTCAAGCCGGAAGTGTCAAACCCAAATTTTTGTAACCGAAATTTTGAAAAGATACACAGATTCTGCAGTTCCGATGATCTGATTCTGCAGAACTGTCAAAAGAAATATTCTGGGGATTCTAAGTCGAAATTTTTGACAGGATCCCTAGATATAGTTGAGTAAGATGAGTGATCTAGAATCCGCTTCTCTGCGGCTTATTGTCTTGCTGTTTATTGTCTCTGATAGTATTGTCTTGCTATTTTGTAAATTTCAAAGAATAAATTCTCCACAATGACGCTGCAGAATATTTTAGACAGGAATGGATTTCTATAAGACGATGCCCTTTGATGATTAGACACATTACGGTCTTAAGAAATGTGACAAAAACAAAAAGAGAGATCATCAACATGTTGTTAGTATTGAGTACGCTACAACGTTGTGAAACAGATTTTCTGAAAACAATTTTATAAAGCAAAATATTATCTAAAGCAATCCTCGCAAAAGATGAAAGTCCTTTCTTAACATTTCACGAAGATTTCTTATTTGTTAATTTCACTACAAACTGCAGTCCATAACATGCTCCAAATCACGAAACTTCACAGAAAAGACGCGTGACCTCATATGCATCTAATCTCATTCCTCTTTCTCACTCAAATGCATACAAAAGGAATATTAGACGTCACAACTTCTGCTTCCAGAGATAAAAATATCAAGTTGTGTAGATGCTGCTGTTGGGTGAACTAAACATTAAGACTTGAGTACTTAAACACGTTTGTTGAATAACAATGTCAACGTAGTTCACACGTTTGGAAACAAATCTAGGGAGTCTCTGAAATGTTCTATCCATCATATACAATTAGGGGTATCTTTTGTTAGAAATTCATGAGTCAGAACGTTCAATTTAATTTACTCTTGAGTAATTGTAAATACATTATCGTATAAACATGGGTAAAAAATTCCAAGACGATCTTGAAGCACTTCCAATTTCTTGTTTGAAGTCAAGCAGTCAAAATGGAAACTGAGAAAGTTCCCATTTTCCGATTACAAAGGCTTTTTCTGACATTGCTTTTTCATGAATATTCAACTACTGAATTTCGGAGGGAATACATGGCCGGATGAATTCACACGATTATAGTCTTCAATATGAAGCATTTGAGTTTCCGTAAGCGAAGTTCAATATTCAAGAGCAATAGTGCACTTAATAAATCCACAGCATTACGCTATTTCAGTGACTGCTGTTGGGCAGCTGGACAAGTGACGGCTTCGCGATAGGGAAGGATAGGATAGGATAGTACTCCATAGTTGTCAATATCTGAGATAGCAATTTGAATTATTAGCAACACAATGTCGACTTCCCACATGTAGTGAATTTGTTTTGTATGCTGTGAATTTTTACTTTATGCATGTATAGAGGAAGCATCTTCGTAGGGGTAAGATTTGAACCGTGACAGAAGAGATGAGAACTCGAGTAATGGACCATTACGGGAAAAAGTAACTTTAGTGAAGTTTGAATTTGTCTCATCGAAATATAACTGCTTGACATAATTTCAACAAAAAGCGTGATTTGACAAATCTGTGCAGGGTGAGATGGAGGTAGAAAAGATGAAAGTAGAGTCATAGGCCAGCTAGCAGACCAAAGAAGGCGTATAATGCTATTCAATTCTTAACGGCCGAGAAATTGCTGTAAATGTTACACTTTCGATACAGCATTCAAACTCTTTAAATGGTCTTTAGGCATAACATAGCCGCATAGGACCTGTTTTATCTCTGGTATGTTCTTTCTCACCATTCTAGCCATATGAAATTAGGAAATGGCATAATTAAGTGCTTACCGTCACGATTTCCAGCATCTCTTGTCGAGAAATGAAACCGTTGCCATCGAGATCGTACATTGAGAAGGCCCATTTCAGCTTCTGTTCTAACCCGCCACGAGAAGTTACACTTAAAGCGCAGATAAATTCCCGGAAATCGATGGATCCGTCGCAGTTGGCGTCGAAAGTTCTGAACACGTGCTCCGCAAACTTCGAAGCATCGCCGTATGGAAAGAAATTGCCGTAGATTTTCTTAAATTCCTCTACTGAGAGATAGCCAGTGGGACAATCCTTCAGAAAACCTCGGTACCATTCCTTCAGCTCTACTTCAGTGAACTGTGTTTGAGCCACGAGATCCGTCATCACTTCAGGCTTCAACTTTGTGTTTTTCTGCCCCATGCTGGAAGCGAGAGAGATAACTGAAGGTGAATTTTGGTCCTGTCATTTTCTAACACTAGCAATAACGAAAACAATCTACAGGACAACGAACGTGACATTTTAGGTAATGGCGCTAGCTGTTTAAAAGTGATGCAATGAATCTAGTTCGACCTCGTTCATTAAATCTGAATGAAAAGATCATTTCCATGCTTGACACGTTGAATAGAAAGATGTCAGCAAACATACAAACACAAAATTCCTTGGCAGTTAATGACACTTGCTCTGTAAGCGTCAAAGTGTTGAATGTGATATGTCAGAGGCGGGGAGGACCATAATTCAGCACGAACGCGAAAAATCCATTACCCTCCCGATGCATGCAATTCCAAGAAAAATAATAAATTAATATCATATCCATTAAATCGCCAGACGTTTGGGTCCAAACCCCTGTCAATGGCAGTCAATGGCTTTAAACCAAAAAATCGTAAAAATAAATTATTTTCTTGTCATTAGACAGAGAGAATAGGATTTTTTGCATTCGTACTGAAATGCTGAAATCTGTGAACATTTTCTATTCCCAAAAAATAGACTCTGTAATCTTTTATTCACATAACGGGGTTCCAACTCCTGGGATTTAAGATTGAATATCTGCCGATACCTGGGACTGAAACAACTGTTTCAATCGATATTGTATTCTTGTACCTGGACAAGGTGATGATATAGCAAGTTTGAGAAAATGAATTGCGGTGTTTATGAGAAGTTGCGATCTTTTATATTTATCATAAGTGTTCATCAAGTACCACTACCCACTCTTGATCTGTCATAATTTTCATAATTTAATTTTAAAGAAATACACAAAAACAAATACCCATGAAATAAACTTTTAAAATGATATTGGCCTAATATTCAAACGTTGATAATAAAATGCTTTTTCTCTAATTTATTTCCTATAACTGACGGGCCTAGTTTCATCAATGAAGATAGCACAGTCATGTGAGCTAATGTACAAAAACGCGTTATTTATCAGTCATATTTCGTAAATTATCATTTTTAATAATTTATGATCACATTTCAAAAATCTGCTGTAAGGGTTTGTTTTTTATGTTCCCCTTCAATTGAAGAGGAAGAACGCATGTCAGTTATGTCCACATTTACGCATGCCATGATTCTGTATATTTTTTCCTTTCCTACAATGAGATTACAGGTAAGTCATCGGCTTCGTCAAGATTTAAATGATTCAAACCATCATATGTTAAGTTTAAGTTACCACACGTAGATCAATCGAGCATGTTCTCTATAACAAATGTTCTATTCACTAAGGCAGCGACATCCGAGGTACAGTGCTAAAGTGCTTCGTCCGGTGATCTTTTGGTCGCTTGATTCAGCCTTGAGTGTCATGGAAGTCGGCAGTTGATGAGTATCCTATCACATCCTTAAGTCATAAATCAGTGCTTGAAACATTTCCATCACATGCCTAAAAGACGCTCACGTTGTATTTGCAGGAAAATTGCTTTTCGTCTGCTTGAGCATCTTTTGAAAGAATTCCCTTCCAAATCAGTACAAAAATAATTAGAGCAACCGGTCGTGTCACCGGATATCAGACATTTCAGATAGCATAATAGAAATAGAAAATTATGAGGGCTGAAAAATTTGCAAATCTTGTAGCACACATTCGATTATTATCCGAAGATCAGGGACGACGATGGACATTCAGAACTTACAGTAGCTGAGCTCCAATTATAATTAAACCGCTTATGTAATCATTTACTAAGGAAATAAGCAACGCTTGCTTTCCTGTACTAATGCTGAAAATAAGCCTAAAATCAGTTATCAGAAATTTATGGAATTAATTTTGATTTTCTATGAAATAATCAATAAATCAAATCAGAGCAGATAAAAATACAAGTGGATGGATCTACAATTTAATAAGTAAATTAAAATGCTCCACAATAAGTTCCTTAAAAGCAATAGATCATTCACAGTTTAGAACATATCGAAAAATGTCAAATAGTTTTCTATTTTACTTGTTTAACTCAGCTTGGCGGTATCATTCGGATACCATAATCACAATTTATTTCTATTATGTAGGCTGAAAAATAAAACAAAGTAATGAAATCAGATTAAAAAAGCTCGAACGAACGGTCTCAAAAGCATATGCTGGAAATTTATGCTGCAGGACGTGAGCTTGACAACGGGCTTGACCCGGCTTAAACAAAGTACAGCACCACGTTGGAAACTTCATCGAGTTGCACGACACAAAGCTCTATATTTCTTTTTAATGATTTATGAAGACGTTTATTGGCTGAGGCTTCTGTGGCTAGTTAAACTACAGTAATATCGGGTCCTGTGAAATATAAATAACGCGGAAACACATTTCTCCTCCTATTGGTTGAATTCGACGCCTAACGACGGTTGCTTGGCAGCGAAATTGATTCAAATTGTAATCGAGACTAAAGAATATGCAATATGCCGCCGATCTGAATTGTGACATCAGGGCATTAGGAGCATCCTGCCACATGAAAATAACTGCCAACTAGATAGCTTTACAAGGCCTATATGATCGATAATGCTCGCTCGCTCTTTCAACAACATCACTGAAACGTGTGATATCTGCGATGAAGATGGAGGATGCCCAGTATGCAGATCATGCTCAGCAGCTATGCAGTATAATAATGACACAATGTCATACGATCCACACCTGGCGAATGATTTAATGGGCTGGACCAAAGTACCTTGTGCCATTGTGCCAATATATTGTTTCAACGAAGTACATCTTCAATTCAAATCACTTTCATAGAAGAACATTAACTTCAATGTTTTATCTTCTTTTGAAAGTATCTGCAACCTCAAAACAGCAGTCTCAACTGCCAACATTCAAGTTGAAATAAAAACATGCAACTAGAAATTAAACAGTAATTTGAGCGCAACACTCAATTATCTAGTTTCCAACCATATCAATGAGAAAGTCATCAGTTTCAAGATTTGTGATATCAATTTCCATTAATGATTGTTTGAGTGACGAAGAAATTAACGGAAGAAGATAAAATTTCGTCTCTTAAAACAATTTATTGGCTTTGTTATTCCTCACTTTCAGAACTCATTTGATTAGCGATTAGATCAAAATGTAGCTGACAATTCTGCTTCAATTCCCGATATATCCATTGAAGCACTTGGAACAATCTATTAAATGATGTTACATTAGTTTTAGCTGAATGAAGATGAGGTATCGATTGGCTTTGTCTAATTGTCTAATTAAAATAATGAGTCATATTAATCGCAATGCATGAATCGTATCATCCATTTAAATTCAATTTACAATTGAGCTATCTGCAGCATAATTAGGATACTTTGCCAGAATCAGATTAAAAGTTCATTCGGTGGAAACCAAAAGAAAAAACTGAGAAGAATAATTCTGAAGAAGCCTCAAAATTTGTACTTTTGTGAAATAATTGTATTGAAAGACAAGAGACGGTACTTCAACAATCATACATATTGAACCGACAGTGGAATGTTCAACTACAACCGGTCTTCACAATAAGGTTAACATTCATACAGTCAGCAGTCTCAGCACGTTTACCGATATCACTCAATCTTCATACACAGCTTCCCACGGTGACATCTCGCTGCACACCCACCTTCCATCGACATGTGAAGGCGTGAGATGCATAAGTAGTGTCTCTTGTATATTTATAAAGTAACAAAAATTCGACCAAAAAGAAAGGGAGTTTGCTGAAACTTTGACTTTAGGGAAACGCTTTGAAGTCCAGAAGGTGTACTGGTTGAGGTGAAGATGCATTGTTTTGACATTGTAAGTATGTTGTGGGAAGAACCAAGTAAACTGATGATCTGTTTAAAATCATTTTCTTTTTATAATATATTTCGATCTATACTCATAGATCATCATCCATTATATACTCGTTGGGAAGCAAGAATACGAAGAAAAGTAGCTACAGAAGTTCAATGCTCAAATAACGCAACTAAACGTTCGGCACCTATTACGATCAGTCTGAAATATGTATTTCATGGATAGCTTTGTCAGTCTTGCATGGTTTTAAAAATATGGACACATTCATGGCGATAAGCGTGTGTGAGGAGAGATTGTAAGCTACACATCGGGTTTATTACCTAGTTGAACATCATTCGAAGTGTTCAGAGACAACTTGGGACATCAGATCCAGAACAGTAAAGTATACTGAGTGTGAATAAATATTAATGAAAGGATCAGTATCAGAGCAGGGAATTTTAAGTACAATTATCAGAGATGCAATCATGAACTGGTAAACCTCGATAGTCTGGCTTCGACTATCGAGCCAAGACAGGATTAAGCGGTCGAAACGCGATCGTCCTGACCAAGTTCCTGTTGATGACCTCATTAAAAATAGTCAAATAATTTGTATGCATATTTTGTACAATTCTATTTCACGTTTTAGCTTAAGGAACTAATATTATTCTCTTACACATTTGGTAGATTTATTATAGCGCGCTGGCTATAAGCAAGATCTGGAATTTTGCCATATTGCTTGTCCAGTCCTCTATCATCGATCTGGCCAACTGAACAGGCAGACTGTTAAATAGGATGAATTTAAACATATAAATTGAACAGGAACGACTTACCTCGCCCAATTTCAATACACAGTTAGAGAAGGAGGTGAAGAGGAGTCCTTCCAGTAAGTATTTTAAAATTTTTAGACATTTTTTTTTATAAAAATATTCTATTAAATTTTACTTTGTACCTATTGAAATATTCTTTAAATCATAACTTGTAGCTTGTTTTTTTTTACTTTGTTACCACTATTGCTTTTTAACTGAACGTATTCCACCTCGATTAAACAGATATTATTCGATGTTGAAGTCGCATTGAGCGGTGATCAGGTAGACAGAAATTTCTACACAATTCATACCTTTTTTGTGCTGTACCTTGTTTTTCAGAAATTTCTTCCATTACGCGCGCACATGTCGACTTAATTTTTAAATGCATATGGGTATACCCAACCACAGTTTGAGTGTGATTGAGGTCATCAGGTTAGCCATTCAAGCAGTCAACAGTTAGCTAACCACATTATGATACGGCTGTCCTCTGCACACAGGTATATTTCTGATGTAACTCAGTCTGATTTTGCAAATCTTTAAAACGTGCGGAAAATACCAACTTTATCTGTAACGACGGAAACTATGCATGTAGACGTGGCGCAAGTTGTCACTGTCAAAAATCATAATTTTTGATCTCTAACTGTTAAAACATAACATATTTTGCTTTCATTCTTTCATACCATTTTGCAATTGGTATTTAATACCTTAGAATTCCCCTAGATTCAGATGAACTTTTCAATATGGTGAAAGGTAATAATAACACAAATATTTTGGATTTTTTCTTGAAGCTTGAAACCGTTATTACATTCAATAACATAGTAGCTATGGACTGACCTCGATTAAAATAGCCGCCTTCTAACTCGACTCCGACCCGGATAAAATCGAGGTTGCACTTCTGATCTCTATCATTATTGCAGCAATTAACCATCAAAATATGTCTTGTGATAATATGATCAACTTACTTCGAACCAAGAGGACTGAAGAAGCATGAACATTTTAAGTTTGATAGTAATGCATTACTACTCAGCGACAGCTATGCAAGTGGATTTCTTCTTTGTCATCTGGAATGCCTCATGTGCCGAATTCGTGTCAATGAAATGCTTCGATGGTGACAAACATGTAAAAAATTGATGAGACGGAAACTATCGTTCGGATGTACTCGGAAATACTAGGTTGTCTTTTCACATAGTATACTCGGACTCACTCACTTTAGACACTGATTAGAGCAGATGCCCAGTGGGTCAACCTAGTTAAAAGGTTATCAACTTTGATGCATGCTGTTTGGCAAAAGCATGTGTGTGAGAAAGAACACAAATATATAATCTGGACCGCTTCGTCGTACAGCGAGCAAAATGCACTGATTACCCTGGTTGACAACAAAGGTCTGTCGCAGTACATTGAATATCTAAAGACAATGACAGTTGTCAAGACAAGACACCAACACCCTTGATTCCCCGACCGCACTCGCTCGACCTAGGAATCGAACCTATGTCCGCGGTGGAGACGAGCTCGCACCTTCTTCACTAGGCCACGCTGACTGTTCAAAAGAAATGCAAGTGAAGGCGGAAGTCATCCCCAAGTGATATCGACAGCTTATTGTCCTATTATTACTGACAGAATGCTACCAGCACTCATGTTGTAGTGAGACAGCATATCAGCATGTCATTCGACTACGTCACACAGTAGATTGACAACAAAGGTCTGTCGCAGTACATGGAAGTCATATCGACAGCTTATTGTCCTACTATTATGACATGCTGATAGTCCGGCAGCCAGAACGAGTTTCTGCAGGGAACGATGGCTCTTACGATGCCTTCGATCGTCTTTCCCCTCTTATTACAAAAGCCATCAAAAGAGTCAAAAACGAAAGATCACATAAAATATCTGGAAAAACGATTGATATTATGGAAGGCAGGAGATTTGAACGAGCTTGTGGAGGAAGGAAGAGCAATTCAAAATCGATTTACAAAACGGAAAAAAGCATCACTCAAAGATAAAGAGAGAAGATTCAAGCAATTCATGGAACAAGGCAAAATTTCTGCAGCTACAAGATGCATTGGAAGTCAAGAAACGACTGTAATGGACGTTACTCCAGACATTATAGATGAACTAAATATGAAGCATCCGCAACCTCAACCTGCCATGGACGGAAGTTTAATTGAAGGTCCCCTTCAAAAGAAGCTTTTTGAAAATGTCATCTTTGAAGAGATTAGCGCCACCGCCATTCAAACTGCGGCTAAGAAAGTGAATGGAGCTGCTGGACCATCGGGAGCGGATGCTGACATGTGGAAACGATTGCTGTGCTCAAAGCAGTTTAAGAAGAAACCTTGAATCTATGCACTGCACTTGCTGAGCTTACCAAGAAGTTGTGTACAAATAAAGTTGAGCCATCATATCTTCGAGCATTTGTTGCTAGTCTCCTAATACCACTAGATAAGAAGCCTGGTGTTAGGCCAATATAGTAGTGCCACAATTTCGTTTCTAAAACCAGAGCTTATTTCAGCAACAGCTCCAACTCAAACATGTGCTGGTTTGAAAGGAGGCATTGAAGCTTCCATTCATGCAATGAGAAAAATGTATAATGATCCACGGACGGAAGGACTTCTTTTCATTGACGCAAGCAATGCATTCAATGCTTTGAATAGGAAGGCTGCTCTACATAATGTTAAATTCGTCTGCCCAGAAATGTCAATCTTCGTCGGAAATGTATACAGTGCTAATACAGAACTATTTTTAACAAACTCTGATGAAATGATTCTTTCGAAAGAAGGAACGACACAGGGAGGACCCGAATCTATGGGTTTCTACGCTGTCAGTTCCACGGTTTTGTCCAATTTCAAGCCAAATGGATGCAGTAACCTTAAAACGATATTCTATGCTGATGACGGCGCTGGTTCAGGTACCCTTGAAGATTTACGCACATGGTGGGAAGAATTATGGTCCTCTAATTGGATACTACCCGAATGCTTCAAAAACATGGCTGGTGGTAAACCTGAATACTATGATGAATCTACGAAGGTATTTTCGGACATAAATATTACGATCGAAGGACAAAAATATCTTGGATCCTTCATTGGAAATAGCAGATCAACTAATAAATTCATACAAGCTCAAGTACAAAAATGGAAACAAGATATTGACGCTTTGTCAAATATAGCCAAAACTGAACCACAGCTGGCTTACGCTGCGTATACATATGGGACATCACATCGATGGAAATTTGCTTGTCGGACAACACCAGGTATATCTGAAGGTTTGTTCGATCTAGAAAGAGACATCACAGAAAATCTGATACCATCAATCATGGGAGGAAGACAAATAACATCAACCTTGAGAGACATACTTAGTCTTCCTGCTCGTTTGGGAGGTTTGGGTATTCTCAATCCATTAGAGGAAGCAGACACTGAATATCAAAATTCTATTGAAATAAATTACCAACTTTCAGAGGCAATTTTCAATCAATCAGATTACCATATTGACCAGGATGAACAGCTGAACAAAATCAACATGGTAAAGCAACAGAAAGTAAGAAAATATGCAAGAAAAAAGGATGATCTGAAATCGAATTCATTATACAGACATTTGCTGCTGTCTTCAGAAAAGGGTGCATCCAGTTGGCTTACTTCGCTGCCTATGAAAGAATGCGGATTTAGACTGAATAAACAAGAATTTGATGACGCACTCTGCATTCGTTACGACCTGACATTGAAAGATGTACCGAAGAAGTGTGGATGTGGCCAGGAATACTCCATTTCTCATTGTTTGTCATGCAAAAGTGGTGGATATGTCAGCCTACGACATAACTCCGTGAGAGACACAACTCATGAACTGCTAAGTGAAATATGCAAAGACGTACGGTCAGAACCTCCCCTCCTACATCTATCCGGAGAAAAACTACCAAATGGATCCAATCTTCGCGACGGCGCTCGTGCTGATATCAGTTGTTTAGGATTTTGGTTGCCAATGAGCAGGGCATTCTTTGATGTAAGGGTGGTAAACCCTGTGGCCCAGTCAAACAAGCAAAAGCAAATTCCACAACTATATCTACACCATGAGAATTTAAAGAAGAAGGAATACAACAATCGTATCATAGAAGTTGACCAAGGTTCATTTTCCCCTTTGATATTTTCATGTACAGGTGGGATGGAAACAGAAGCAAAGAATTTCTATAAAAGAATGGCAGCGAAGATCAGCGCAAAGAAGGGGTAGAAGTTTCTGCAGGGAACGAGGCCGAAAGTGAGACTTTCACAGATTGATGTGCACCCTGTGCCTACTACGAATCGGCATGTCTGCCGGGTTCTAGTGAGTTCCTGTTCTTGCCAGACAAGATCAAAGAAAAACACATGTAAATCCAATGGGACGCAGATTGCAGTTTTTGGCTTAAATGAAATTTTGTATGTTTTCTCTATAGTTATACGAAAAGTACTAAGCCCACAGTCATAATTTTTGGCATAGAATGTCTTCAGGTCATTTCCTATGATGTACATGTGCTTTGATCATGCATCTAATCGACCATGTATGTGAGAATGTGGTTGAATGTGGAAAAAGTTGCTCAAAATGCTTGTGTTTGCCGACATTAAGAGGCTCACCAAAACTAAATGCGTTTCGCTATATAAACAGGGGTGCATGAAATGAAAGGAAATGACCTGAAGACATTCCATGCCAAAAATTGTGACTGTGGGCTTAGTACTTTTCGTATAATTAGAGAAAACATGCAAAAAATTCATTTTAGCCGAAAACTGCAATCTGCGTCCGATTGGATTTACATGTGTTTTTCATTGATCCTGTCTGACAAGAAGAGGAGCTCACTAGAGCTCGGCAGACGTACCGATTCGTAGTAGGCATAGGGTGTACATCATTCTGTGAAAGTCTCACTTTCGGCCTCGTTCCCTGCAGAAATTCGTTCTGGCTGCCAGACTATGATATGCTGTCTCACTACAACATGATTGTTGTTAGCATTCTGTCAGTCTGTCTAATAGGACAATAAGCTGTCGATATCACTTGGCTATGACTTCTGCATTCACTCGCATTCCTTTTGAACAGTCAGTGTCAGCGTGGCCTAGTGAAGAAGGTGCGAGCTCGTCTACACTGCGGACTTACGTTCGATTCCTTGGTCGAGCGAGTGCGGTCGGGGAATAAAGGGTGTTGGTGTCTTGTATTGACTTAATAGTTGTCGTTCTCTTGATTACCCTGGTCTTTTAACAACGTAGACATGACTGCAAAAATCACGTAGCAGTGCCGCTACGTGCGCACAAGTCAGCAGCACAAATAAATCTAAGACCTACATTGCAAACATCAACATCTCATAAATTAACTAGAACTTCGGGAACGATTTCCGAAATACTTGAGGTTCATAACAGGCTCTTGGATCTTTCACATGGTCAGCGGCTTAAGGACACCAGTGAAAACATTTCATGTCAACATAACGTGGGAAAACACACCGATCAAGAAAGATGAAATTGACTTGACAATACATTATTAACATTAAGAAGTGAGTGCGAAGCAGTGACACGAATGGGTGACATTTTTCCTGCGTGATGTTCTGCATCACATTGGAATGTAGAAAGTTTAACAGACTGAACTACTTCATTAATTTGTATCATCAGGAGAATTCTGATCTTCTGAATACATTTGATAATTGAATTTTTAGTTTTGAAAAGTACCTCAGTGCTCTACTATTAATATCAAATACTAAGTTTGTTGTCTGACATTCATAGCACTTAACTTGCTTGAAAATAAACCACGCCACTTAAGTAGATTAAGTAATGCACATCGCAGCAGCGTTCATGGCACCAAATCATCACCTAACAAAATCTTGGACGATTTATATCATCCTTGCAAAGACAATTGTTTCACATTTTGAAATCTTCCTTTGTTCAACACCTTTGATTATTGAATGAAATGATGCAACGTTCGTTAACGGAAGTTGATGCACCGTCATGCCTATACATTTTCCGACGTAATAAAGACGTTGAAGCAGATAGACAGTAGAAAATTCATTACACTAGAAGCTCAGCTACCATTCATTTATATTTATTGATTGCAACACCCCACTTTTGAAGGTATAATGCAAACGATCCCCATGTGTAAAGCAGAATTGTGGAATTAATAAAAATTTGAAATCAGAGTCAGTATATTGAACCCTATTACCCTCTTTCATGATATGCACTGAAGAGTTTATTTTGTAGATCAGTCATCGCGAGCAGTTTAATTAAAATACACATATATTTTGAAACATATGGCCGTAGACATCGTGATCCTCATTTTAACCGACTCACCGCTGTGATCAATTAAATCCATTATACAAGCACGCTACTTAGAAGATCAATAGTCAATTTATCATAGAAGTCTCTTTACTCTTCAACAATTTCAAGTGTGATTTGATTACAACTAGGAGCAATAATTCGTAACTCATGTCTCCTATAGAATTATAATAATCACAATGCATAAGTCAATAGTTCAACCACTGCGGATTAATCAAACTGTATTTCTGAAACTCTACGGGTTTCTCAATACATCGAAACAGCTACGAGTGACAATCAATTTTACAATCTTGTAAAGACTATTATACCGCTGATACCTATGATAAAAAGTTCCCAAGAAACCGAAAAAATGTTAATCAACAATTAATTATTTCACTGCATTCTTAAAACTCATTCGATCCTCATCGCCCTCTAGCCACGATAGAATTCATGAATTTGCAATTGCAACACCGGAATAAAACTAATAACAGAACACAGAGAACCGATATCATGTAGGTTTCATTCATGAAGATCAATACTTCTATATACTAACCCATGTAGAGAAAACAACAGGAGAATCCTGCTCAGCTGTGACACATACATCTGTCATAAATTTTGGCTTTAAAGGAAGAAAAATCTTTCCCTGACCTACCCTGTCATGTAGCATTTGTCATGTAACAACCATGAAAGCACTTATTGGATGCTTTATACATTACAGATGTAAATTTAATCTTGAAGTTTTCTACAAAATTTGAGATTAAGTGTGGAATCGCACACTTTGAACAAAATCAATTTACTTGCATGTTTCAACAGGGAGTGCTACCTTCTTCAATATATCAAAAGACAATAACGCAAAAACGGCGATGCCCCAGTACAATTCAAACAATCTTTAAGTCACATACTGGTCGTGCAGAAAACAAGATATCTTACTACTATCCAGTTTGGTAAAAAAGCAAAATTTGCAAATTGGGCGCAAGAATTTCTGTGGTCGCTTCATGTGTATGTCAATGTTCTCAGCAGTTAATTGATATTATCTCGGTCAGTCGCGCTTAAAATGTTGTATTAGAAAAGGAGTAATACAGAAATAAACACGCAGTTTCTTGTGTGAGAAGATAGGGCAAGATTAAAGACGAAATGGTCGCTGCAAACAAATAAACAAACATGATTTTGTGAAGTAAGTGAAAGAAGCAATGGTGACAAAAACCGATGGGCATATAATATAATCAATTTCCAAATCATTTCGGGTTAAAAAATTGTTTTAAACAGCAATGCTGTCGGGACTAGACTATTAAAAGAAAGATACGTTGAACAAGATGCTAAAAATCTTTACCTGAAAGCACGAAGTGCTCAAATAGACGGGACATTTCGTTTTGCACTTTAATTCCAGGCATCTACCCTTCCTCTCCCTACTTAGAAAAACACAGACTTTCGCTACTGGATTCTTGTCACACTCTTAATGCCAATTGAACGCTACTAACTTCAAGAATTGATTGCTCGCTAGCTTAGAGACACTGCAATCTAAGCGGCTGAGAAATTTGACAGCTTTATTGCATGGATTCCCAAAAACAATAATTCCCACTGTCACAGAGTTCATTTCATGTACATATCGTTTCCATATAGAACAGGTGTTTCTAAGACTTCGTCAAATATCAAGTTCGGGCACAGTCGAACCAAAATATTATGTTTACTAAAAATTGAAATATTAAAACTTAAAACAAAATGTATCAAGATGCACCTCTTCTCATTTTGTAGTATTTAATATTTTCGGCAAAACTCCTTCGAAGTAAATCGAATACAGATCATCGATCAGAGAGATATCAAGGAAAATGTTGATGTTGAAATTGTATCCGCTAACAGAACCGCGGCTATCATAAAGCCATCATTATTACCGACGGAAATCAAATACCTAGCGGAATAATGCCGACGGAATCAAATAACTTATCAAAACTTCCATAACCAAATCAGTAAAATTCATGAAAGTGCATTCAGGATGATAAAGAGCAGCTGCTTGAAATACGCTCATCGTACATATCATATTTGCAAGTTCTTAAAGAGATAGTAAACATTGATACTACAGCTATAGCTAATACAGGTTCGAATAGACAGTTATAATCAAAAACGGACTCTTTTATAAATGAAGATTCAACTAAATACGATCGAAGAAAAATCAATTACAAAACTTTGAGGTCCTTTTTCCTTTACAATTCTAGATTAGAGGAAATTGCTGACGAAAAATTAGTGGATAAAATTTAAAATAGTATCATGTTCGAACTCGAAACTTAAAAATATCACTTCTCAGCCAACCTCGGCGTGGGAGTCTCACAAGTATGCATTGATTAATCACTTTGTATCAAATATTTAACGGCATGAGCTAAAAATAAATTATTAAATGTATAAAATGCCTTTCCTAATATGATTGATAAACAGTTGCAGTTCGACGTCTTCATATAATTACGTTGAACCATAAACCATTGCTCAACAAATTGGATTCAATTATTCTCTCGATTCGATCTCATGGTGAAGCTTTGAAAAACTTTTCTGGTGAAAATATAATTTTGTCAGCAATAAGTTCCTGCTGATGAGCGAGTGAGCAATTTTTGGATGAAACTGCATCACATGGCGAAGATCTGTTGAGTTTAATAAACTTCTGTCAAAAGCGTGTTATCATTCGTGTCGCTCTCCCGAGAGATGAAGATAATTATACGCCGCAGTCATATTTCCTAGCGTAATATAAATAGTCATTCTTCTTACTGCAAACAGCATGAAACATCTAGACATATCGAATTTCAAATCATTCCAAAAATGATCATGAATCACAGAAGAAAAAGAGGAGAATAACATGTTAAAGCAAGCACACAGCAAGATGTTGCGAGTAGGAAGATATGCTCTTACCTTCGACGGCATCCCTACAAAAATCGCTTAATTATTGAATTCATGTGGCATGAGCCACATTGTGTGTGTGCATAACTAAGTTTATGCTTGCAATAATCGGTCAAGGAGACCGCAGCTCATGTTTTGGGAGACTGAGGTTATTTGAGATGAAAAGAAAAAGTTAATATTATCATAAGCTCCGAATCAATTATTTATTACATATTTGACTGAACATCACTAAGGAACAGCTTGGATCTCAATGACGGTACACCGTGGCAGAGTGGCCTAGCAAAGACGGTGCGAGCTCGTCTTCACCACAGACTCCAGTTCAATTCCTCAGTCGGGCGAGTGTTTTCGAGGAATCAAGGCTGCTGGTGTCTTGTATTTTTTTACTTAATTGCAGTCATTCTCTTCAGATATTCAATATACTACGACAGACCTTTGTTGTCAGTATTAAAGTTGTAATAAATAAACATGATGTCAGATACTCTTCCATCATTGGCGACAAAAAGCGTTGTAGAAGGAAGTTGCAGTCCACAGCATGTTAATTTAATTAACTTCTAAACTCAATACATAGATGTAGTTAGCAGACAAATTAATGACCGAAATATAAACAGGATGCATGCATTAAGAAAAGATACAAGCACTGTATGAATCAATATACAATCATATATATACAATTATATCTACATCTCATTTAACATGGATCAATAATATAATATTGCATCATTAATCCATGTTAAATGAGATGTAGATATAAGATATTCGAAGTGATGATTTATGCAAATTATTTGATTTTTCGTAAATGGACAACATAGACTTCTCAAATAAATTATTCTAATCATTTTGAAATTAGGTTCTATACGTCACATACAACTACAACGACTACGCACTCGCATGATCAGCGGCACCCTTGTTGAAAATCTTTCGTCTGACTCTGCTCTAACTTAGGCTTAGTTTTCATCAATTACTCGAACTTATGTGACTTCGTAAGTGGCAAGATCAAGCTCACAAGTTGGGGCACGTGGTTCGAATCAGCTGAGTACTTCTCAAACTCCGTAATAGATGCTTCATCAGTACTGACACATCGGTTTGCGCCTTGAGTGTGTTTCAAAACCTCTCAAACACAGCATTCCCAGTAATAGGTATACAAACAAGGAAAAGATCTAGACAATTTAAGGCCAAAAGCTCCATTGCATCGGAAGTGATTTAAAGATGGAGAGTAAGATACCAATATTGCTTGCTCGATCGATCTCATGTGTGAGTGAATTCATAGAGCAGCCAGATAGATACAGCACTTGGAAAGTACTGTCACAATGTCAATTTCTTATTGATCATCATCAACTGATATTTTGCCTCCAATCAGGTGTGTTCATCATTTAGCTACATAAGAAAATTTGACAGATAATCCGTAGCGTTGGAGAAAAAAATAGCCAGTGCGTTGACGATCGATATACTAATCAGAAGAAAGAAAACTGTTGGAAACTCGCAATGCATTATTGACTAACTAATGAACTTTGATTCTGATCAGTAGTTCAGATTACACGAATTTTCTTCTCAATTCAGAAGAAATCTGCTCATCAACTCATCGCAAACACACCATTTCACTAGTTGTTTGCCAACAATTCACGTTGGTATCAGGTCTGTCAACATAAAGATCAAGTGAATGCAAATAACCCAATGTATAAGACTAATGAATGTACAGCTGAAAAGATGACAGATTCGTATCGCTCAAGAGACAGTAGTCAAAGGACAATCTGAGAGATTCATTAATTTTATGGCTACGACGGTGAAATGGGAATGAATAAAAAACAAAGCAACTACACGTACTCATTTTCCTTTCCTCATTACCGGTCACAAGCCATTAATCAGTCAAGTTTGTCATGACAAACCCTGGATGTGAAATATCAAACAACTGTTGAATTCAGCATCGAACTTGTTCACGTATCTATAGGAAATTGAGAATTGACAAAGATAAATGACTGTGCTTCTTGCTAAGGCTTTGGATGCTACGCAATATAACACAATAAATATTCAAATATGCCCATGAAATGTTGTGAATAATGAATAATCAAATTTGAATCAATGAAAAAGGATCGTTCAAAGTGCTTCAATAGTGCACTTTAATCACAAAAAAGTGCAGTCAATTAAAATTCAAAATTACTCATCACTGTCTAAAAATCGGAATTGCATGCGATGACGTAAGAGCTGAAGATAGATTTTTCCGCATGTTGCCAGAGGAAATGCGTTCAATACGTTCGTTCTAAGATACATAAGATCAGAAAGTTTCGATACCTCATAGGCACGGAAGACATTCTCTGTAGTTTGCCACACCGTGCAATTTTCAGCAGTCTTGGAATTCGCTTCTTAGCTCATATTAGAATACTGACCTATCTAGATTTATTGTCAATAGCGACTAATGGCATTATTGCATTTTCACTATCGTGTGTGACAGCATCTCATGGTGGTTTGGGCGTGCTGACCACAGAATGAGACGGTTAAACTGCGTTGTTCTAAGAAATTAAGAAGGCAAAACAATATGTCTAATTTTGTGGTGCTAACTCCTCAAAATTATTGCCTTTTGGCATCAACGAATATTTTAAAATAAAGAAAATAGATTTAACGTTATTTTAAGTTAATCACACTTTCAAGTAAAAAGTTAATGCAAACTCAATCCACGGCCAACAATAAATGCAAAAGGAAAGTTAAAAAAAATTGTGAATAATAGCGTATTTGATAGAATGTGCGGCTAAAAAGCATTGAAAAAATGCATTTCATTTGTACAACAATCCGAAACGGGTTGTATCGAATTCTGGCTACAACGAAGGGATCGATCTGATGGAAAATTAATTGACAATTGTAGAGTAATGGATTTTGTGGAGTAATTTTTGAATAAACCGCAAGTTATATGGATGTTTTGCCTAGAAAGTGTAAATCTCAGGGAATTTTACTTCAGAAGAAATGATGAAACGCATAAACGAAGTTTTTAGGACAATCTGTAGCCTTAGGCTACTCTGATGTAGTTGTTTCAAGACGTAAACTAACTGATTTTATTATTCTGCATTCTTTCAATCAAAACCATCTCACTTTGATTTGTATTATTGAGCTTTCGATCATCATTCAGCATCATAATGCGTATGACATTTCAATGACGGGGAAATACATGTACTTTGTATATTCACTTACACGAACTAAACCTAACTTTGGCCTTAATTAACAATTAGCTTTAACAGATTTACATTCAGCAATGAAGCTTCCGTCAAGTAAAAATATGATTAAGTATTGATTGGACGAGAGGTTCCCTAGCGAAAAGCTGTTAATCACCTCAGTGTCACTGTTTTGGTAAACGCAGCTTTTACTTTGTACGTAGACTTATCACCCAGTGTATCGGGCAGAGTACTTAAAGGATTGTGTCAACGCGGAAAGAAAACATCATTATTCTTGTCCCTAAACAACGTCTAACAGCTCTCCACCAATGATCCTTCTATTAATTCCTTCTGGTATTGCCTCCTACTTCCATTGCGCAAGATATTTTGTAAACTAATATTCATCTACTAATTACTATATGCGCTGAGGGCTCTCTTTTCAATATTCATTACAAGGGATTACACGGGATCGACTACCAAAATAAGCAAGCTTTAGCTTTTCAAGGTTTCAAGACCTCCGTACATCGATTGGTTATACTTCTATCTTACCGGTCACAAGCTACATTTGGTTTCATTTGGTTCAAATACATTTGGTTTCTATATTCAGAATAAATGTCAGATTTATATTAGGGGCAAATGAGAGATGTATCAGCATTTGATTGTTCGCTCACATGATTGGTCAGCGCAGACGGCAATATGGTAAGTCATCTTAAACATTTTGACTCAATTTTCGCTGCAATGCTTGCAGTATTCACACTAGTCGAGTGTTCAAAACATGAGTACATCCCTCATGCATGCTTGAAATTGTGTGTGTGCTTTGGTTTTATTGCGACTTTGGTTCACATAATATTTCCAGACTGGTCTACATGTGATGTGACTATTCAAAACAAGAGAAGTATCTACAAAAGAGATCTGAAATATCATAGGCTATGGAGAATATCTGAGCGATCTCGGCGTTCAGATTGCTGAGATATCATAGCTGAATATTCTGAAATTTCCATACCTTACTTATCATGAGAATTCAATAGTTGATTGCGCTGACTCAACAAGATGAGCATACAGTGCAATTCATGTTAATAATTACATTGCATTCAATTAGCGAAGAGGCAAAGATGTAGAGTGGGTTTCATTCTCTGAATGCTTGTACATTCATGCTTACACAATATTTTCTTTCAACATATATGGGGTGGCCTAAATGAACCTGTATGATGCATTTTTGGTAGATAGGTGAAATGAGCTACGAATGTCATCAATGACGAAAATCTGCGATGTATTGATGCGTCGATGCCAATTGACAATTTCGAGCTGGCTTCAAGGAGCGCTTTGTTTGCCGACTGATTTTAAGTATATAGTGATCCACGTTCCTTCGCCAAATCTTGTAAATCGGACTTACGCCGCCTTCTAGACTTGTTCTCTCCTATCTTTCGCAACGGTTTCATTTTCATTCGTCATCATGAAGAGCATCTCTGTAGCGTTTAGATCCTCTGGGAAAGCATATATTAATAGTTTTATGAAAGATCACCACCTTTAAACTTCAACGCGTCTTTAGTCGTTAT
Organism: Prostheceraeus crozeri; assembly: GCA_907163375.1. Taxonomy (NCBI): domain Eukaryota; kingdom Metazoa; phylum Platyhelminthes; order Polycladida; family Euryleptidae; genus Prostheceraeus; species Prostheceraeus crozeri. The sequence goes on from CAJQUW010013127.1 coordinate 1,240,576, forward strand.
ACACCCCCTTTTGCCAATTTCAATAGCTGAACATTTCATATCAGTGATCAATCGCTTGTTCTCAGTGAAACCTGTTTCTTTCAGGATCAGCAGTACCATGAGATAAGAACCTTAGCAAGTCTATAGAGAAAAGGAAACCGTGATGCACCGGTAATCTTTTCAGGAAAAGAAAGATGTCTATCAATGGAAACATCAGATAACAGCTTTGTTATACAAATAAACTATTTTCAGAAGATAAATACTCTACTCATTCTAAAATGTCCATGATCTAATCCATAAGTTGCTGGGAGCATTGAAATCATTGAAGAAAGTCAACAAGTAATTATGTCAGTAGTAGTTCGAGAGAAAATGCGTCGACTGAAATGTCGACGCATGTCTCGCGCTCTGTCGCTGCCCCAATTCCGTCCCGAAAATCAAAAGTCACAAGTTCGGAGACACCAAATATTTCAGTCGTTATGGGCCTTCGTCAGTGGTTAATGACAGTAGGTGTATACATGCATTAGTGATCAAACACAAATATCGATCAGTAGTTGTGCAGACGATGCCTGAAGCATAGATATCGTCTAACGATAGAACGCAAAACATGCGTGTATTTCAAAGAACAATGTCGTTCAGCTAGTTTACATGATGTGAAAACGGTGAAATCAATGATAAAAAGATTTAAAAGAAATCAAAGAGATAAATACTGAGTAAGAAGTTAGTAGGCTATCGTAAAACACTGTACATATTGCGATCCGCCCTGTAAGACATGCGTACACGGATATCTGCAGTACGTCGACAAATATCCCTGATAAGAGTTAAGACGATCTGTACATTCTCCAGGAAAGGTCACCAGATTGACTGTGTTAATCGGGGCAGAAGTTGTTCTGTTCAACCCTTGAGGTGATGATGAAAACTTATTTGGTAGCAGTCAACTTCACTCAAGTAGTGTGCGAAGAAATATGCTCGAAATTCCTTTGAATGGACCACCAATCGGAGAAAATGAGAATAATGACACTGACCTTCATTGATACTTGGGATTATGCAGGTACTGAAATACTAAAATCACGAATCATGCAGGATCATATCACGAATGAGAACGAGAAGAGTAAGGCTGCGCAGTCATATAGAATAAAGCGTCATCCATCTTCCATGTCACTCGCCTCTTTGCATATTCTTCATAAGGCGTGATGAGACGATTTTCATCTGCCGTCTTCCGCCTTCCATCTTCCACGGACCACAGTCAAACTAGGGAAATCCATTTCCAATTCAGTCAGCACTATTTTTTAATATTAACCGTTGCTATGACTACTGTCCAAGATCTTTTCTTCCTCATCCTTGTCCGACACTGTGAACAAAGGCTGTTTTCTGATTGCTTCTCTTTGCAAATCACAGCTTCCTAAATCTTCCCTCAGACGTCACTTCACGTTGTTCTAATTTTAGAACAGTCCTGCGGCTGACGACTTATGGAAATGAATTTCATCAGCCGCATAATTTCATGTCTGATGTTCGATGGACGACGCCTTATGACTTTTCCTGTGTGACCGCGTGATGCACGATGGAAGATGACTTATGGCTGATGACTTCCTCTATGTGACAGGTTGAATTCTTTTCTACATGAAATTGGAGGGAAATCCCAAATGGAAGATGGAAGACGCCTTATTCTATGACAGCGGCCTAAAACTGATTGATTTAAGACTATATATTAACCTCCTAGAGAGAAATTCTACAAAATCTGCTAAAAAAGCCAAAATATAAAAAAATCAAATTCAAACTAATATGTCTAAAATTTGATTAATTCAGCTTAGTTTGGTCAGTTTGAGGAACTTTTGAGGAGTTGAGGAAGTCAAAAAATTGAGAAATTTGAGGAGTAATCACAGACCTGGACAAAAGATGACCATACAAGGTTATTGAAATAAACAGCTTTACGTCATATTCATATACCGAGCGTAAAGCTCAAAATTTAATAGTGATTATATTGGGAAAGATTAGCAAAGTATAATCAGAGAGATTTATAATCGGAAATTGCAAACCTAGCGCAGGTGATACAGAAGCATCACCGCAATTTTTGTAGAAACTGAAAAACAATGGTAAAGAAGCTTTCAACTTTTGTCGATGAGCAGAGTAATTCCATTCAAATGAGCTTTACCAAACTCGATGCTCATTGATAGTGTGTGCACAGTGAACCCAATACATTTTGATTCAATTAAATAGTTTGCCAAGTACTTCGTCTAATACATATAAAAATAAAGAAGATAAAAAAAGAATAAAATTCAATTTACACAAAACACCTCCAAAGATAAAACACCTGTGCAACATCCAACGGAACTAAAAAAAAAGGCCTAGCTTAAAACGGTTATATTTCTTGGATCAGAAGATATGCTTTTGTTCTCTTGTTTATTTCGAATAATGACATGCGGTATAATATCTAATTGTGCGAACTGTTAAATATTGGCCTTGATGACATTTTATCAGCTGTCTAAAGTTGCTCGTGCTTGAATGGATCTGATACTAAAATTGCACCTTAACTGATACAGTACAGTGACGCAAAACACGTCAATAGATGGTATATTTTTAAATAAGAGATTTTAAGGTCAATTTAACAAACAGTTATCTGTTATCAATTCAATAGCTGCATCGTCCTAAGGACAAATAATAGAATAATTTCAAAACAATGGTCTGTAAAAATTAAACTAAAGGGTCGTTCGACTGAAAAGAGACAATGTAGAAAACTGGAATAAAATAACAGCAAAAACAAAAAACATAAAAGCTCAAGTAACCGGTTGCTGAAGATGATAGACATGCACAAATTCAATTTTGACAATAATGTTGGCAGACGGCGGTCTAGAACTTTTCAATAATGTAGATGTAATGCGGAGCAGAAGACACATAATAGACTGAAAATTCAGCGCAAATATCCTCAGCACCACTATTAATCAATTGGAGAATGCTAACAGATGCCATTGTAAACAGACAATCGTACAATATCTCTAATTGTCATCTAGCGCAAAGCCATCGGAAAAAAATCAACACAGGCAAATCTACTTCGTGACCACTACACATAAAAATTACAAACATCTAGGCGCCAAAGTTTCACATGCTAAGCATGAATTAATGAAATAGTTAATCGGCATCGTTTAATCAAATAAAACTATTGAGTATAACGCTGAGGACGGGAAGAATATTTAATCAACTAATTAAGAGATAGCAGCCAATGTATTACATCACAGACGTGATAACGTATATCTGTCGCAAATCTACATCTTCCGCTAGACATTCAGCACAGCGCGATAGATGACTTGAAGGTGCGGCCATTTTATGCAAAATTGACATATAACCTGTCATAAGGGACCAAGACAGTATCAATACCTGAACAGGCTTTGGATCCTCCATTTCGCTCAGCAACGCATTGACAAAGAACTTCGTTTCATGAAATAAAATGAAGACGACACTCGATTTAACAGGATTAAAGTGGTACGAGCTTAAAACGCTTTAGCTTATGGGCACAAATCTAACACTTTTGCTGAAAATGTCAAGAGTTTGGAGTCGTTCAACAATTTCATAATTGCATCAAGAATCTTATAAAAGAAATATCGGATTATCAGGAAGGAGAGGTAGACTGTTGACTTAAGTAATATTCCTCATTCTGACCAAGTGTCGATAGTTATAAATCCTACAGAATTTTTGATGTGGCTTGGGATGTGCAAAACCACAAAGACTCCTTAATTAAGCTTACAGGTTGATTGATAGATTAATTGAATAAAAATGATTTTTTCGATATCAATTTTCAATGAGGTTGTCACTGGAAGGTAAACAAGTTAAATGATCAAATTAGAAAGCGAAACATTTAGACTTATGAACTAAGAAAATTCACTCATGACACTTGAAACACGAAATTTGGACTATTTCTAGCCAAAGATATTTTTGGTGCAAAGATATTTTGAGAGATACTTTTCTCGTAGTGTTGTCTACGTGGTGCAAAGAAATTTTGAAAAATACAAAAAGCGATAAAATAACATAACATTTCCTTGTTTAAGATACATTGCATGTAGGCGACCATAAGCCAGTGGTTCCCAACCTTTTTTGCCCAGGACCCCTTACTTGGTAAAATTCATTTCTCGGACCCCCTTTCAGAAATGAAACATAGGATTGGAAATAGGATCCTTTCAAGGTCAACTCGTCAGCGCATCGATTCTATTCACTGACTGATGACCCAGCTACAGGCATAGAAATTGACAACAATAAAACCTCTAGAATGGAAGTTAATCTTCATGCAATACACAATAGTGGCACAAAAATTGCACGCATTTTCACTTAGATGCACCTGTCAACGTCTTTATCATTCGACTAGAATCAGTCACATGTGTAAATCCAAGCTCTTAATTGGTCATTCATGCCCCAACTTAGTTCCCACGGATGTGTCGTGACCTTGAGTCAATTTCCATTCTGGTTAACTTCAGATAAACAGTTTATTTCTATGGCTACAGGGGAGCTATCCAAATGCGCGCAAAACAATTACGCGATTTAATACTCACTCGATCATGTGACTAAAAGCTCTGACGCTATCTGGAAGACTGCAGGCAGTAGCATCATTCACCATTCAATCTTCGTGAAATAATGCCACTTCCTGCTTCCATGGACCCCCAAATATCGTGCTACGGACCCCTTGGGGGTCCGAGGACCCCCGGTTGGGAACCACTGCCACAAGCATTATGATATTTAACGAACATTTTGAGCTCTAGGTATTTCGGATAATAGATAATGCACTTCGTCATAAAACACAAAATTGCTCAAATGTAGCCTATTAGTCCACTTCTCTCTCTAATGGTGATTTCTCTACTTTACTTAACGCTTTTTTACTACTCCGAAAGATGACGACAGGAAGTTAGGTGCTGAATAGACGTAGAAACTAATGAAATCTTATACAAAACTCACATGCTTTGAGTTATCCGTTCAAATAAATGGTTCAAGTTCAGAAACCTGAAGCTAATTTTGCTACATCTATAAGATGATTTGCGAGTGTGTATGATAATTACGTAATGTTAGTCTACTAACTGAATTGAATCCAAACGATTACACTTGTCGACAAGAAATTAAAATCGCCACACAACCACTCTATTGATAAATTCAAATCAGAAAATAATAAATCTCCTTAAAATACGTCACAATCCCCTTAAATCTCCCACTTAATCAACAGCGATTACTTTTAACACCGACTTGGATATCATTGAAACAAAACAAACCAGTATTCGGCATTACAGGATTTGCAATTTTGATGCACTACAGAAGCATCATCAACAGTCTGTCTGGCAATGACTATTTACACATCCAGTTTCACACCGAGCTATAAGCGCAAGCGAAATTAACTTTGACGGATATAATTCATAACTTAACGCTCACTTTCAACAATTAGATTGAAACAATTGAGAATCTCAGCAACAGAACAATCGTCAAACTACCAATGATCAGCGGATATATTGTATTTGTTAATTTACAACTAGTGTTGTTACTAGAAACACAACTGAAAGCTAAACGTCCTTCAGGTCGTTGTCAATCAAGACTACAGACAGTTATGCAGAACTGGAATTCAAAATAACTAAAGATAAAATCTCATTTGATTAAGTAATCAGTTTGAAAATATTCACTAATTGCGCATACAGTTCGGTTAGCTGTTCACAAGATAGTAAAATAAATCAAAATGGTTCTTGTTGGAACATTGAGATATGTCTAAAAAAGAGTTATCTGGGTCACTACGAAGAGACTCAGCATAGCCAATATCTGAAGCGAGACATCAAATGAGAAATTAACAATGTCTACAAGGATTCAATGAAAACCCAAAATAACCTTCATATAATTACCGAGAAAACATTAAGGTCTGAGCTTTCAAATGCATCTAGTCTTGATTACATCACTACTGTCAATAATTATCTTATGCGTATCTTATACATGTATCTACATGTGTACGACGCATAGTTGTGTAGTGAATTTCACACCATGTTTAAATCTTATTTTTCCTGCATAAGCCTATTGTATTTGTCTTTTTATGCTAAGTCCAGGCACATCAATGTGAACACAATGCTTTATAGGAATTAATTGGATGGAACGCATGCTGACGTGATTATCCGTCATCTATCCAACTATACTTTCAAGAAAAGCGCACATTTGCTGTACAAGAGCAAAATGACCAGTTTACTTATCAGCGTTCCTTTTAAGAGTAGAAACTATTTGAAAATGAAAGAAGAATATTAGTCTCTACGTAACAATAGAAAATGTGAAACATATGGAGCACAAGTAATGAAGTGGTAAAACCAGTGAATGACGGTAAGACTGATAAAAACACTCAATTGAAGGAAAAGTGCAAGAACTCGGCTAGATGAATTCCATGAACACGAATCTCGTATGTCAGATGCGCTATCTCCATGACACTACAAAATAATGCTATTATTCCTCGTGCCACCAATGTTTCCGAAACTTGACAATAGCGGTGTTGGCTTTGCCATCAAACCGCTTGGTCAGCCATCCGCAAATTCCAATTAGTCTCTGGTAAAAATGTTTCCATGATAAAACCACCCACCTGAACTGACGACAATTTTTCTGCCCTACTAGGCCATGCGATGACATTGAGATGTAGACGACGAAATGGTCTTCTTCACGAGTCATTGAGTCTTCTTCACTCACAAGTGTTCCGATCATAGAAATTCGATTTTAGATTTATTTTGCCAGCTGTTTGTTGATGACCATTTCAGGTTAGGAAACGATGCTAGATCACAAGAATCAAAATTGTGAGACAAGCAAATAATTTTGCATTCTTGTCTAAAGTAGTAAATTCTAATATGATAGTAAAGACACTGCTCAAATTTATTCTTTAATCGAGGTAATACAACTTTTACGGATCGTTGAGAAATCGCAACTTTTTAGTACAGCGAATGTAAATTGATCGGAAAATCGACGATCTTTGAAAATTTCACAGAAAAGGGTTAATCAAAAGCCTTTCGCAATTCCTTGTATGACGCTTTTCCTTACGCACTACGTTTCATGGGAACGCATAATCACACCGCGGTGCTGTCTTAATTCATCTCCTTTATTCTAGTTCTTTGATTGCATAGAATTTCGGATAACAAAAACGTAGTCATGTGCGATAATAGTTCTCACTTTGCCCTGAGTACCTGGCAGTCTCTATTCTCACATATGAAAGAAATCTCTGTCGCGAAGATGTGACGCACTTGACCAATTTTATGAGCAACTAAATCATGTTATATTTGTCAGCCATTTTAAGCAACCAATTTTCACACGATCGCACTTGTCACGCCATTGAAAGTTATCTGGGAATTTCATTCGGCTATCTTAATAATCTCGCCCAGATATGTAGGAAAACACATTGTATATTTTTTGTATAGAGATAAATCTACCATCGACACAGAGAACAATAGTTGGACATAGATATCTGTGAATGTATTTGAAGTAGTATAATTAACACCACATGAGATACTGAGTCTCGCAAGTGGGCTCGTGGAATGCCAATGAATCTGATTTCACAGATTGTCTGAATATAGTAGATGGACTGCCACAATAATTTGCAACTATCGCCAATCGAACTTCGGCAAATTGTCCTGTCATATTCACTAGAACACTTTACTAGAATATTCTTGGCTACATGAAAGTCAAATCAACAGGGTCACTGTCCGAAATCGATGTCAACAACTGTCAGATATTTGACTACGACACAATCCACAATGGTGAAAATCATCTGATCAATAATAAAACGGTCACAATGAAATATCTCTTGATTAAGGTCAAAATCTCTAATTTGAAATATATCTTCCCGACATTTATATGCAATGCAAAGACTTGAATTATCTAAAAAACTTACAAAATACAAGTGGTTTGCATATGAATTCAACGTTTAAATTTGAATTTCTGGATTGATATAAATCAAAAACTATGACGATATGCTCATTTTGTGTTGAATACCAGTCGCCTGATATTTTAGAAACCGCTGTCTGATGTAACCACGATATATCGATTAATATGCAAATTACAGGTCCAATTACAGGTTTCGCGCTTGTTACCCGACATATTCGATGCATTAAAGGTATTCCTCATCAAGACATTCTATTCATGGACCTTCCAATGGTTGAATCGATGATAAGGGCGTTGAACACCGACTGTTTATAGTGAACGGTTCAAGAGAAAATCCATTCCAATCAAATCAGCTGAGTCTGCGGCTATAACTAAAGTATATCTATAACTAAAAATACGTCCTGCAAGAAATCAGCTATTCGGTTTTCTAGTCCTTCAGCTCTTATGGTGTCATATTGTACTTTGTGGTGAAAGATCTATTTATATAATGTTGGTCGCTCATCGTTTTCAAGTCGACTTGATGAACTGGATTGCTGCGAAAGAATGAAATACGCGCCAGTGTCCAGGCCTGGGATTTTCGCCCAATTTACGCGCTGGCCACGACAATGATGCGCGCACATGTTCACTTGAAAGTGTCTGCCTCGCCAATAAATAACATTCGGATGAAATAATCTACTGCTTTGCTTGAGGGGTCAATATGTTTGACAGTTCGGGACCTACTACTAACATAATATAAGCAAATAAATGTTGCAAAACCATGAAACCATAATATAAACCATGCTATGAAGTATCTCAGTTACAAGTGATGAAAGTATTCAACTGCTGAATCTACTCCTGTCCCTTTAATCGACACGAAAATATTCGCGCATTTTTGATCTAGATGCACCTCTCCTGCTGCTATTGTATGCATTAGATGCTCGCTATCCGATCTTTCGCTACAAAAATTTTTGCAAAAGTGCGGAAATATGCATGATAGCCCACAATTTATCCATACTAAGGCAGACTAGCAATGCTTTGAATTATTTTTTCTAAAAGCTGCATCAATATTGTCAGCGAACAATGCCCATTTGGTATGATACCGTGATTAGTCAATCACATTCTATAGTCTCAGTTAAGTATAGACTTCAACTTTTATAACTGCCTTTAAAGCCACAGTCCAAAAAATAAAGCATTGATAGCTGTAAATGACAATGATAGTTGTGATAAGATTCCGTCAATAAATGAAAAGAAAAATGCCGTTTTAAAGAATGGTAGATACATTAGAAGTTTGCAGAATGCCGCTAATCAATAGCCATCGCCTTTGCAAATGAAGAATTTTCTGTTTTGACATTAATCAATGACAGATGTTGTCTATAATATATAAGTAAGTAAAGCGCAGAAACATAGATAGCAATCAAATTAATTCTCTCTACTCGAAGAAATTGTAATCAAATTACTGAATACGCTGTTAGGGTAAAGTAAAAGACAAAATGCTAAGTGGTATACTGGTTCTATGCGAAACCGCATGTGAATGCATCTTATCAGTGGGACTGTTTTTGAATGCACAGTACGTTGTTTAAGTTAAAAAAAAAACACCACAATGGCAACACAATCTAATGATTCACGCCATTAGGTAGGACTTAAATAGAATTACAAACAACCAAAATGAACAAAACAAATGTGAGTTGAGCAACAAAGAGCAATCGAGCATTTCAGAAACAGAGAATGAAGGAGAATCAAGTGAGTATTATAAACGTGTCAACTTTACAAAATACATACCACTTCAGTAGCCACCCAGGCATGAACTATCGAATCCGCTGTAAATGATCGCAATTTCTTAACATACATGACACACCGCCGTTTTATTCAAAATCGCAATAAGTAGCGAAAAATTTAAAAAATACAGCTATCCGTCGCAGCACCAATTGAATTCATATTGACTGTATCAGCATAGAAGTTTTTTGACTGAGTATGTCTACTGATAACGAACTTACATGAACTTAGAATGAAAGTGATTTTCATGACTAAAACAAGTTAAGAAATCGTTCCGACAGTAAAATCCGTCTGCCCGCAATGGCATAGATAACACTTTGGAACCGTATTCGCAGTTATGTGTAAAGCCGACTGGTCTTCATGGAAGATTATATGAAAAGAAATGAAGCGCTATCATAATATCCATCTCTCTCAAGTCACTAATTCTGTCACTTGAATACATATTATTTGTTCATATTGTTATTCAGATTTTGTAGTCGACAAGTGATACGTTCTGCACATCAACAATTAACAACAAAGAAATCAAATAAACGATAGATCAAATTGCCATGCGAAAGATGTGCAGCTGGTAGGATTCGAACCTACGACCAAGGTTAACTGTTCCTGTGCTCTGCCACCTGAGCTACGAGCCACTTATGCGAGTGTGTCAATTGGCAAGATCAACCCCTCACCACCACACATCAGTTGTCATAGCAATTATAATAAATGAATAAATGCTCACTCATGAGACATTGGATGATTGTTTGCAAGAGATGTAGTAAATTCAATAGCGCAAATAAAGACTCAAAAGCATTAGAATTTTCCAACGGACATACTGTATAGGATCAATACCAGTTGATTTTTATGTACGTGATCATATCTTTCAGGAGTTTTCCATTCTCAGAAGGGCAAAGAAAAACTAACTTTCTTGGTCACTCCTTCAATTTTTCTACGATCTTTCCGACAAATGTACAAGAGCTGCACTAAATTTTCGGCCGTTGGCCTTCACGTGGTGCGATGTTGTACAGCAATATCAATGTAGGTATACAACATCGCACCACGTGAAGGCCCACGGCCGAAAATTTAGTGCAGTTCTTGTAATTTTTTATCGGAAAGATAATTTAAAAAATGAATGAGAGACAAGGAAAGTTGGCAAAGCAAGAAAAAAAACAACTCCCCTTGGTTTTACGGTCGAGGTAATTGTATTAAGTTATTCTAGCTACAAAGACGGTACTTCGGCGTCCCCCGCCTTCAATGGTCGATAGAGCTACGTGGTCCTTCTGAGTTGATTTTTGCTGCTTCAAGTAAGCGTGACAAATGCGGGAATGAAGTCAGTTATGTTTTACCATTACACTAAGACTTAATTTTACAAAATATTGATTTTCTTGATTTAATATGCGACCGTAAATACTAAAGCTAAGTCCATCAGCTTAGATAGTGCATTGCAACCAATAATGCTGCAAATTCCAATCGCTGAAACATGAAGGGTTACACACGTTCTGTAAAATAGTTTTGCACTAAGCAATTTTATGAATTAACAACAATGAACTTCATAATGAAATATTGAAGTCCACATCTGCGGCTGTAGAAAATCATGACTTGCAGATTCTCATGATATGCTTAATCTTTCAAAATGCATGAATGAAAATCATTATTTGAGGATTCTCATAGTAAACATGTACTTAAACTTTCATAATATATGACTGAAAACAAAATTTTATGAAAAACATTACCACTGATAGGAATAGAAGACCTTTCGTAACTGCTTCTGATATCTTAGGCAGATCAAAATTAAATAAGGAAACAATAAATCGTATGTTTACTGATGTATTATCTTTTTACACGTGAAAATTTACCTTCTTAGCAGTGAAAAATCGTAAGTCTTCTTAACTTTCATATTTACTTGATTTCCTTTCGATTTCCACGTGTTCGCAATTATCTTCAAACGCGAAGTGTATCAAAACTCATCGATATTGTTGTGTCTTCAGAAATACTTCGTTGATCACATGTTTTAACAATGTGCGTCCAAGACAGTGATTATTTATTTTTCAATCTTCACATGAAGATTGTATTATCAATGTTGTGACTATTATGAATGAATGTCACCTTACGCAGAAGTTGGTTGCTGAAAGCAGGGTTGACCTTCCTTGAATTTTCACTTTCCTCGTACATTGTAAATGCCTTCATTTAGAACAATCGCCCTTACTTTAATTGCGAATGAAAGGTCAGTTTGTCACCATTTGACACAATAAGATTCTGAATCGCAAAACTATGTGAAACAGAAAATTTCTAGTTGCAATATTTTGTAATTGTTTGGAAGCCTGCTTGCAATTAAAGTTTGATTGAATGTACTAAGAGTAAATGCAATAATTAACAATTCTATAAGTCATCATATACTGTGCAGTATGTAGACCCGTTCATATGATCCTGCGGCAGACATCAATGAAACATAGCTTGACGGATCACTCATTGATGACCGTATTTTTAAGGAAGCCTTCATTTTTACTTACAGAATATTGTTTCATGATGCTTTTGTAACAAGAGTGACGGGAAAATTCTATCATCACATCCTAAAAATAAGAATACGCACTAGTTGCACCTGTCCGCACCGATACACCGAAAAATGTATGATATGCTGAAGTACTTATTAATGCATGACCGAAAAATAAGTTCTTTCACATTCTAGATTGTTAAGCGATAGTTAATCAATTTCAGTTCCAATCAAGGTGATAGTTCTAGTCAAGTCCTTAATTCTGGAATTGGGAGTCTGTCTTCTATATTTAATGGGCGTCACTATTTTCTAGAATTAAAGGCATATTACACATTCCTGGAAGATTCAAATAGCAGGAAAGAATTGGAGGAAAACTTACATAGGTCAATTCTCGCAAGCAACTCTCGTCTTACATAACCCACACTTATCTGTATTAGTTCAAACGGATAAATGGATTAAATCAAAACAGAATTGACAAAGATATGCATCTCGTTAGCAACAAAAATTGAAGAAAGTTACAGTAAGCCTACTTCAAAGCAACAGGGGATCATATTATGAAATTAAAATTACCATATGGACAACAATTAATGAGACACTGATCGTTTTGGGTGATCCAGATCGTCACTGACCATCACACGGCAGCTAGGGCAGTCGTTGAACTTAAATACGCAGACAACAAACAAAGACAACGGTTTCTGCTTCCAGTGGGCGCTCTGAACCTCATCCTGGAAGGGACATGTTGCATTTTCACTGAAGTCAAAGTGATCCAGTATGCGTTCTGAGGATGCCAGCTCTTTGTCCTTGCGGTACATGTACAAGGCTTGTTAATTTCTTTTCAGTAGATGATGCAACTGGAACTGTGGCAGTAAAGCTTGGAATCCCTCACTCACTTCCATTGCTGACATAATCGTGTCGTGGCAAGCAATAGTCTCGCCAGAGAAGCCTTTCTGCCATCTCTTGACTTTAACAGTCAAATCCACATCCTGGTCGATCGCGTTCTCCGATATTCGTTGACCATTGGCACACTCGTCGCATGTGTTCTTCAGGCAATCTGGCTTAGCATCAGGGCACAGTGCATTGTCAACAATCCAATTAGAATGATAACACGGTAATGTCGTCAATCCCGCAGATGAGGCTGCATTTAGCAAGCACAAAGTTTTCATGAAGCACACAGCAGCAAAAGTTGTGTGGAGTCTTGCCAATAGGGATGACGTGTTTGGGACGGGCATTATAGAAGAGAGACTTGCCAACTAATTTGCCGTGTCTTTCTACGAACATTCGATAACACTCTCCAACTGTGTAGATCAACGAACGCTTTTGAACCTTCATCTTCTCGCCTTTTTCGCGCACAGTAACAGTCTTTGGTTCCTGGACAGACACGAGATATTTCATCCTGATCGTAGAAATCAGCAATGGTGTCTTTGTGGCTTTCTGATAAAGATGTTCTCCTCCCTTTAATGAACGACGAGCTGCTGGAGACTTGGTATTCTTCAGCAATTGCCTGTGCTATGACTTTCCTGTTACGTGGGGAATGTGGCTTTGCATTGATCACTCGCTGTTTTGCCTTCGATTCGGCCGCTTTTGTTTTGAAAACCGTGTTGGAATCATTCAACTTCCTCTTCTCTCGGAGATTTTTCATCCCTGCTTTAGCCTTCTCACGATCACGTTCGAGTTCTTCTTGGGTCATATTTGAACGTCTCACTCTCATCCGGTCAACTTCTCAGGAAAGATATGATGAATTTGTGGAACGATACTTCTTCGCGACTTCAGCTCGAGTCTTGCCCTTTTTTCGGTCTTGAATCACAGTGAAATATATCTTCCATTGTTTTTTGTCACAGTCAAAAATATTCATGGGACGCCCACGACTACTAAAAATAGCGCAACTTATACCCATGTTCATGGGAAAATCCTGGATACTTAAAATAGCCCATTTCCTTTACCCAATACATACATTTGCTCCCATTCCGTTAATCAGTCATGTCATGGGAAGCCCAAGGCTACTAAAAAAGCTTTACATTATGGTTGATGTGTGTTTCTCCACCTAAGACGTACACCTGTCTACATATCGATTAAATCAGTCTTGAAATATCATGGGAATTCCTGGACTGCTAAAAATAGAATTACTCGTGAGTCAAGAGAATTTCTTGGAAACTTTGAGAATAACTTACAAGCAACTAGGATATTGAAGTGCGTCAAAATTGTACCTAGCCATGAGTCGTTTCTTTGTAAATTTGTAACAGTATGACTAACTTTCGTGAATGAACTTGTATGCCAAAAAAAAACGACGAATGCCAATAGATATTCGATGCCCGACACGAAGCAAATGTTCCGAAATGATTTATTAACTTTATCTTTATACAAAGGAATGCATGGAGCGCGTTTGTGACTGATTTCTTTTTCGAATATGTTTTTTGATGAAGTTGGACAAAATGTTCCTTCGTGACCGCACTTCTCGAAACTTATGAACTGCTAGTAATCAAACGTTTCTAGATTTCTTTTCAGCATTTAAGTTTATCAAATAGCATACTAGTCTATTCAATCAGAGCAAATTTCGTGATGAAGAATCCTGAGCTTTGGAGTTTGTTAACGTTTACATTTTTTTCGAAAAAGTCGTGTCGTTCTGTGTTCGTTCGTGACCACTCTAACTATTGTATTTTAAACCATCAAATACACATTTTTTCATCGGTTTGGCTAGTGTTTCATAAACAGTGAATATTGCAGCCAATTCAAGTAAAGTATGATTATCACCGGTTCAACAGGTTAGGAATGACAATCAGAAATGCAACAATAAATCCTGCAAAGTTCGTTCGTGACTGCGTGGAATTGCCCATATGTACATTAGTTATCAGCTATTTTCTGTTAGTAAATTTGAAGTCACAAAATTTGGTGGTGCTTTTTCCATATGTTTTCGCAATTTCTGATGATTTTCACATAGTTTAGCGATGGTTCTCACAGTTCAGAAAATATAGAAATTGATGAAATTAAGAATAAAAATTGACAGTTCACCAATATCAGTAGTGCTAATGGAGGCAGCCGTCCAAGTAAGACGCCAGAGTGGTGATAGTGAGCACGTTCCTGATGATGTTGAGTGGACCTATTACTAACAGGGCTGTTTCAATCACAAGGGCAAGCGAGCCATTGTCATGGAGCTTAATGAGAGGACCTTATTGGGCTTAATAGGAGCAGTCATATCTCTTGTCGGTTTAGTATGATGTTCCTGCATACCAGCATCCAAAGACGCACATCAGTCTACAAGGATGGGCTGCTGGTAAGTTGGTACTTGCTGTATTAGGCTAGACAACTGATATTCCGGCCCAACTATTCCGCAACTTCGGGTGCATCCTCCTCATTTCCCATCATCGTTTTTGGAATGTCAATTGAACAATCTACAGGAGTACAGTACCCAATTGACAGGTGAACTACATGGCTTCACCGTTTAACAAATGGCGTGCTGACAGTGATACTTCAGAAGAACGACAATCATGATAAAAAACAGAATCATGAAAAAGCTGATGTCTAAAATCATGATCCATTTTTATCTTATGCTAGTATTTCGGAGGACATGCACGATTAGCAGGCAAGAGTTCAACCGGATAACGAATAATTCAGATTTTTCCATAAGTGCGATTTAAACTTGCAAGGGGAGTGGATGGATCACAGCTGTTAGTAAAGAAAGCAACATATCTTCACCGGGAGGTCTTTAAAGAAAACGAGAATAGCTGATGATTTAGACTGCCTAAGTAAAATTCCTTTAGATATTGGTCATGTCCTTCATTTCACAGGCCAGACACATGCAGCATGAGTTGTCCAGCAGCAGTTGGAAGACTTCGGTTTCTCATTCTTTCGAGGCCGTTAAAACGGTTGCACTCAGTGTCGTAAGCACAAAATCGGACCATAGTTTTTACGGGACATAACACGTCTATCTGCAATGGCATTCGCATGATTTCAGAGAGATGATTCGAGAGCTTAAGTATCGCTTGTTTCCTATTTGAAATAGTTAAGATGTATATCAGGGCAATTCCATAAATAATGCACGGACGTTCTGACAAAAAGTCGTCATTTCTCACCATGAAGTGCGATGATTTCTATGAAAATTGAACCATGTCATGCCAGATTAGTGTGAAATATTAGGTTAATCACTTTCCAAATATTTGATAGTAGTCCCTCTTTCGACGTTAAGAGGTCAAATGGTCACTCTAACGCATCGTGCAGGACAATCGTGCCAGTGCATTCAAGGACAAATTTTCCATGACAATCAAGGACATTACAGGAACGGAATGCCATACGAAGTCCTTTGTTCCTCTCAATCCCTTTTTTTCACTACTTAGGCAATAAAGGCTAAGTCGGAAAAAATCGAGAGAATCAGATCCATGTACACTCCAAGTATCAATGACTTTCTAATCCTTCTGACCCTACAGGCACTTAGTAGAGCTTTCTTACCTTTTGCCGTCACACCATGCTAGGGACGTTAGGTGAGCAACCGTCAAGTAAGGCTACTCTTGCAGAGACAAGATGAGAATGCAGCACGACTTAATCGATACTGGAGAAATAAAGGTTAACGGTAACACACGCATGTGATGACAGACATACATACGCAATTACATAATTACGAAATAGAGAGATAACTACAAATGCGAAGAGTCATGGTAGTAAGCTAAGTGCGTTTATCGGGGAGCACCGAACATGATAATGATCATCGATTTGGCATCAATGTCAACTGTAATAAATGTGATAGCAAACATATTTGATAAATCACATTTCTGATAATGACAATATTGTGTGGTCGATTGGAAAATCTGCATTTTGGACCGGTTGCTCCATCCGGGGCGGACTGACTCGAACTCTGTATCTTCTGTAACATCCTACTGAAGTTCGTCCTCAACCAACTGAATTACTCCACCGTCCAAACCCGGCCGTCAAGCCTCAGGGGTTCGCTCGAAGTACGATCAATTAGAATGTTGCCTGTCTCAGATATAGAAAGGCTATTTAAAATCGTGTTATCAATACAACCTCACCGCGTCACAGCTCTTATTTTTCGACGCCTTGATGGGATAAAGCTCACTAGCAGTCTTAAAAAGGGTATCCTATACAATACACAATTAAACGACAAAATCAATTTCATCGTTTTCTTTTGTATCTGTCATCCAGGTAAATACCCAGACACGAAAATCCTTTGCACCCCCATAATGCCTAGGAGCGCAGTTATGTACCAACAATAGCTAAGCCGATGTCTGGTGTGATCCTTGGAAAAAATGACTTCACGTGGTTTTATTTTAGGCAACCAATTGTCAAAAGCAATTTCACATTTAACGGAAAAATCAGTTCTGAAAATCATTTAACTTGAAGACACCACCTAGAGCGACGATAGGCATCGTGACATGTGTATGAAGCCCCTTAATAAAAAACAAGAATGCACACTTTTTGTAGTAATGAAACGTAAATTAAAATATCTAATTATCACACGTTTACGTTTGAAAGGGATAAGATTGCTAATAAAAGTGCTCATCTGATAATTATTCTACATGTCATATTCCCGGATTATATGGATGTGAAGATATATTCACTTATCACATTGCACTTCGATCTTTCAGCTTAGGTGAGTAGCCCTACCGTGACAGTGGGTCTGTCAGTGTGATAAAACATTCCTACCTGACGAAATAAAATCGCATTAAGCTACGTTATGCACGCTTTGTAAATGTAGAATTACATGTGCACCTGCATAAACATCCTATGATGACATAAAATAATGCAAATTTCAAAAACAAAAACAGTCCGCGAAATGCACAACTGTCATAGAATAGGACTACTCAAAATTAATATGAAAAAGCGCATCACTCGTAATTCATATGGCATGCATATGATTCCGAATTATAGATAATCAAATAATGCAGTAGGCTACATCACTGGTCACAAGTAATCAGTGAATCCGATTTGTTTTGCGATTTAGTTCGGATTCCGACTGTAAAATGTTGACTGAAAAATAAATTACATGATTCTAATTTGTGAAAGAGAACCTCTGCATAGCAAACTTGTCAAGGGGTATTCATGCCCTATATCATACAAAAATATGCGGTCAGACCGGTGGACCAAGTCAAGTAATAGGAGATTCACAAAGTTACCAACTTTTTGACGTGTTTTGTTCTCTTTAGTTCTTTTTAGATATACTCATTGAAAATTTTGAATGAGAACGAATTCCGTTCAGCCAATTATTGTTTGAGATATGTCTTAATTAGTACCGATGCCAATAAAGTTGGAATCCATTCGCAGCTTCACTGGTGTAGTCGTGATTTTCTGTCGGTAGATTGGGCAGGAGCTACATAGGGTATATTGAAAGAATTCTGCATTGATCTCATTTTTCGCAAATTTCATGACGACTTCGCTAGCCTCAAGCCAGATTCAAATCGACATCATGAGACTACATGGAGTGATTGAGTATTCTAATTGGCTTCTGTTGAGCAAGATAGAAGATGGAAATTCTAAGTCGTATGGTCTCGCTATCGCAGGCAATTTCGGTCATGTCACCAATCATGAATCATTGAAGATTGACCCGGATGAGACCAAAGCCATCGAGTGCATAACGGTCAGCGAGATTTCACAGAAATGCGCAGATTTTTTATGATAATGGTGCTATAGACCCATTTCTCAAAAGTTTGTTTCACATCCATCCGACCTGAGCACCCGTTGAGAAATCTTTGACCAAGGACAGTTCTTTGAGCCATCATGGAAACATCATTTATGTATAGGCATAATGCAATGTTTGGTTACCTGCATGTTTTAAAGAACGAGTACCCGTAGACAGATGACTTCCGAACTTTGTAAAGCTGATTTGGCTAAATTGCATTGAAGCAGTGTAGGCTTTTTAACTTTCCCTGGCTAACTAGAAGAAACTAGAATGTGCCTGTAATGCAATTTACAGGCTTCCACCATTATGCAATTTTCAATAGGCCTACAGGATTTAGAAATGGACACGGGTTGATTTGTAGTACAGAATTCAAAATGCTACACTGTCTCGCGGCTATTAGCCTATGCCAGGTCATCCTATGACAGGACGCGATCTGCAGTGGCAAAAACAGTCAAAAATTTTGATATTTTGAGTTTTGGAGTCAATTTTATGGCTAAAAAGGAAACAAATTAGCATCACCTACGAAATAAATAAGAAGCAAGCCAAACTAGTCAAGAAGCATCCTGATACATTCCGGGGAGGATATTTCATTTTCATGGCTGAGAAACACGAGGCGTGAAAACATACAATGAGAAATTTTGTACCAGCTCAACCTGCCTGATTGCAGAGCAACCCAAAATGCAGCAACGGCTGGCAAAACAGTAACTGCTGCATTATTACGACCGTGGAAAGAACGATAAAAAAATCCTCGTGTCACATATTCCGAGGGTCTTGACTAGTGCAATTAAAACCATGTCGCGCAGATAACCAAAAATCACTTTGATTTTTTTAAATGAGTCAATCAACATTGGCATCTATCAAAGCAATACAGTATTTTAGATGAAACTATGCCTGCAAAGCTAACAAATTGGGAGAGAAATATGTCAAACATATAGCTAAGGAAATTTAAGCCTGAGCTAGTCATTGAAAACACTCTCACAATATCATCATGATCAAAGATCAGCGTGGTAGGAACAAAAAAGAAAGTGATCAAAAGAATAAGTGTCATATTCGTGGACACCCTTAAGACATCTATCACGAGCGCGCGCACGTTAATTTTCAGTGATTTCAGAATTGCGCTCACAGTACATGTAAAATATATATAACACAGTTAAACAATCAGTATCTGAAATGGAAAGTTTCCATTCAATTACATTGTCGGTGTCGCAATAATGCCAAACATGCAAATTTTAGAGACAAATACAATCACCTCGGTAAAATTCACTATCACATCTGCATTTCGCATCAAGCAGATAATGCATGGCAGTTTCCGAAAATTATTTTTTCAAGAGAAAAGCATCTGGTGCTACAGATAAATCCCGAAGATATTCAATTGTTTAAAAGGGCTAGATGAGAAATAAGATACCTTAATTTGAAACCATTTTCGCACGGTCCTTATTGTGGCAAAAAATCATTGCGGCAATGGTGCGAAATGCTGTTTTGTCGGCTGTGCGATGTGCGATGCGACAAAAAGTCTTAGAAATGGCACATGATATAAAGCATAATTCACTGATATTATATGGCATGTTTCAAGAATATTCATTCAGTAGTTTCTCTGAAAAAATTGTAAAAGATGAGGGCGATAATGCAACAATTTAATGCAGTATTATCATTCCAAGTGGAAGAAAAATATTCACATGAAAACTGATGGGGTATTGATAAACACTCAACTCCCTCTGTAGAATTCTGCACTATTAACAATTTCAGATAGAATCCAAATATTGCCCACCAAAAAAGCCACTGTCATCCCAATATATAGGAACTTATATTCCCCAACATTGTCCGATACATCTGCATTTATTTGGGGGGTTTACATTTTTCATTGGGCCATTGTAATATGATGCCATCCCAATGTAAGGGACCAATGCTTGGCCAAATTTATGCCAATCACAATTTATGCACCTTACATCCCGATACACACTGTATTATCCATCAGCTAAATCACGTTCTCGATTCGAATAAAATATAATGACATCGCAATTAAAACAACCTGTTCAAATAACAAAGCTTATAATCAAACACATGGTATTATGTGGGGTGTAGATAAAATCCGAACAACAAATCTATTCCGAACAATTAAAATCTCATTGAAAATGGAAAAATATTGAGCCGAACATTTCATATATGAGTAGAAAGTAGTTAGTTTTATCTGCTCGTGAACTTAAATCAGCAAGAAAGTCATAAAATCATATTCCAAACAAATCCGAACATATCCGAACACCTCCCCTGTGGGAACGCACCTTGATAATATCAACAGATTATCTGGCGAGGTAGCGATTTGGTGGATAATTTTTTTAAAGGTTCATTTTCGTATAAAAACTATCTCCGCATTTGAAAATGGTCATCATTTATCCAAAAACATGTGTAAAATTAAAAAACGACAGGTGGCGAAAAGGTTGCTATAATTAGCTGGTAGATATTTGTTTACTAATGCGAGCTGATTTTTCGCCAACCGGCGAAATCGTGGATATTGTAGCAAATAATTAGTGGTAAGTAGTAATGTTCAAAGATAATGGTAATGTTCGTATATTACCTTCACATGAAAATATATCGTATACTCAGTCTGATCTGATAAAAAGGGATCTTATTTTAATTCACGAAGGCTTAAACTAAAAAAAGTATTTGTCTTCCATAAATGTCGCAGTAAATACTATGATATCGTTCAAATATTTGTCATTGTTGTAAATTATTGAATGTCAAGAGATGTTATGAAAATTGATATATGCGGATTCTCTATATTCTTATCATTATCAAAGAATGATTGTCTGCACTTATATCTTAGATAGATTAGCCATATGTGAGGGATAGTGAGGAGGTGAGGGAGAGAATAGAGCCTCGACTGTAGAGGCGGATTACTAAAGAAAACAAGAGAGAAAGTCAAAAGTAAAAGGTGACATATAGAGCGCGAATTGTCGCCGGCGAACTTCGCCAGCGAATATCCCGCAAATATGACTGAACTTTAGCATGATATTCTGCAGCTGACATTCGCCAGTTTTTCGCAAGATTCGTTCCCACAGGGTCCGAACAAGCCCGAACAACCAAAGGTTAAAATCCGAACATCTACAATACTACCGAACAAAGAGTATGCGGTTTCAAACGCAAGAGGTTTACTATTCTACGCAATAATGACACATCGGCACTGCTTTCCTGCTACTATGTTTCCCCTCCGAACAACTAACATGACCTAAAGTATAATCAAAATTGGCTCCGAAAAACTAATTCATCCGTGAAAAATGACCCGAACAGCCGCTTGCTGCCTCACACGCACACAACTCTTTCGCTCTGTCTGAACATCAATGCTCCGTCTGAACACACGACCAGCTTGTGTGTCTAATTGTTCGAAGAAAACGTGCTGCAAAACTGTTCACTCTTGAGGTTGAGCGTCTGATTTTGAGACGAAAAGCTGCGCACAGCTATCACGAGAAGCTATCGAATTTAAATGAATGATGACACTTTTCATTTTTATAATTGGTGGAAATAATTTTTGAGGATGCGCCGAAGGCCTCGCAGGTACGGAGAAGACGTCACAGTACCTAATATATCTACTCTATTGTGTCGACTCAAAAAAAGTATCTGTATACAGTGAAAATTTTTATATGAAAAGATTCAGTTTTTTGCGGAGACTGCGTTCCTGCTGAAAAAAATTATTTGAGCAGTTTTTATAAAGCCAAATTTTTGCCGACATGACGCCCCTAAGTAGAATGAAACAAGTTGGATATCAAAAGGAGTGAATATTTGCTAAAAAGCATTGTAACTAAGCGGAAATTATGCTGATGATCAATGAAATCTAATGAAAGGCATCATAATGGAAGTCTTCATGAAAAAGTCGCGATATTATTGTGCTGTCGTGGCTGAAATTTCATGTTTTTAAATCAATTTTCATCGTCATGATTTTAAGATTCACTATTCATGCTTCATTTCTTGAATCTGAATAGTGATTTGGACCCATTTACATTTTTCAAAGTTAACTGAAGTCATTGTCATTGTCATTGTGATTTTCAAAGAGGTTTAATAGGGAAACTAGAGCGGACAGAAAGGCCTTTTACAATAGAGACTGATGGCACCACGCAATTTAATGATAAAATTTCAGTTTAACAATAGACTTTTTCTATCGGTTTGTTTTACCGAAGATAAGTGGCTACTAACTAATTTATCAGTAGATCTAAATATTGAACTTTATGAGATGTTGTGAAGATCATCGAAACGAGAATTTATTATCATTTCACAGCAATTTAAGTAATAATAATCAAGTCATCAAGCATTAAGGAGTAAAATTTGATTGTATGTAGTACTTTGAAGTATTTATTCAATTGCGATAGCGTGCAACAATTTGAAAGTGGACGCAATAATTGAAATTATTAGTCCGCGCTCGACCACACGACAAATCTTGATTAGTGAATTTTACACCTCTTTTTCTTATTAGCTTTGAGGACATCATTAATTTTTTACATGTTATCCAGGCCAGTTACGTGAAGACAGTACACACTTATACCCTCGCCATGAATTGATCCATTTCGTGTTCAAATGGTTTGCAACAATGATGTAGTGTAGATCATATTGCATACTCAAATGGCTGCATTTGAAAATGGTTCTATCAGTTGAGACACCGAAACACTTGTCGAACACTCAAAAAGATTCCTCATTGACGCCAGATTGGTTTTGATCAAGAATAAAAAAAACAGCGAAGTACCGTTGTTGTAAAAGGCATGCCATTCCATAAATAACAAAGTCCCTCATTTGCTGTAAGCGCACCTCATATCACCTCGCGCTGTTGGAAATTTCCGCAATAATCGTACGATGAGATAAGTGGCACACATCTATTAAAGGAGTCTTATTGTCTCGGTTTACTGCAATGAGAAGCCATTCGATGAATAAGACTGCCAAACCTGCGCATGAACGCACGCGCGCGTGTGTTGGAACTGATGCATACCGGTTCCCTTAATGCTTGCAACGAGTTACTAACATATTGTTACACTTATCAGTGTGTGTTACCGGCGCGCGTCTGTTACCAGATGCGTGATGTGTGCGTGCCAGCGGTGTCGAAATTCATGCAGAGAAATTGCCATGACTTGGGCGTCTGTATCTGACAAGCCATGAATTTCGCCAACCATTTTGAGCTGTGTGCACCCGTAACAAAATTAAATGCAGTTTAGCTACTTAGCAGCACTGTACACATGACCGTGCTTTTCCGCTTTAAATCGTCATTCGAACATCATTATTCCGCGTTTGCATCAAAAGTGGTTAGCGCAGTCGAGTATTGAAACCATGATTGAAACATCGAATAAAAAAAAAAACCGACAGAAATTTTTCCAGTAAATAGAAAAGCAACAAAGAAAAGTAACAGCCCATACATTTAGTATGATAATATCAATTATCAAGCGAATTTGATGAATTCGCCGGTACTTATGGGTTATTCACCCCATGTTTTCAAATGTCTAAAATCCGTAAAAATGAATCAACTGTCGCAAAACTTCAGATACACGTATTTGAATATGTCCTACCCACATACAAAAAATATGCAGATTCGACAAGTACTTTTTGAATTAGAGACGATGACGTGAAGTGTAGCGATGTCAGCAGCTTGATCTGACTTTGTCTGTTCGACGCATTACTGTTACTCGTGTGTGCATTGTTCTCTTTCCGTGTCCGTCTCATCCATTACTATTTGAAATCTTCCCACGACCACAACCCCACCACACATTTCTTAAATTAAGCACACCAATGGAAAGAATGTGGTCCGGATCATCATCACTTCTACTGCAACGTTGTCGCGACATGACTTTGTTGACCTAGTGCTATCTACTCAGATGATGAGGTCAAGCGAAGTTAGATCAAGCTGCTGACATCGCTACACTCCACGTACGTCATCGTCTCTAATTCAAAAAGTACTTTTCAGATTTGCATAAAATTCTGCATGTAGGTAGAAAATATACTCAAATACGTGTCTCTGAAGTTTTGTGATGATTGATTCATTTCTACGGATTGTAGACAAATTTGAAAACGTGGGGGGGGAGGTAACCCACAAGTACCAATTCGCCTTACAGATAAATATCGATATTCATCGGAAAACAATAAGGTCGCATTTTCCCTTAGACGCTAACATGAGCTCATACCAGGAGGTTCCGTTTTGTAATCAGTTTTTGGTCCGAAGTAGATTCATCTGTTGTTATTGTAATTTTGATATCGGTAAAAAGACACGAACGTATGAAGGAATATATATTCATTACAAAAGATTAGGTACTTATGGGTTACCCCCCCCACGTTTTCAAATTTGTGTAAAATCCGTAGAAATGAATCAATCGTTACAAAACTTTAGCAATAATGCATCGAACAGACGAAGTCAAATCAAGCAGCAGACATCGCTACACTTCACGTCATCGTCTCTAATGCAACAAGTACTTGTCTGATCTGCGTGAAATTTTATATGTAGGTAGAAAATATGCTTAATTACGTGTACCTGAAGTTTGGTGGCGATTAATATATTTTTGCAGATGCTAGACAAATTTGAAAACCTGGGGGGGGGATAACCCATTAATACCAAAGATTAAACACTTATGCGCGCATATGTCAAATTTAACTGTAGTAGTCAGAAAATTTATTCTCTCGATCACTGTCCGTCATGTCATCATCTACAACGAAAATAAAATGACAACTCATGTTATACTAAAGTTGAGCATGCGAGAAATCTAGGTGAAGCATGGGTGGCAGGGCGATACAACAAAATATCAAGTTCTTTGGAAGTCTTCAGCCTTTTGGCCACTTTGTGTGACACGGTTTCTTTATTCACTCATAACTCGAATGCTTCTGTGTGCCGAACTTCACTTTACTTTGAGTATTGTCCAACAATTCATTTGCTTGTCTAACTCCGATCAAATCGCCTTTTTTAATGGCTTCCTGTCATACTCAATTTTTATCCCTTTCATGCAATAAGATTCTTCACTCGTCTAATGCCTCATGTTTCCTCTTTACAGATTTGACAGCTTCAAATATTGACGCCTCTTTCATGATAATCTGTCTTTATCAGCAGCGGTTGCTGATAAATGCACGGGTATACCATCAGACTCCACGTAGTATCCCATCTCCCCCCCCCATTTGCTAGGATTAAGCTAAATGTACCTTTTATAACTGAAGAAGATAACGGGCATGAGATAATGCATACGATCAAGCATCTGCCGTTTACAATCCAGTCATAAACAGTAATCACGTATCTAGTTTAACAAGCCTACAAACTCACGAAAACTAAACAGCATTTCCTTTTTGGAAACGAAGACACTGCAAGACGCATTAGCTCAATAGAAAACTTTGGCATGTCAAAGGCCGTAGAAAGATGCGTTCAAATAAGGAAAGACTTTTAACAAACCATTTTAAGGAATCTTTCCAATAAAACCAATGACAGTTCCCACCGAGTAAGCGGACATCAGACAGAACTCCGCCTTTTGTCCCTATACAAAAATCCTCGCGATCCAGCAACGGATAGAAGAACATCGCAGCAGACTAAACAAATGTGAAGGATTTCATCAGGATTAACAGTTTGACTTAACGGGTTTTTGTGTAAATCACACGGATAAGATTTCGACAAATTTTTACATAACTGCTGTACTCAGGATGATACTAAACCGGAATCAAACTGAATAATACTACAAATGACCACAAATTTCACTCACTTGAATTTTTTTCCTGCTATACATGCCGTACACTCCAATAATCAACTAACTCCCAGATCATACTGTTAGTATTGTAATCAGCATGACACAGGAATCCACTGACCATCGGTACAAAACGACTGAAATAAATACATCAATTAACAAATATATTTGAAAGATATGCCGACCCAGCCTCAAACAACGTAATTTTAAATCCAGTGGCTAGTTGCGCAACAGGACTCAAAACTTACGAATTTGAGGCAATGAACAATCTGAAAATGAAAAAATTACCAGAACTCACGTTAGGTTTTCCATGTCTCATCTTCCTTCAGAGATCAAAGTCGCAGAACTCATGAGAACTGAAAGAAATAAGACATCCACTATATAGGCACTTGCATTGAGATTATCATGGATAAACATCAGATGGGACCAGGGATCGCAATTCACCCAGGAAAATGGAAAATCGGGAAAAACCGGGGCTTGAATGCATAAATTTGAAATATTCACGTTAGACTAATTTAGTAAAATAACGGAAAATTGCGATCCCTGGATGGGATATTGGAAATAGAGGCGCATCGCATCATAACATTGCTACGCGTTAGCAAAATGAGTAATCAGAATTCAATATAGAATAGCTTCTATGTTGACATTGCTTTCAACCTCAAGAAGGCATATTCAAAATTCAGTAGATATTTCTAACTTCAAAACACAAAAATATCTCCACGAATTAATCAAACTCACATAATCTTTCTCCATTCCAACTTCAGAGATTCACCTCGCAATTTCCTAAGAAACACATAAAAACACCTGAAAGAAATGACACATCTATTGAAAATATTTGCGTTAGTCAACAAGAATGAAGTTTGAGCAGGCTACGAAACGCATTATCACCTCATTCTTCCACGTTATGACCTCAAACAATTTTGCTGATAAAAATGAGGCTATTGAAAGACTAATCAGGGAGTTATTTCAGGGATATTTTATTCTTTTATATTTCCTGATTCTAAGTGTCTTCTATTCCTAACCACAAATTGATTCAGTCTTTGGTAATGTAAAAGCTGATAAAATATATGATGACAAAACGATTACGGTATGTAAACGAACGTGTATTTTTAATTCATACATCGAAAGGTTAACAAAGAGTTTTTCTTCGATAACCCAACTAATATTGAAATACAATTTGTGCTAGATTTACTGCAAAAAATGTGATATTCAAAAAATGAGTGGTTATCAGTTCCGTAGTTACCGCATAATATTTTTTTCCAACTAATTGCTTAGACTTTCCACGTTCTCTTTCTTGACTAAGTATTTACGATTACAAGTATTAACTAATAGTCAACGGCAAATTTTCCGTTTGTTGGCACCTGCACGAGTTTCCAAATAAATGGCTTGGAATTTGTTTTTGCTATTAACATAAAGAAATTTGTTACTCACGTCTGAATCTCAAGTATTAAAATGAAGATGGAATATTATCCTCAACAGCGATACATACACCATTCATTCGTAGTTTCCATTCATGAAGAAAGTAAAAGCGGCTAACTGATGAAATCGGGAACTCAACTGCTAACCAGGAGGGCGTCTAACTACGAGGGCGTCGTTAGATTCGCATTCATGAATCAAGGGGCAATCTCCCTCTTACGTCAGCAATAAAGTTCAAATGATTAGAGGTCAAAATAAATTTGAATTAAGTCAAATTCTAAGAGAATATCATGAATGAATGATAACTATAACTCATTATATTTAATTGTTGAGGAAGAGCCAAGGTTTTAGTGATGTTTTACTTAAATTATGATGTAATTAATTTCGGTTGCTATTCGGCAACCATCATCAGATAGAAGGAATTTAACATAAACGCAAAAGTCATGAATTCAAATTTCACATTAACATAGGAAATAAGGGAGTAGACAAGAAATCTAGTAAAAAGTAAAAACTATGTTAACAAATTTCAGTAGGGAAAAGGAGGAATAGAAATATGCGACAGATAGTATTGGACTACATTTTACCAATAGCAATAGTAATTGCTCTGACTAGATAAATTACACCTTTTTGCATTCTATTTTTGAATAAGTGAATTCAATTTCTACTGACTTTTTCCTATCCAAATGCCTATGCCTATGTTATGGCAAATTTCATAGATTTTAGTGCATTCATTTTCGTCATACTCATTTCCTATTTCTGATTAACATAAGATGACTATGTTTGCGCAAAGACATTTTATTCGAGAATGACAAAATTCATCCCTAAAATTGGGATGAAAATCTGAAAGTCAAGAAAAGTTTAATGGAAGATGATTTTCCGGATTTTACCTGTCTTTGCTATTTCATGGCCACTTAGCTGTCCTTGGATACTAGGACTTGCACGATCCCTCTCGACATAGCGTCGTAGTGTAAATCCGCTTCAGACTGCGATAATGCCTTGTCAATTACAGTCGTAAATTCTTCTTCAAAGTGAAATTCACTGATTTCAGATAAAAAGTCAGAAATTATTGGTCTTCATTCCGCCTCCAATCATGCTGAATGAACAATTCCATGTATTGGTGATGTTGCTAAAGAACCACTTAGGCTTCTACCGTGCTCTCCTTCTACTATGCTTACAGCTGAATGTCCACGTGTTCGCCCAGTCATCTTGGAAGGCTAATGTCTGCATGTCACTGCATACAAGCCATAGTATAAAAGCTTTGCCTCCCTGTTTGATGCCCGGCTCCCTCCATTGGATAGGTGCGGATTGCGATAGAAGAGGTTGGATAACTGCTTGTTGATAACAAGCTTCCTCTCCAAGTCAGGACTTATGGCTAGGACGCAGACAGATGGACTTGGTGAAAACTCCTTCTGCACTTTCTCTTTGATCTCCAACAAGGTGATGATAAACTTCTCTTCCACTCATCTCACCAATGCGGCTACCATCGATTCACTCACCTTTGTATAAGTACGTGCTTATCAGATGGTCGCTTTCAGTATTTCAAAAATTGGCTTTCATGCTTCTTGCATTTTGCCTATGAATGCCTAACTGATCTGCATGCTGCAAGAAGTCTGACACGGATTGTCAAGCTGCTATCAGATGATCTCGAGAAGTTTGCGCTATGCTCATGCACTTTCCAAGTCTGGTGTCATAACATGTATCGCCACTCTGCTTGTTGATACAAGACATACGAGTGAGTATAATGCCAGACACACTCCCGGTTAGACGAAAGAGTGAGATGAAGGTGACAATATCCAGAAGCTCCACACGTAATCTTCCAGAATTTGAATCTCAGAATAACGATATTGAATGTACTATGAGTGCATCTTTGTTCTATGAATAACAGATTGAGAAGGAGTATCTAGAAATCGGACATGATAAATGAATGGATATCTTGCTCAGCAGAAATTGAATTCACTTATCTAGAAATAGAATGCAAAAGGTATAGTATTTGACATCATTCTAGTCAGATCAATTACTATTGCTATTGGTAAAATGTAGTCCAATACCATCTGTATCAAGACATCTTCAATCATCAACTATAACTCAGTGTGACTTGCGACGCATCAGAAAATGTAGCAACTAGCAAGATTACTCGATGCGCCCTTTAGGTCTTCGAAATTTATAACACGCGACAAGGGAACTCCATTCAGAATTCCTCAAGAACATTTAGAGCAATTTCACTGAAAATGCCATAATGCGCAAGTCGGCACAATAGAATATGTCTTTGTGGTCGATATGGAGCATTCATTACCGATTGCGGTCGTTGCTTGAAAGCAACTTGAACCTCTATCAGGATTGTCCAAACTTTATACTGGCGCGGGCAGCATTTGGCAGGGAAATAAGGCCGCGGACTGCAGTTCACATTATTCAACTTTTTCACTATCTACGCCTATTAGATGCAAGTAAAACAAGTAAATTCCTAGTTACTAGTAGTAGTTACTGCACTTTGTAGGTCAGTTTCTTCGCGTCAACTGAGGCTAAGGCGCTCTAGATTTGATAGACTTTATTGTGGAAAATATTTGACTCACAAGGACAAATACTTCCAAACAGTGAGTGAAAGCGTAATCCAAAGCGGATCACTAATTGGGGTGGTGATCTTCAAAAAGAAGAGGCTAAAATCGAATGATTAGCAGAGTAGCCTTGCATAGGCAAAACTGATTAATTTATAAGCCACACAATTCATGTTGCAAAGCTTCATCTGCTTCTGATATAGCTATCGCTAGCGGAGCATTGAAGACATTGAAAATTTTCTCAATGTGCTGGAAGTCTTGGAATTGCTTGACGGAGTCTTAAATCAAGGTATAAAGGGCTTCAACAACTGCTGATACTATCGTCATGGAAAACAAGATCATCATTGTGACATTTAGGAGTTATGGCATCTATCCATTCCTTATCCGGATTTCATTTGCTCGAGGTTTTTTCTGTAATGCGCTGATCGACTCCAACTGCCACCTGAAGTTCAAAATCGAATCCGTGAGTTGATTCGATATACGACTTAGCGATTTTTCGACGAAACATTGGAGGGCAGTGAGAAGACTTATACGTGAGACTTATATAGTGAGAAGGCTTAACGGATAAATTGTACATACAGAAGTACCGGTACTTACAATATACAAACTCACCTGTCATAAGATTGTAATCAAGGTTCCGTTCACAAGCAGGCAACACCAACATCAAGCTTCGACAATTTTCATCCATACAATTAGATAACTTTGACGTATACAGACCACCCAGCCGATTCGAATCTAAAAAAGTGAAAAAAAGAATCCTAAACTTAGAAAAGCGAAAAAAAAGCGAACCGAAATTTTTTACATCAAAACAATGTAGA
Organism: Prostheceraeus crozeri; assembly: GCA_907163375.1. Taxonomy (NCBI): domain Eukaryota; kingdom Metazoa; phylum Platyhelminthes; order Polycladida; family Euryleptidae; genus Prostheceraeus; species Prostheceraeus crozeri. Next base: position 1,271,730 of record CAJQUW010013127.1, read on the forward strand.
AGTGTTATAAAGACATCATATGTCATCAACCCATGCACTACCACGAACACTACGAACCTGTGTAGATTGCAAATATTACTTGTACAAAAATGATAACTTGTCGGAGTACCACTTAGGAAGCATTTTACTTGCATCTTGCCAAACGATTCGCAAATACACCGGACCATATTTATACATAAAGCTAGCTTTTGTATTCTATTAATGATCAGATATATAAACAGCAATCAATTCAGATTGCTTCGATTTTAGACAAATAATGTAGATACCAAGATTGTTTCATAGGATTGTTGAAACATAGTGTTGAAAAAAAATCAAAAAAATACTGCTAGAAACTTCAGCAATGAAGACGATTTTATAATTTCTGTGGTTAAGAAAATTTCTTTAGCTGTCATGCTTCCAACTGCTAAATTAGCCTGAAACTTTGAACATCTCTTCCAAGGCATATTGATATTTTCAAGTATTTATTCGATAGGTGTCTGTTAGCTTAAGTCATGCGAAATGGATCATATGACGAATTAAGGATCCTTATTAAGGTTCTACATCAATATGGCAATTATTTTATACAGTGATAGAATGTACACTAAAGGTTTCATCTGAAAATTTTTGTAGTTTTTTCAGAACTCGCAAGTCTAATATCATGCTAATAATATTGCTCAATGGGATGCATTTTTGTAAAGGAAGATAATGCTCATAACTAAGCTATATTATTGGAGCAAAATTGATATTTTATAAGATGGGCAAACGTTAATTTAGATGTAAAAGTGTCAACTTGTATATTTACAATCAATGAATTTGATAATACTCAACTATGCAGCCCCATAGTGATTAGATTATAAATATTTCAAAAATGGAATTTTACCAACAATAGACGGCTGCCAAAGAGAGAAAATTATGCTGTCAGTGACTTACATTCAAGTGGGTTCTTTACAGACCCTTTCCGTCAAGCTTTTGACTGTAAGTGGGCCTATTCCAGAAATCAAAACTGCTTGTTATGAAACATATATTAGTACTTTTTCAATCAAAACTTTACAGTGTAAATATACATCAATATTATAAATCTAAATTGATGAAAGCCGACGATAAATTATTATGGACAAATCTTTGAAAATATTCCATAAAAAACTATCACTATGCAGCCTACTTCAACGGCCTTCAAGATCATGCTCCATGCACGTCTACTAAAATCTGCAACCAAGTCTAAGCTTGGAATTGAATTGGAGACAGCCAATATTGAAAAACATTGACTTTATTCTTGTCTTCATTATTTTGTAATAAAGAACGAAAACGGAAATAAAATCAATGTCTCTCAATATTGGCTCTTTCCAATTCGATTCAAAACATGACAAATAGTCCAGACAATTTGTCTAAAACCAAGCCCAAGCTCTGCGATGCAAGGTTCTTATTGTCTTGGATCGTTGACAACACTTTCTCTCGTTGAATTTTATGTGGGCATTCATATTTACTGGCGCATTTGCCAGAAGTCACGAGTTGTTGAAGCACACGAGATAAGTGGATACCTCATAGCTCATCACACAGCTCATACATTTATATAGCGGGTGAAGCATGACGTAATCAGTATGACTGCAGTAATGCAAACGGTTGTCAAATTAGTTACAAAATAGTGCATTAAGCCTACTGGTACATCTATTCTTCAATCTAAAACTCAGAAAGTTTCAGGTGGTTATACGACAATAGGCTACACATATCCGATCATATCAGCTTCATATTAATGTCTTTATCAGTAGATGCAAAATGATTATTATACACATCAACTTTTTGACTAGTTACACGTACTTCAAGAAAATTACAGTGAAAGTGGCAGTGCAATAAAAAATTCAACAGAAAATATTCCATTGTGTATATCATCTCAATTTCTTATGCCTATTTATCAACATTATGCAATGCACCTCACTCATTCGCACGAACTGAACCGCTTGTTTCACTAATCCAAAATCAGTCTTCTAAGAAAATTCGATAGTAGGCCTCGTGTGTCTATGGCAAGCCAGCATGGATTGATGTCTCGAATTCCTTGACTGATAAATTCAATGACATTCATTTGTATCATGTAAACCGCATGTACTTTCAGCATGCATCAATTCAGAATCGTGTAAAAGCTATAGCACCATGGCCTCAAAGTTACTGTAAAAATTGTGCAATTACCGGAACGCACTACGACAAGGCTTTGCCTTCCAGAATTGCTACATAACTTTTTTGGCTAATAAGGGCACATTTCCCAATGCCTATGTAATATAGTTATTACATAAGATTATGCGATCGTCAAGATATGCATTCAATTGTAAACAAATGGATGATAGCATGACTAAAGTAAAGGGCAACATGACAAAAAGTCATGTTGCGTTGTCAACATGTAAAAAATGCCTGTACTACGAAACACTTTTTTCCTGCTCTACCAAAAAAGCGAAAAAAACGAATGCCACTCGATAAAAGCGAAAATTCAGGCATATTTTCGAAAAAGCGAATGTCTGGGTGGTCTGCGCATAGTTCGTGCGTATGAAATGTAAACATGAAAATGATAATTGATGAATAGCCTACTAAAAGTGTGTAAGATCATAGCTTTCTAATGAAGAATTGTTATTTAGAAGAGTTCAGCATTTCAAATTCATAGAGGGGAAAACATTCATAGTCGGCAATTCATTTTGATCACAGTTAAGTATGAGGACATCATGAATGTGCATGCGTAAGACATCGTTGGTTTAATAGCAATTTGTAGTGGCAAGACTTTTACACGCGGTACCATTGGCAGGCCTCACAGCAACTAAGCATGCAAAAAATAAGGGGATAAACTAGGTCTTGTAAAATGGGCAGAAACAGGACAGCGAAGCTGTTCTTCGAATAATTTGTTTGTTTCTGACTTCTTTCTTGAAGTTTTGCTGTTTTCTCGTAATGAACTGAAGTTTAAAAGAAATACTAAGATTTCATTGAATTTTAATCAAGCGGCGTCGCCATGCGCTTCTATAAGATTTCTGTATTCGATTAATGGCAAATAAATTTCGAATTCTTCAACCGAAGAAACAGCACTCAACTAGTATTTAAGGCAGGGAGAAGACAATTCATTAGCAAATATGTTAATATATTACTTTCTAAGTTGAAATAATTACTGATAAATATTTACTAAAATATGCCTGACAGTCTAATCAAAAATATGTTTGACGAAAATAGGAAAATATAAAAACAATCTTAAAAAACTTTGCTTCTCAAAACGTACTGAAAAATTCAACAACCACAGAAAAAACCCTACCCCCACCCTTCTGTTTCATGACGTTCTTGGACGAATCCCGAGACCTATTAACGTTCATGCCAAATTTCCGGAAGAATCTCACCCATGAATGTGGTACACAGGGTGGCGGCCAGATTTCAAGCTTTAAATTTCCGGGCGATTCACGGGTTCTTTTACCGAATTTACACATCTTGACCAGATTTGCACTCCAATTACATCGCTCAAGAATTATCCGGACATTTCTTTAAGCTATTTCTATCACAACATTTGAAACATTTCCTATTTGAATTTTGCCACTAAATTTTGACGCGCTAGATAATGAACGATATTTGACTTCACCGCACTCAGTTATCAAAATTTTTGAATTCTGTGACCGCTGGTCCGTAAGTTTATAAACATGCGCTTTTCCTCATTAGCCTACACTCAATGAAGTCCTTGGGATCTGAATAATTTCATGTCGACAGAAAAGGTAATTTCCTGAACTTTCCAAAGATAAAAAATTCTTCATTTTCATCATCTGATTCATAAAATTCTAGAAAGTTGTATTTAGACGATTTATCAGACTGAAATGTTCAAACATGTTGAGTTGAAGTAACAAATGACAAGCAACAACCATGATAGAAAACCATGGTATCAAAATGTGCATGTTAATGCAATGGCACGATCCTATAAAGAAGTATCGACATGGGAAGCCAGGAAACTGCCACACTGGACGAAAACCGTAGACGCCACCTGTGCGGTTCTCGGGACGGAATTGAATAGGACCGACGTTTTCCCGCGTGTCGTAAAAGGCACTGTAAATGGCGAATCCAGGGCTGCCACTCTTATCAAAAATAAAAACCGGAAAGTCAAATTGGAATGGGCCCCCATAAAATGGGTAGCCGTGGGCCCCCTTAAAGTAAAAAAATTACGATCAATCGATATCTCACAATCCGATTAGTTTTGAAAGCGTTCAGGTAGAAGTTGGGTCTGCTGCAATAAAGATGCTAGTGAATCCTCAGTCAACAAGTAAATAAATGGCATAATATTGCTACTGATACTTTTTTAAACATCAGTTTTTACCAGGTTCACTAACATGCATTACTGGAAAAACTGCTATTTTCGAAAGAACTGCTTTTGAAGTCTAAACAGAATGTATTACTGAGACTCATCCCTCTCCCGTAACTCAAAACCGGCATGAATAATCAGCTTAACTGTTTCAAAAATAAACTTCTTCATTTCGTTCAGAAATTTTACATTCAAAATTAGAAGGCATTATTCTCGTGCAGCTGTCATTTTCTATTAATCATGCCAAGACGTCACACGATACAAGATCCTGTCTTTCTTGAAACCACTGGGAATGGCTTGTCAACTGTTCGATGTTTGGAAGACTGACTCTGCAGAGCGGTCTGGTCACAACAAATACCCGAACAGAAAATCCATGGATCAACGCAGTCTAAAAGCTTGGACTGTCATTTCCTTATGAAGCGCAGCTGAGCCATTTTTCTTTCGAGAAACTGAAAATGAATGGTAAAAACTTCCTTTTCATGCTGTGTAAAGTGATAACGAATGTCACAGGATAGGAGCATCTTCAAGCAGGATGGAGTGCCAGCGCACTACTACCGACCGATCGTAAATTATTTAAACAATCATTTTCCTAAATCATGGATTGACCGTAATGACAGCCTATGGAATGGGTTCCGATATTACAGTTAATGCCTTGTGACTTTTTATTCGCTTGAACATGTTAAGGAAATGGTGCGCTGGAGTCATCCTATTCTTTTGGATGAACTGGAAAACAAAATTTGATTGACCAGATTGACGAGCGATTGTGTGGAGACATGCTCTTACGCGGCTGACTGAAGAATTAGATTATGTTCGGGCAAATGCTGAGCAAGAAGAAAATAAATTGTCATAGTGTTACTAGTGTTAACAACTGCTTTCTTTTGAATCATAAAGAACTTGCAGTAAGTCATCATTGAGTCGCTAATTGCCATTTCAAAAAGCTTTGAAATGATCAGTGAGAGAATAGGGAATTTATAAGTAAGTGACGATAGGGTTCATTGTGAGATATCCTCTTATATTAACAGGGAAAAAAAATTATATCATAAACAAATATCTAAATAAAGCATCATCAGCCACGTTACACAAAAAAAGTAATCCATGTCACACAGCATGAATTGACGACTAAAACCTATCGCACATTACAGACACCATGCTAGTTAATATGACACTTAATCTGAAATTATGCCCAGACCATGAAAGGAAAGAAGGAAGAGATGACAGAGAGATATTTGATTGAAGCCATTACGAGAAGTAGTGGACTAACTTTTCTGGAATTTTAGCCGTGCAGTCAGCATGCTTGTAGATAGTCAGTAACTCACATGCAGATAAATCTTCATCCGAACTACAGACATCTACAATTGATGAAATGCATGTAGTTGAAATCTCATTGTCTAGAGCTCGCTCTCAAAAATTCATGTTTGTAAACAGGAATGCAAATAGCACAAAGGTGAGCTGCCCAATTTCCAAGCACATCCAGGTACTGATGGTTTGCGCGGTGAGTTACTGATTCCTTACAATAGGGTACATTGCAACGATGACGGCTAAGAAGCCAAAAACGTTTGCAGTTCCGACTGAAAAGTGCTTTAGGTCCGGCAATGATTTAAATCAAGCCTTCCTCTCATCTCTTGTATTTCAAACATAAGAAATGAAAAAACAATGACATATCTAAAAAAATAAACAAACTTGTGACAGCTACTTTATCAAACAAAGCTCAGAGGCCATGGCACAAGTAAACATAGCATCAATACGAAAGGAAATGTTGATCACTTAAGCAGTTGCTTGCAAGATTTCAATTTTCATTGGTGTCTTATCCGAAATTTAACCACTTTTGCAACAGGTAATCGCATATTCATTCGTCAACCCCTTGTATTCCCGAAACATTTGGTAGATCTCTCATACTTTTATTTTTCTAGCACGCCTCTTGAAAGGCGCATTTTGTAGGGAATCAAAGCAATCAAAACTCCATACGAACGTAGTACAAATTTTTCGTCAAGCATTCCCACCTAAAATTATTTATTTCGGAATCTTGATTACTTGCGTTGAGTCCTGTTTCTTCATGATTGACGAAGGAATCAGTGACTTGCAATTGTAGAAGATCTTCTGATCAAGTGTCACGCGGATTTTTCGAAAGTACCTGCTTTGAAATTCATGATTGTTTAAAATTGAAGGGCCCCTTCACGAGCTGAATAGGCTCATTCACAATCTAAAAGGGTCCCCACACAATATCAAGAGGGCCCATCACGTTGTCAAAAGGTCACCTTCACAATCTAAAAGAAACCCTGACGATCTCAAGAGGGCCCCTCTCGCTCTCAAAAGGGACCTTCACAATCTGAAAGGGCCCCTTCACAATCTAAAAGGACTTCATAGCGATCTCAAGAAGGCCCCTACAATACTGCTCTAAGCAAATTTCTGTTCCTTGGTAGAACATTTTCCCACTACTTAGTTAAGTTTAAAAAGCCAGAATTCCGGTTAAAACCGGAAGAGTGGCAGCCCTGGGCGAATCAAAGGGACCTTCTACCGCTGCAGCTCTGGTGTTGGCAGTCTGATAACTTTTTTCTCATTGCCCTTCATCGGTGGCTATATAAGCTGATATTGCGGGGGATCCTGACAACCGAATCTCATGTTGGGATATGCATCAAAGCTTTCAGAGCTTCATCCCCTGTGGCATATTATGACTTCTCCCTTTCCAAAGTCCCCTCAGCGATGGCCGCCGCCCCTCTTCGACGGTGAGGGTTGGGGCGGACCATCGAGGATGCTAACTACCCCGGTCAATGCTGTTCACCCTTGGCATGGCAGCACTCCGGTGGTATCGGAGTGCCCATATCCTCACCAGCAGTGGGCATATATTTGCTTACTAGGTCTGTCGCTTTGTATTGTCTTGATACGAAGCCTCCTATCCACTGGACGGAGCCGGGTAAAACAACAACAATCGTAAACGTCAGAAGTACTCCAACTTATCATCTTTTTTGTATCAGTTTGCGCAGAAACAAAGGACACATGGTAACCGTCTGTCATAAAATTTGTGTCTGTTGTTTCCAGCAAAGTCAGATATAATGCTGGAGAATCAAGGTCTTGATCTTTCTTGATTCAAATGATAGCGATGGCGGTTCAAATAGACAATAGGTAAAAATTGCATGGAAAAAATATAAAAGTAAAATTCATCAGTTGATGAAAATGAATTGCTTTTTGATCATTAGCGAGTACAAAAAATTAATCATTCTATCACTGTAATACAGATCTCATAAGTAGTTCATGGCTACAAGCCACTGAATAAGGACCTGGTTAACTGTGCTTGTTTCAAAAAATAGCTAAGCAGCTAAATGCGCGATTAAATGTGTAGGCCTACTTCAGTTTAATCAAAGAACTTTTATGGCTCTGATTACTTTCAAAACAATAGGCATAGTACCGGTAATGTCATCAAATTTTTAATAGGCCTTCAGCTAATTCAGTATTCTTGAAAGATTTTATTTGACCGTCGATTAGAATTTCGGTGTACTTTGTTAAGAAACACATGTGTGCGTATATCGCCGTTAAACACATGTATCCAGGTATTTAATGGTTGGGCCTTTTTGGCGCATATGGTATGAGCTAGCAAAATGTGCTTGATTAGTTACTTAGAACGGTATCTATTGATATATTTCCCGCGTTTCTGGTATTGTCGGGACCGCATTAGAGAGCAAAATCTTTACCGCTGGAAGAAGCTCTGGATGGTTCCATAAACTAGCGACCCCGACATTTGGAAGCGGTGGTCTATACATAAGCCCCATTGATTAGGTGGCCTTCTTGTCATGATTAACTATATGGCTTCGAACTCATGACTTAGCTTAGTCACTGACTTTCATTCGAAATTCCAACGAAAACTCTGATGCACTTTAATTTTATAGAAATAGTGGGCTTAAAAACAGCCATATTAAAAACTGTTGAAATCCAAGAAATTCTGCTCATTGAACTTAGTGGTAAGTAGTCACAAAATGGCATTGCCGGGCTATTTAAGAGCCACCTAATTGACTAAAATTTTCACTAAAATTTTGGGGCGATTCCCGGGACGCAACAAAATTTCCGCACTCGGCCGCCACCCTCGGTACAGTTATCTTACTAGAGTAAGAGCTGCTACTTAGGCCTACTCATATGGCAGGCATCTGAGATGTCTTAATGCAGTGAAATAGCAATTGATAAGATAATCAGTTCTAAATAATCTGGGAGTACATCATGCAAATATATTACCAACTGGGCAATTTTAGTAGGCTATCTCATCCCGCTCAAACATGGACGAATGACAGGGTGGCTTCACTTATTTTCCGTCCAAGATAGCATCAAATTTGTAAAAATTTACCTTCTAATTGTTAATAAACAAGCAGCTTCATGCACTTATCACCACAACTACCGTAGAGGTGGTGTCTAGAATTACAGTTAAGTGATTTTCGACTGATTTTCATCGGTTATCGTAACTTTCGAGAATTTACCATCGAAAAATATATAGGTGAGTGAAATTTTTCCATGAATCCTAGAATTCGGCTAAACTAATGTAGTGTTGGCATGAGTGCGGGTACAAGAAGTTTTGGCATCGAGGCCTGAATGGCAGATCCAAAAACCTGAAATTGAATTTCTCGGTTGACTAGTGAAATGCATTCGAGAGGAGCGAAGGTGATACGTCGGAGGGTGTACACAGTCAACACGAAATTGTACAAGAAACGAACAGTAGGAGAGATGAGAAGAATACCGGAATCCTGACTTGTAGAAAATCGTGCTCAGTAGATCTATGTTCTCTACGTTTGACAAATTTCTGAAGAATTTGGAATGAAATTAAAATGATAAAAAAAGATCAATTGCAGTATTTTACGAGTGAGTAAATGCTCGATAGGATTTCAAGAACCAACTGTGTGCTTAGAAATAGCATAGAAACATGTGAACTGAGGATGCAAATCATGTCTGTTAGGCGGTTGACTGGGCTATATAGACGTCTAAATTCACTTTTCGGAAGACAAGTGGGCTACATCAAGAAGAACTATCACCATCTACAGGATCCGTAATATGCTCAACTTGTATGTAGCCTGTCGATACTGCCTCTCAAGTATTTACTTGAATGATTATTTGTTGAAATAGAACATAATCTGCTAAAACACTAAACACAAAAATTAAGGCCCACTTATAATTTGAATCACGTCAAGAAATGAAAGGCAGTGATGGCTGCTACAACGGCTGAGTCGGTCCAATTTCGTTCTCGTGAATATCACAGCGACTGAGGTGGTATTGATCGCATCACCAGTGAAAAGTAGAAAACATCTACACCAAATTGTCCACAAAAATATCAACCACAGAACAAGATTCTAGAAAAAAATAAGAATTGATCACAAACAGGGTCTCTTCTAGTGTTTTGGAGTAGTTCAAAACTATAGGAAATATGCTTCCCACGAATGGGGTCACAATATTTCTCTAAGGCTGAAGCGAGACAAGATAGAATCAGGACAAATGACTGTACATATTTCTTGCTACATTGAGTCACTTGGAGTCTTTAACAGCTGGGAAACACGAAGTGGGACAACAGACATGGTGTAGTGTTGTAAAAGCTCAGCCGGTGCAATAGCCAAAACCAAAGTATCGGCCCAGCCGGTGTAATAGCCGCTGCCTCAAACTTACTACATCATCTAATCACCAACCTTTACTTAAATTTTCAGCAATTACCCTATGACATTACCCATGGTAGCAAAGCACGTGGCTTTATTAAACAACTAAATCATAACTCCTAGAAAACCTGGTGTCAAAAATATCTCTCGCACGAAACCAACACAAGCAAAAACCGCCACAAACGTTCCAAATGATAACTAGGTTGATAATTCAAATGCCTGAACCAAAAAGAAATCGTGCCCTCGCAAAACAATGGAGATAACTGCAAAAATGCAATTAGACTCCTGTTTTAACTCAAAACTTGTTAACGATTTTTATAGTTCTGACTTGAACGGCAACTAATCATTTATGCACCACATTATTTCTCGCGTTATTTGTGAAAAGAAAAACTGCGAGATTGTGATTCGCGTGAAACCCATTCAGAGCAGTTTGCAAAAAAGCAGTATTGTTCCTATACTCGTAATGCTTTTTTGCCAGTCTAATTAGGCAACGAGAGAGGTGCCACGATAATTGAATTATGTCCAATCTAGCTCCATATAAACAAGTAGTGTTAAATATCTTTGGTGATTTTGCTCTACCAGTGGCAGGTTGTCTGTGATATGATCGCGCTTAAGAAAATACTCTTGAGGTTGAGCATGAAAGTAATAGGAACCCATCGAATTGCTAATTTAACAAACATTCTCCAAGGCTGCCATGACACTGAGAATCTGTAGAATATTATCATTTCCGTCTGCATTATACTGTAGGGTTCAAAAGTCACTGCGTGTCTGTTGACTGTATTTGCAGTTATGAAACATGCATCAGCTTTCTTACATATTACGAATTTGAATTCAGAATATAGTACACCAATAGGCGCGGCATGTGTCATAGAGAGTTTATGGCAATAACAATTATCATAGTTTTCCATTGGTCAGCAAGCCGATATCTTAATGACCATCATAGAACCTTACAATAACCCCCCCTACAAGATGAGGCTTGCGAGGAGGAAGCGTAATTTCATAACTAGTAATATGTACATGAGACCTGTTCAGAATGGGTAGAACGTCACTTTAATCTGGCAAAAATGCAGGCTTTAAGCGATCGATCGATATTTGTCTTGTCGTCTAGGTAGTTGTATCAAAAACTTTTTGTCAAACTTTTCGAGAACGCGATAGGGTCCTTGATACGGTGGTGATAAGGGTGAACGGTGCGAGTCGACGCGTATAAAAACATAAGTAGCATCACGCAAGGATCGGTGGATATACGGCTTCATCGCAGTTGTATGATGAAACGGAAGGGGTCGAAATTCAATGGCCGCCTGACGAGCTCGCTCCAGTTCATCATTTGAATCTTCGTGTGGAAAAAAATCTCAGGGTATGCATATGGGATCACCATATAAATGTTCTGCTGAAGATACACCAGATGGCTCACGAGGCATTGTCCGAATACCCAGCAAAACCCACGGAAGTTCTTTTACCCAATTACAATTCTCTTGAAACCGGGCCATGAGACTTGCCTTCATATGTCGATGAAATCTTTCAACCAGTCCGTTGCTGGAGGGCCTGAATGCCGTTGTTTTGTTATGATTGTAACCAGAGAGTAACGCTATATTCTTCCAAAGTTGAGAAGTGAACTGAGCACCCCTATCACTCGATATGTCATCAGGAATTCCGTATCTCGATAACCATGTTTGTTGGAAAGCATTTGCGCAGGTGGAAGCGGAAATATCAGGTATTGGAACTGCCTCTGGCTAGCGAGTTGCGCGATCAACCATTGTGAAGATGTAATGATGACCTTCAGAAGGTGGCAATGGTCCAACAATGTCAATGTTGACGTGACCGAATCGCCGACGTGGCGGGGAATATTCCTGTAGATGAGAATGTGTATGACAATTAATTTTTGAGCGCTGGCATGTGATACATGATTTTGCCCACTTGGAAACATCTTGGCGAATTCCATGCCAAACAAAGTGATCGGTTATAAGCTTGACAGTAGCTTTTGGTCCAGGGTGAGATAATCCATGTAAAGCTTCAAAGCCGTTCTCACGCAAATTTTCCGGTACAAGAGGCCGAGGAAGTCCGAGAGGAACATCGCATAATATATTCTTGTCATTATGGCGAACTGTGCGCCAGGTTAGATTGGAAATAGAAGTTTTGGCCATTTTTATTTCATCAGAGTATTGAGCTTGAGCCTCAGCAATTTCGTTTAAATTGATGCCAAGAAAAATAGCACTAACAAGTTCGATTGGAGAGCGCAATAGTGCGTCTGCAACAACATTGAATTTTCCATCAATATGGTTTAAGTCAGAGGTATATTCACTGTGGCACAAATGTCGCTGTTGTCGTGCACTCCAAGGATCTCCTTTCTTTTTGAATGCAGAAATCAAGGGCTTATGATCAGTGAAAATAGAGAACGATCGTCCTTCTAGCATATAACGGAAATGACAGATTGACAAACAGATCGAAAGCAATTCTCGATCAAATGTTGAATATTTCATTTCTGGTGGACGCAATCTCTTTGAGAAAAATGCTAATAGCTGTAATATTCCATTTACTCTTTGTTCAAGTACTGCTCCGACAGCCGTATTGCTAGCATCTGTCGTTAGAAGTAGATCTGCGTTCGCCACAGGATGAGCAAACAGGGTGGCATCAGCAAGTGTGTTTTGCTTTATCAAATGCACTATCAAGCTGGCTGTTCCAAATAAAATCTTTCTGCCTTTTTGTCATGTAAGAATAAAATGGTTCAAGAATATTACCTGCACCACGTATAAATTTCCTGTAAAAATTAAACAAGCCACAGAAGAACTGTAGTTCCTTTAAAGATTTTGGTTTCGGAAATGAGCGAATGGCTTCTACTTTTGAGGATTTTGGTATCAATCCCGATCCAGATACGTGATGGCCTAAAAAATCAATTTCAGGCTGGCCAAATACACATTTATCAACATGAAGAATTAGACCATGTTCAATCTCGATAATACTTCTTTCAAATGAATCTTCTGCTCTTCAACTGAGCGGGACCAAATAATTACATCATCGATGTAACAGAAACAGTTGTTCAAGCCATGTAGAACACGATCCATTAATCGCTGAAAGCTTTGACTAGCTCCATTAAGTCCAAAAGCCATAACAACAAATTCAAATAGACCAAAGGGAGTTGCAATTGCTGTTTTTTCGATACTGTCTTTATCTAGGGGAATATTCCAAAAGGCCTTCAGTATGTCTAGTTTGGAGAAAATCGTTGCTCCATCCATTTTTGAAGTAAAATCACTTAAAAGCGGAACAGGATAGCGATCAGGCTTTGTTTTTGTATTTAATCGACGAAAATCACCGCAAGGGCGCCATTCATTCGGACCATTTGAACCTGGCGAATTCTTAGGCAACATGTGAAGCGGAGAACTCCAAGGAGATTTCGAAGGACGTATCACACCCATTTTTAACATGGCATTGAATTTTTTTTCGCAATTGCCAATTTTTCTGGTGATAGACGGCGTGGCTTGCAGTGGACCGGCGGGCCAGTTGTTTCAATATGATGAAAGATGCCATGTGATGGGTTTAAATCATGGTTGGCCGGTAAAAACCACCCTGGTTTTTACCACCTGGTAAAAACCGGTAAAAACCAGGTAAAAACCACCGGCTTTTGTCACTATTTTTCGGCTAAAACTGGCAAAAACTGGCTAAGACTATTTTTCCAGCATTAGTACTCAAGTTTTTTGGGTACTATAAGGGATCATCGTCACTCCTTACTTTATTGATGAACGTTAGTCGCAATAAGTTCATTTTACTTTTTCATCATTCGATGAACATTTAGGCCTGTATTTTCACAATTCAAGCCTATCAATATCGCATTTCAATCAAGAATATGTTCCAAGTATAGGTGTAAGAATATGAATTATTGTAAAAAAATATTGTTATAAAGCTGTTGTTCATTATTCTTCTAAGTGTGCACGCATTTTGTTGCTTTACGAATTTCATTCATTGTAAGATGCAACAGACGTCCATGCTGGAAGGAAATCACTTGGCTCTATATAAAAGATATAAAACAGGCATTCCATGAAGCTAGAAGGGTAGGACAATGTTGAAATCTGGCCTCGGATTTCTACTATTAACCTCCTTGCTGATCTCAAAGAATAGCTTGTCTTCTAAATCTGTGGCAAATGTCCCATACCCATTGTGATTACACGAATGTCATTATGAAATTTATCCTGCACTCCCAGAAGGACTAGATTAAAAATTTTGCAATTCAACATTTTTCATGTCATGGTAATTTACCCTCACACATTTAGAGGATAAGGCTATGTTTAATGAATGAAAACCGAAAGTAAAAAAATTGATTGTAAAAGTAGTTAAAAATGAATTTAAAACCGAAAGTAAAGTTTTGATTTGAGATCAAAATGTGGAAATTTCAAGAACTTTAAACAAATTTTTATATCACAATAATGTCAAAATTGTTTGTCGCTCTCAACAATATTAATTTTGCAGCTTACTGGACATGTTCTTTTGTCGAGATTATAACTGAAGCTGTTCAGACATACATTATACCTCACTTTATCAAGATTGCTGGTGAGAACTATGTTATTTAATATTATTTGTTCTTACAAATCATGATTTCCTGCTAGTCACAAGCATTAGTATTATTTCTAACATTATTTTTAGCATTATTTCTAAAAAAAATAGAAATGCATTCTAAGTGACTGTTGCACATTGCTTGATTTGGGAGGTGAGATTTTCCGTTGCAGAGGCTTTTTGATAGAGTGTTTTCTCTGCGTTCATGAGACCTGGGTTCGAATCTAGATCTGATGAAACCTAAGCTACTATTGAAATACACTCTACATTCTTGCTGAACACTCGCAACCTAGAAGAATGACAGTGGGATTATTGAAGCTCGTCCACATGAAGAAAGTGGTTTGCTTAATTTAGTTCTATGTATAAACCAGTTACATTCATATATTCATTTTCATTTTTTCATTTGATGATAATTCTGCGAGTAACAACTTCTGTTACATGAACCAAAGAGCCAAAATGGTGCTGAAGTCTACATTTGTTCTTAAATCACAAGAAAAGGGCAGAGCAATCGTAAAGAAAGACAACATCGTTTGTCATTCGTTATAAAAACATATCATATGGCTCTATCACAGAATGAATGTCATGTTTTGGAAGAGGAGAGTTGCAAACTGTAAACCCGCATGCACCGTAATACTAATGGTTAAACCCCAACTTGCTGTCGATCATTTCGTGAAGAAATAGACTGATTTTTCGGAATTTTAGTTTTAGCCGGTTTTTACGTGGTTTTTACCACTTAGTGGCAAAAACCAGTTTTAGCCGGCAAAAGGCCAACCCTGGTTTAAATTGGCTTTCGAACGAGCCGTGAGAGTTTCTGGTCGTATAACTTTTGGAAAATCGTCCAAAATTCTGCGAAAAACATCATCACTGAACACTTGATTAACTGTCATTGGTTCGGGGAACATCTGAGAGAACATCAATCAATTGTCTGTTTTTTAAATCAACTAATAAACCGTGATGAGCGAGGAAATCTGCTCCTATTAACGGCACTTTAACGCAGGGGGGATCCAGAATTTTCGAAAGGGAGGGGTCCAAACATCGGGGGGGGGCGCACACATATATCCATAGAGGCGCATCGGCCAGTACCGCAAGGAAAGACTTTGCTATAATGAACACATCACTTAAACAAGGTGACAGATTTAAAAGGTTTGTGGTAAATCATTTTTGCAGGGCCAAACTTAAAACAAATATCGCTTAAAATTAATGACAATTTCGTGTGTAATTGAAGTAAAGGGGAGTTGCCGTGTGTATTGATAGTTTCATTCGTGTGACCGTGTGCAGCAGGGCCAAACCGTGTGACACACGCGTAAACTGTGTGTTGGCAACCCTGCGAAACTGTAACTAGGGCGCCCTAGAGAGGGTGGATGAAACAGTAACTGGGGCGCCCTTGAGAGATGAAACAGCAGCTGGATGAAACAGTAGCTGGGGCGCCCTAGAGAGAGTAGATGAAACAGTAGCTGGAGCGCCCTAGAGAGGGTAGATGAAAAAGTAGCTGGGGCGCCCTGCAGAGAGTAGATGAAACAGTAACTAGGGCGCCCTAGAGAGAGAGAGAGAGTGACTGAGACAGAAACTGGGGCGCCCTAGAGAGGGTGGATTAAACAGTAACTGGGGCGCTAGAAACGCCAGAATGTCCAAGTGGGGAATTTCAAGGCACTTATAATCTTTCTTAGCCCCAAACACATAATATAAAAAAACAAGGCGCCAGTACATACCAAACGGGGGGGTCCGGACCCCCAGGACCCCCCTCTGGATCCGCTACTGTAACGTCAGCGATCACAAAACGCCATATGATCGACCTGCAAAACGAAGAGAGATGGCTCCGGTCGCGGAAACTAACGTCGGTGTTTCTGGAGGAATAGTTTGCGTACAATCAGAATAAGTTGAAGGAAAAATAGAAACTGACGCTCCACTATCACACAAGAAACGACGTCCTGAGTTTTTATTGATCAGATAATAGCCTTTTCCGACGTTGGTTGCTGATGCAATTAATTGTTCCCGCGACCGACCGATCCGTTTTCTGAAAACTTCCAAGAACATCCGTCCATGCAGCGACGTGCTTCAGATCCAAATTTATCATGATAATAACAAAGCCCTTGTTGATTGTAACAATTTTTGGGTGATATCGGGTGAATATTTGAGGATTCTTTCGGGATGACAGTTATGCTCCTTCTCTGGAAATATGTATTGTGAGCATTGTGTCTTCTGCTTGAAACGGCATCAACTTCTTCTACTGTTGAGGGTGATGCAGTCACTGATGCAACAGGATTTGCAGCATCATTTTTTGTAGAGAGTCTAGACAACCAAAATCGTTGACATCTACCAACGAGACTGTGTAAATCAAGCACATCAGCGTCATCAATCTTCTCTCGAATTTCTGTGGGCATAATTTGCAGAAAAATTTCTTTCCATAGGTCAATTTCGCTTCCATTCGACAATTTTCGAAGAATGAGCAATTCTTGGTATATTGTTTCTGGATCACTGTCTCCCAAGCCCATTTTCATCATTTGAAAAACACGTTGGGCTCTTTGTGGTTCTTTCAATGTGAAAATGCGTAGGACTTCCCGTTTCAAGTCGTCAAAATGAATTGAAAAAAATTGAATTCAAAACGATTGGAGCCATCTGTTTTTGCAGATTCCATCTGTTGCAAGACACTTTCAGTGTTTTCCATCTTGATTATAAATAATGTGTACAGAGTCGGGCTCACCAAATTGCAAGGTTCAAAAGTCACTGCGTGCCTGTTGACAGTATTTGCAGTTGTGAAACATGCATCAGCTTTCTTACATATTGCGAATTTGAATTCAGAATATAGTACACCAATAGGCATGTGTCATAGAGAGTTTATGGCAATAACAATTATCATAGTTTTCCATTGGTCAGCAAGCCGATATCTTAATGACCATCATAGAACCTTACAATGCTATATCTACTAGAACCTTACAATACAATGATCAGAATTCCACTGTAAAGTCTTTAAAACTGCTTAAATGTTCATATCTCACATTTGGAACAATTCCAACTGGTATTCACCTCTAGTTCATTTAATAGAATCGAAACTGTAGGCTATACACATTGGGGATTTAATTAATGCTGAGTTGCTACTATACCTAATATATTTTCTCCATGATTCCTACAACATGCGCTCTTCAGATCTAATAATCGACTGATTTTCAGTGGCTTCGTTGCACACAAGGTAAAAACACGTCTTTTTCCTATCATGCCATTTATAATATTTAATATCTTTGATAAATCCATAGACATCGCATATCAACAACTATATCTCAACAACAACTATCACCAACAACCTTAGTGCCGCTTAGTGCTGATATCCGATGTCTATGGATATATCTGCAGAAATCCGACTTTTCGCTTTATTTAATCTATAGAGTAAGTGCATGTATTAAGCTTATAGGTAGAGTGTCGACTCAAACAAGTATCTGTACATTTTTACAGTGAAATTTTTTATGAAGAGATTCAGTTTTTTGCGGAGATTTCGTTTCTGCGGTCCAAAAAATTATTTAGCATTTTTTTAGAAGCTAATTATTTTCAAATTATTCCTGCATTTATATACTTCCGAGATGACGCCCCGCTATAAGTAGATTGAAACAAGTTGGGTGTCAAAGGGAATGAACATTTGCTAACAAGCATCTTAATTGAGCGGAAATTAAGCTGATTATCAAAGGAAATTTATGAACTGCATTATATGCAAGTCTTCATAAAAACGTCGACATCTTAGTGTGCTTTCTTAAGTTTTTAATTGCATTTGCATCGGTATAGTTAATTTTATGATTCACTCAAATCTGAATATAGTAATACCGAACCATTAAATTTCCTTTAACTTTATTGTGATAATTGTCAGTGGTTATTTTATATTGCTCTTCCAGTAGCTGTTTATAGCTTGTGAATTGATCACGCTCAAGAAAGTGCTTTTAAGGCTATGTATTCATTGATCGTAACCCATCGGATTGCTAATTTAGCAAACAATATCACCTCTCCACACAGGTTTACATGACATGGAGGATTTGGAAAATCCTATTATTCCTTCTGTTTTGCTATCACGATCAGTCAAATCCAAAATTTCTCCAAAAGTATAAAAATTTACATATCTCACATGATGCTGGTTCTCATTCGAGTTCATTTAATATAATTGAAACTGCATACACAAAGTGGATTTAATTATTGCTCAGCTGCTACTCTACCTAATGGCTTAATCTAGTGAGACTAGAGTGAACAACATATGTCTGTTGATGGTAATTTCAGGTGCGCTCGGTTGTGCTCCGATTACTAGATCACATTTCATAAAGTCCCAAATGAGTAGTACTGAACCGGAGTACTAACTAGCACTAACTACAGTAGTACTAATGAGTCCCAGAACAACGAGAACATAAAACTCTTTGAGTTCGAAAATATTAATACTCATCCTACTCTGTGATACCTGCCACTACCTGAGAAACAAAAGCCCTGTAAACTTCAAGCTATGCAGATAAAGCTTTAATTTGAAGCTGTCGAAGTAAACTTAGCTGGTAAGCCCGGTAGCTTATTAGGTTTGCTGATGTCTCTTCAGTCGTAGTCATAATGGCTGAAAACCTAGTAAGGTAAGTGTTTTTTTTAAACTCACCAATCGTTGCATAGCGCATAATTAACCCATTCACCTCTGATGTCGAGCACCGCTCCACATGAAGTTTCATCTCTATTATATTGAATGTTTCAATTTGAAAATCCAGCTCTATGAGCTAATAGATATCTGTTTAAGATTGCCTGTGGAGTGAATAAATTTTTTGAAGACTTCGATTTTTTTTTGATTTTGAACAAAATATGCAATATGTAAAGATATAACAGTATGATTTGTGCAGTCATGGTGTCAGCTTGTCATAAATGAAAAATGCCTACTGCCTACATATTTTCCTAAAATTAATCAACTTGAGATAGTTTTTGTAAATCTAACTGTTACTTTCTACCTTTATCATTAAAGTCCACGCTTTTTAGAGACGTTTATTTTTTGATATAGTTGATCAAACGGCGTGACGGGAAATCAGTCATATTTGTGGCAAATGCAAAAGCAAATCCTCTTTAAATTCTGATCGATTCTCTCTAAAAGATGCAAAATTGGAAGGTACTTCCAAGTTTTCGTAAATTTGTCAGATTGAAGACACAGTCATTATTAAACACTCTGTATCTTCAACAACAGATCATATCACCTTTCAGATGGAATTTTATCTGTGGGTGTGGGAATATTAGCACACGTGGCGTCAAAAGTTGACCCATAGAGTAGGGATATATACTCGTAGGTAGATTGTCGACTCAAAGAAAGTATCTGTATACAGTGAAAATTTTTATATGAAAAGATTCAGTTTTTTGCGGAGACTGCGTTCTTGCTGAAAAAAATTATTTGAGCAGTTTTTATAAAGCCAAATTTTTGCCGACATGACGCCCCTAAGTAGAATGAAACAAGTTGGATATCAAAAGGAGTGAATATTTGCTAAAAAGCATTGTAACTAAGCGGAAATTATGCTGATGATCAATGAAATCTAATGAAAGGCATCATAATGGAAGTCTTCATGAAAAAGTCGCGATATTATTGTGCTGTCGTGGCTGAAATTTCATGTTTTTAAATCAATTTTCATCGTCATGATTTTAAGATTCACTATTCATGCTTCATTTCTTGAATCTGAATAGTGATTTGGACCCATTTACATTTTTCAAAGTTAACTGAAGTCATTGTCATTGTCATTGTGATTTTGCTCTACCAGTGGCAGGTTGCCCGTGATATGATCACGCTTAGGAAAACACTCTTGAGGTTGAGCATGAAAGAACCCATCGAATTGCTAATTTAACAAACATTCTCCAAGGCTGCCATGACACTGAGAATCTGTAAAATGCATTGCCGTCTGCATTATATCAGTATTCTGCATTACTGAATTAATCATACAATTCCGCTGTAATTTCTTCAAAACTGCAAAAGTACGCATATCTCACATTTGGTCAAATAACCAATTGCATTCACCTCGAGCTCATTTAATAAAATCGAAACTGTATGGACATTGGGGATTTAATAAATGCGGAGTTGCCACTCTACCTAATATACTTACTCTATGAGTTGACCTTTTATGGCCTAAGCAAGCAATTCAATGTAGCCTCGATCTATTAGTTTTTAATTTGATATGTGTTTGCATAATAAAAAAGTCTAATCTCGAATTGTCGAGACCGCCTGAAAATGGTCGGAATCTCGAAACTGAATTCTCTATGTCTGAATTTGTAATGAGTTCAACGAGAAAAGCCAGAAATCAATCTTTCAATCAGCTCCTGTGGTAGCCTACAGGACAGTAAATTCCTGTCATCAAGTATATTAGTGCTTCTTGAAGTCTAAACCGATCGATTCACCTCAATAAATCTGCAATATAATTTGGTTCTATGAAAAGTGCCAATGATGAAAGTCGGACTTTACATAATCCTGCTAATGAAAACAATAATGATTCCAAAGAATTTTTGAATGAACCGAATCTTACTCATGCAAGCACAAGGAAATTGATCTACAAATTGTCAGCTACATGGTTTTTAGGAAGAAACAATATATTGTCTCCGCGCATTTGGGATATACCGTGCATTGAAGCTGTCTATTATTGTATGTATTTTGTTATTTTTTATCGACTTGCATGTACATTCACATTATCTCAACTTTGAATTAGATGGCGGATCAATGCCCGGGAATAATAATAATTTAAGTTTAATAGACATGCGACTTTCCAATTGAAGAATTACCAAAGACCTTATGTCAGAGATGCGTAGTCCTATCATTTTGATAGGACTCCGACTCCAGAGGTTGATAGGACTCCGACTCCGGGTGGCAAGCACAGAAAGCCTTGTTTTAAAAAAACTGGCTACCTACATTATAGATCATTATATACTGCCTGACATAAAAAATGCTCCACTCAAATGTACGAACTTTATTCCACTCACACTCATGAATTATAAGATAAGATTTTATATAAAACATTATATTTGAATAAATGAGAGACATTGGTACCGAGTATGTCCTCCCCGCACTGAAATGCAACTTTGAAGTCTCATCGGCATCGAGTCGCAAAGATGATCAAGCCGTTCCTGATCCAGCAATGACCATTGATCGATGAGTCTCTCTGAAAGAGCTGTCAGTGTTGATGGCGGATGATCATATGCATCTCTCACTTTCCGACCAAGTTCATCCCAAGCATGTTCGATCGGAGACAGGTCGGGGGAGCGTGAAGGCCAATGAAGGATGCAAATTCCAGATCTCACTATCGCTGTTGTTGCACAATGAGCTCTGTGTGGTCGAGCGTTGTCATCCTGGAATATGAGGTTGAGTTCATTTACCGTTGGGATGACGATTGGAGATATGATATTCGATAAATATCGCTCTCCGTTCAAGTTCCCATTCACAATGACTGCGACAGTTCGACCTCCGTACCAGATACCTGCCCAGATCATCACGCTACCACCACCATAGCGGTCATGCTCAGATATGCAGCAGGGTGAATACCTCTCACCAACCATTCGATGCACTCTAATGCGACCATCGTGAAAATCCAAAGTGAAGCGGGATTCATCCGTCCACATCACTTGACGCCATTCCTCTGTGCTCCACGACAGATGCTGCTCACACCATTCCACACGCTTTCGCTTGTGTTCGAGACCTGCGGAGAAAATTGCGGAGGAGCATTGTTTGTCAATCTCGGTCTCCTTGATCCTTTCCTTCTTTTAACATTTCCATCATTGTTCCATCGACTCCACCACCTGCTCACAGTGGAGTGTAACACACCCAACTTCTGTCCAACAAACCTACAACTCTTTCCACATCGTAGCATTCCAACAACCATTCTTTTTACAAACTCTGATTGCGACATTTTTGCTTCAAAATTTAGTCAGAAAGAATTGCTTGATAGTGATGAAAGGTCGAATTTGAAATGCATCAATTATGCCAAAGATATCGACAATGGACAGCTGCTTTATATTAGCATGACAAATTTGATGCATAGACATCCTGGTGAGTGCAGTATGAAATAAAAGTCGTCCTCTTCCATTGAGATTTTCTATATCAAGTGGATCGTTTTTAATGTCATAGAGTATAGTTTACTTGAACCTATTTTTAGTGATCATTGTTGTGTCAATTATCAATCATTTGCGATGAAAGTTTATCAGATGTCGCTTTAAGTTGGATACATTCGACCCGCCTCCTCCCATCTTGTTGATGTGTGCTTCATACGGTTTTTTCCAGTCTCTACCAGGCAGGAAAATCCCCTATTCTTCTCCAAAAAATATGACCACACTTTCGATTTTAATATGCGCTTTAGAGGACCCATCACGCACGATTAGCGTGAGGGTAAGAGGTAATGTTTTCAAATAAACTAGTATTTCATTTTTGTCTCTGATGGGACCTTTGGTGCAAGGCTGTCTTCTCTACTAAATCATCGAGTGAAAAGACAATATTTTTTTCACTATCACGGCTCATTTCCTCTACTATTACAAGTTTTGCATGCAGCAGTGTCTATGTACCTTTGTTTGACGGAGAGCGTTGACAGTGACAGCTATGCACGAGGATAGATAATTTGTTTGTATTATATTTCGGGTCTAGTTATAGTCCGAAGTCTTATCCATAGAATACTTACTCTATGGTCCTATCATTTGATAGGACTCCGACTCCAGCAAAAATGATAGGACTCCGGGACTCCGACTCCGCATCCCTATCATGCATGTGTACTTACCGTGAAGATTTTGATCATTTTGCTTGTAAAGATCCAATTATCCCCACTCCAGTAAAATGTCAAGCACATTCGCTAGCTCTGGTCTTGAAAAATGCTGTTCCATTATGTAATTAGCATGCATTTCAATGTAGGCTTCGAATAGCATTTGAAAGCGCTCTCCTTGGTGCTGGCATGATGTTGGATTTTGTAGCTATGTGACTTGTATATGGCACTGCAATGCATTCGCCAGATCATAGAGTAGGTATAGCAGCAACTCAGCATTTATTTAATCCCCAATGTGTATGCAGTTTCGATTTCATTCAATGAACATGAGTCGAGACCAAGTACTACCTGTGAGATATGCAAATTTTTACAGTTTTGGAGAAATGTGCGCGAACTGGACTGATCATGATAGCAATACAGAATATAGAATAGTATTCCACAAATCCTCCATGTCATGACAACTTGGAGAGGTAATATAGCTTGTTAAATTGGCAGTTCCATGGGCTGCCATTATGTTAACATTATTATGTTAAATTATTTAGTTATGTGAACTCGTGATCATATCACAAACTGCCACTGAAACAGTAAAACATCATAATCAAGGAAGCTGACCATAATTACCTTAGATGTAAATGAGTTCACATAACTGTTCTGATTCAAGAAATGACGCCTGGTGAATCATAAAATCATGCCGCTGAAAATTGAATTATAAACATGACATCTCATCCAAGAAGCTCAAGATCTCAACTTTTCCTCTGCTCAAATAATTTTTTGGACCACAATTTTTTGGAACGTAATCTCCGCAAAAAACTGAATCTTTTAGTGATATAAAAAATTTCACTGTACAGACACTTTCTTGAGTCGACACTCTATAATATTTACATGTACTGTATGCGCCAGATGTCTTATATTTTCAACTCACGGATGTATCATTTTAACGTGTGATGTGACGAAAATGACAATTGGAAATTTCTTGCACTTAATTTTCAAATTGTGCAGAACCATATATAGAGGTCAAAATCTATGATCTTTATTTACTGCATAACTGTGCATTCTGTGTGTGCAAATGGATATATGGCACATCCATGCTGTGCATCAAGAAATCGCTGTTTTTCAAATTTCTAGCTCTCTCGCTTATAGGCTACGTCTACTAGGCTACTGCTCCATGTTCCTGATGTCTATAAAAAGTATTTCATTAATTTGTAAAAGAAGAAAATTTTTGCAAACTTTTCTTGTGTTAGCATACCAGCCATTTGACACTCATGTGATTTCAACATTTAAGTGGCATGAAACTTATCAAATAATGCAAATTGACAGATGAGGAATGCGGTAGACCAATGGATGAAAAAAAATTTAAACAACGAATTGCAATTTAAGTCTTCATGCAGGAAATGGAAGAATTGTTTTCTTTCTTAATTCAATTTTCGAGCTTTCTCACCTAGCAAATGTCACTCTATGGCAAATGTATACAGTGAATAGCTTTTACTTTTTCCAACAGGCATGGATTAAGACACTTGTCGACATCATCAATTAGCAGAATGTGTACTGTCAGCTTCCATAAAAATAAATGTGTAGAACATGGAGTAGGTATATTAGGTAGAGTGGTAATTCAGCACTTATTAAATCCCCAATGTGTATACACTTTCGATTTTATTAAATGAACTCAAGGGAGATGCAGTCGGAATTGTTTCAAAATGTGAGATATACACATTTATGCAGTTTTGAAGAAAGTACACCGGAATTGACTGATCATGATAGCAAAGAAGAAGGAAGTGATAGCATTTTGCAGATTGTCCGTGTGATGACAGCCTTGAAGAGGTAATATTTGTTAACTTGGCAACTCCATGACCTGCGCTATTGTTTTCCAGCTGTACCTCAAGAGAATCTTCTTTATCGTGATCAGGCAACAGCTGCCACTGGCATGGCAAAATCACAGATTCAAAGACAATGATTTCAATTAACTTTGAAAGATGTACATGGGTCCACATCACCCTTCAGATTCAAGAAATGAAACATGAATTTAGTGAATCATGAAATCATGCCGGTGAAAACTGAATTAAAAACTTGACATTTCAGCCAAGAAAGCACGGATAATATCGCGACTTTTTCATGAAGACTTACATTATAAATCGGAGCATGAAATTCCCTTGATAATCAGCTTGATTTCCGCTTAGTTAGGATGATTTTTAGCAAATATTCATTCCTTTTGATATCCAACTTGCTTTTTTTGGACCGTAGGAACGTAATCTCCGAAAAAAACTGAATATTAAAATTTTCACTAAATACAGATACTTGTTTGAGTCGACACTCTACCTATATATTCCTACTCTCTGGTGTAGAATTAATTGAGTAAAGAAAATGGTTAGAATTATAAAAGTCAATATGCGCGTACCTGTATGTACCTGTAGCAATTGAATCCACTGAATTTTTCTGCTCTTGATTTAATTACAACTGTGTCCAAAAGTAGCTACATTTGCATCTGCATGCGCGAGGGCAAACTTTTCTCTCTAAATATATGCGTGATAGGTCCAAAATATTATTAAAAATACTGTGGGCGTTTTTTAATGGTAGGTATATACCTCCTCAATGTCACTCAGTGTACTTTACTCCTCAGTGTCAAGCAATTTCTGACTTGATCAAGCTAAATGATATACACTATGGTTGAGCCTTGAAGTCACATCCATCAAAGTTTATGAAAAGAAGTTCTCCTGTCCAACATAATAATGACTCGGAGGCATAGAATACCTAAGGTAGATGCAGCTCAGCATTAAGCTATATTAATATGCCCGCACGAATATTCTCCCTTTTTGCAAAGTTCGGGACGTGAATGCGTATGTAATCTAAAAATTGTAGTGCTACATCAAACTTCGTCTTGAAAATTCATGTTACTATCAAATCATCGCTAAATAGTGAGAGATAGCATACTGAAAGTAAAATGCAGATTAATTGTTCCACATTCTGACATTTTTATTGAGCTTAGAAGCCTATGCACGCTACACGCGGTGCATCTCTTGCTGTATTGTTTGTTTACGTGATATAGGCCTATGTATAATTTCCGTCTACCTTTTCAGCTATCTAACGATGAAAAGTGAACATCGAGAAAAATCTCATTCACAAGAAAATCGAGAAAAATCTGTCCAGCAGTAAATGTATAGGCTATATTTAACATCATTTCCCAAATCGATCGAATTTATCAATTTCGATCAGGTAACTTATGTGAAACTTATGAACTAATCAGCTGATTCCAATGAAAATACGAAGGTTGTTATTTACCTAACTACTTTCAAGAAGTATAGAATATGGGATCATATGAGTCTCCCTGTATTTTCTCCAAACTGTGCGTCCTGCACCAACGATAAATGTATATATAGTTATAATTGAATAATTGAAAAATTGAGAACAGATCTGAATATTCTATAATATTTACATGTATATTTCATAAATAGTTATTGAATTGCTCATCTCAAATTTGCTCCAGGTTGATGTTGAGTGTACATCTATATTGATGATTCCTGAGAGTGGATGAAATAACAAAATTATGATAAATACATCACTTCTTCGAATAGAACTCGTCCTTGAATAAGCTCAGATTTTGGATAAACATTCTCTTAAAATTCTTAAACAGACTCCGCGCTCGAATAAAACCGCACCTGGTTCATGTAGTTAGTGGCTATTACACTGCATCTCTTTTCGCTAGATTCAATCAATCAATCAGGGAAGTCTCTCACAAAAGCTGTTTGTAGAACATTTTGCAAAAGTTTTGCCTTCTACATACAACATAATCTTTTCATGTACTCCAGCATCTATGTCAAGTGAGTGCGTCAGAAAAAAACTGGCAATGATCATCATGTAAACAAATTTTTTCTCCAGCCGCTTTCAATTGCAGTAGATGAGAGAACTTTATCAGAGGAAGGCAAAAGAGGCAAAATCATAATTGTAAGGGGAAATTTTCAAAATGTGCAGTTGCTACATAACCTGAACTATGACGTTTAAGGAAATACTTTGAGAGACATACGAAGTAAAGATTAAAGTTCATTATGAAAGTTTCATTTGATGATACAGCACATTATAAAGGCATCAATGATATGATTACATGATATTGATGGTAATCAAACTCAAATTATTGAATCAAATAAACACAAATTCTTCAAAGGTCGCATCCATTTTTTAAGCGTAAAAATTAATTAACTAAGCTAGACAAATTAGCCTGTTTGTGGAATAAAGAATGTTTTCTGCATCGACATTTTTACTTTTGTCCCAAGTAAACTCCGCGCGGTCTATTCGAAAAAATGCGGCATGCATAATGATATTCTGGTCAGCTTCCATCTTAGAACTGATCATGCAACTCACTTGCTGATTCTCTTTGCCTGATATGTCAGGATGATGAATTCCTACATACCTATATCAATATGAATACTGTTGGTTGATGATATTGAAAAAGGGCTTCTTCGCAGATTCTTAGTACACGTATGGTCGATAAACACAAGCAATTTATCTGAGTAAAGTTCGATGAATGCATTATCACGGACATGTTGTCTTGCAAGATGAACGGTAAATAATTGAATGAGCTGACTTTTTTTACTGAACTTACAATAAAATTTTTGCGATGAATGATGAACTCAAAACAGCTTAGTAGAAAAATAAAATGAGCGGTAAACTGAGTGAACTTCAATGGTTCGCTGCAGTGCAACTCGTTTGAATGCATTGGAATCAACTCTAAATTGTCTGAATTTGATCGCGGAAGAGTCATGAGGCTTTTGGAAGATGGGTTTTCTATGTGCGAGATAACAAGAAGAGTTGGTTTCAGTCTTTCTGTGGTACAGAGGTTAGATAATCGCATCATGGAGACGGCTTCGTATCGTGTCGCATAATTTCAATTTGTATAACTCTTTGTTGTCCATTTTTCGTTCTCCGGTTGCGCACTTTTCAAACTTTGTAGCGTATCGTATAACACAGGTGGATCAGTTCGTATAAAACTGTGTTTGAGAGTTAAATACAACATGGAAGTCATTGCCATGAGCCTAAAAACAGCAAAATAGAAATAAAACAGAATCAATGGATCAAGGAAAAGAAATAGCGAGGATGGAGGCATTCAAGCCAATGAAGCGAGTTTTTTCCGACGCTTTTGAAGAAATTATTTCCAATACTACTGAAGACACTATTGACAATTAAACGTGCTACAGCAAGTTTTTATCACTTTATTCTAAGAGGAAAACCAATTTGATTAGGATAGAATAACAGTGTTGACATCTGTTGAATTCCAAACGTCAATTACAATCTCCATCAATTAGTTGTGATATAAAACTCATCGTTATACGAAGTGAAACAATGGAAGATGGTTATACAAATTGATATTATTATAAATGAGAAGACACCGTGGAGACAACAATCCCTGATGCCACAGTCCGTGAAGCCATCTTATCCATGAGACGACGTTGCAGAGCTTGTCTGGATGCCAGGGGAGGACACACGCGATATGAACTTGTATTCAGTAATTCACTTTGTCTTTGATCTTTCTGTTACATGAATCACGAACCTGTATGTATACCATTGAATTTGGAAATATACTGTATATATAGATATAAGTGGATAACCGAGCTTTAACTGCTAGAAGTATACAAATTATTACTGCTTAATCTTTCTAAATGTAGAAAGACTCCGTTCACATGATAAATTAGTGGCGCACAGTTATCTGAATTCATTTAACGCCTATTTTACTGATGAACCTTAACTTTTTTTGAGTAGTATATATTGTTAGTATATAGTCAATCCTTTCGACCAAATCTTGCTTGTATCCGCAGCACTGTACGAGTAGCGTGTGCCTTCTGTTTTCTGATACATGCTTTGAAAACCAACTGAAAAGAAATTCGCATCCTTGCATTTTAAGATTTCATTAAGGTTCTTCTGAAGTTATGGCACATATAGACTGCACACGCTGAAATATGATACTCTATTGCTCACTGATAATCCAGTTATTTCCAAAAGAACCTTTATTGTGACAGAAATCGTTATTATATCATATTTATCATATTTAATAACATGCCCCCACCGTGTTCAGATCTGAATGGTAACTTAACCCATTTAAGGCCGCCTATGTAAATATCGGCAAATTTTCTATAAAAACGGTGGTAAGTATTTCAGAATGTTATAATTAAGAATAACATATGAAGACCAGTTCATTACAATAATCCTATCTTAGAAATTAAAGCCGTAACGATTTCGTTACGATGGCGTCATATGATGTCAAAATACATGTATACAAAAGTATGTTTCTTTTCAAATGCAGCTTATGAATTGCTCCAAGCAATTCCTGCCGAAGTAATGAGTCATAGCTTCAGCATGAAAGCTATCCATCATATTTCAGAGGTATTTGTCGAAACTGAATTAGCAAATTTAATCAAAGGCCTGCTTTATGCTTCTTGTCGTTGCTGTTTGCTGTGAAGTCGTTATCGTTGAAATGAGAACAAGTTTTCATATTTCGAAATTCATGTCGAGAAATTGATTCTCTTTCTGCATCGACTCCAAATTCATGGTAGAGTTGGAGACGCCTCGGTCATTCGCAATGTCCACATAACTAAAGAGCATCAAGAAATGAACGCATTTGAGATTGTTTAGTATTATGTAGGCCTAAACAATTCTTTTGTCCCGGGTAGTCACTGGTTTCTGCCACTGAGGTCGATAAGACCATCAGCATGCGTATCAAGCATCTCATAAAGATTCTGGCCTTGAAATGCATCCAGAGAATGTTTGCCCTATCTGCGAAGATGGAAATTACCGGTATTTGCCATTATGCTGACTGCCCTTTCTGTTTACTGAAATGATCATTCAAATCATCTTTCGTTGCAATCTCACACTGCCTTACGATGTCACTAACCTCCAAGATATCGTTTGAGAGACTTACCTCTGAGACACATAAATTCATCATCGTCTCAAAACTCTGATGAAGCATTTACTTATGGAGGTTTTGTGGCAACATTCATATACCGGTACTGTGATCGTCGGCATTAGGCCTATTGCATATTTCAGTAACTTCTTTATCCATAGTTAGCAACAGCTTGAGTATTGTCTTCAGATAGCTACACAGGTTGATATAATCAAGCTAAGCCTTTATAGATATTTCTAACCAGTTTAGGCCATCTCGAGTCTCTAGCGTACCCTTGTAGGGAGAGACGCATCGAAATCGCGTCGATGAGAGATCGCATTGAAATTGCTCGAGTCAGAGGACAGCTTTGTATTCTATGCCCAGGCGAACTGGCACCCTGCAATGTTTATGATTAAGCTATAAGAGGAAATGCTTGAGATTTGATCTCTCTTTGACTTGCTTCTGTACATGAGCTAACAAGTCTAATGTTGAGGAAATTACTACGCAATTGACTTCGGTTGGTTTTGTCACGGGAAAGCCATAGACTATAAATAGCAACAAGCATTACAGACTCATAGAATACACTAAGAATGCAATATTCCAATGAAATTGTTCGTTTTCAGTATTCAACAAACATTAGTTTTAAAGAAAATTGATAGTATTCACCATTTACTTCATTTATATTGTTATTGTATTTAGCATTTGTATATCATATTACGCCAGTGTAACTAAAACGTTACGGTTTCAAAAAAATTACGTGCCATGTCATGAATGAATATCTGAGCAAGTATTGATCGCTATTTTCGGTATTTGATTGATAATGAGATCACGCAAATGACATTGACAGCAAATTACATGTGGACGTTCATACACTGAGCCTTTCAGTATATTAGAAGATTTTAAGCCCATTTTTTGTCTAATTTCGTGATAAAATATAAGCACTAAAAAGTGCTAATTTTTGAATTGGCGATTGTTTACCTGAAAATATGTGATAAATAATGTATGGTAATCAAAATATTGCATCATATATCGCAAGCTGGAGAAGACAGCAGATTACGAAAAGTGCTGTAACGGTTAATTTGACCAAATAATGCAACTACAGAATTCACATTTGCTTGACATCAGATTTAAAAACTGTAATGGCAATCTTTCCCAATGACCTTTCAAGCTTAGTGATGTATAGCACCTGCCATTATATACATCACATTTGTCAACTTAGTGTGAATTCTGGCATATTTCCAGAAGCATTCAAGTCTGCCTTTGTCACACGGATCCCGAAGCATGATTGTCCGTCTTCTTGCATTGACTATATACCAATTTCCATTCTCACTGTGATTGGTAAAATCTTGGAGAATATCGTGTATGAAAGCTGGTTTCGCGGCATGATTCCTAAAACTGGACTTGATCAATTTGCTTTGTGCCACTAGTAGGTCAGGACAGTGTCAACGCTTTAACTTACAAAATGCATCGGATCTATTCGTTTCTGGATGTTACTGCGGTGTGCGCTATAACTGACGGTTGATTATACTAAAGCCTTCGAAAAGATTCCTCAATTTCAAGCGCACTCTCTGCAGATACCCCTTAATGAGGTGTTATGTTGGCATTCTTTATATTTAAAGTGTCTTCAACAATGCTTCAAAGTGAATAACGAGCTTTCTAGACGGCTTTCCGCTTCAAGCGGTGCTCCCTAAGGCGACATATTTTCACCTTTGCTATTTAACCTTGGTTTTGGTGGAGCAAAATCATATTCTGAGAACAACTGTTTAATAAAATGTGCCGACGATACATCCCTACTACATTTTGTACGCAATGATGATGATGCGCTTTCAAAGAATTTGAGCACACCAATTCATGGTCTTCAGAACATGGTCTTCAGCTCAATGCTAGCATTTCAAACAAGTCACTCATTAACCCTCCTACCTATAGTGGACTGAAGTAAAAATACTGTTAAACTACGTGGTGTGATCCAAAATGTCCCGGACTAACCTACTTGCAGATAACCTGTGATAACGAATACTACTTCAGATGTAAATTTAGGTCTTTAAGGCATGAGAAATATGGTTGCCGAAATTTTTCCGGTCAGTTTTCTATTTTTTCAAAATTTTCAAACATTTTTGTCTGAATTTCAAGATTTTCCTATAAATTCTAGCGATTTAGAATTAATATATTTAGATTAACTTGACAGTTAAGCTATCACTAATAACCTGACTAATAATTAACGGAAAAACAAATGTTTTGTTCCAGAAAACAGTTTACTTTTCAATGTATGAGCCGTTAGCATTCGTCACTTTTTGCCAACGAAGTCTCAATTCACAAAAAGCTTTATGAAAAAATTCCGGTGTCAAAGAATCAAAAAACTCAGTAACTGCATCCCGCAGTTCAACTGGCGATTCAAAATGGTGTCCGATAGAAGTCACTTGGGCCAAGTCAGGTCATGAAGCAAGTAGAGGGGAATGTTTCGTGGCTTTCTATTTTCTTTCAACAGATTGGAATAATATTCGCTATTGATTCTTACTCCTTTAAACCGGCGATGTGTTCCGGATCGCATTTTCAAAGGGGCAGACTCGCCTGATTTCGCCACTCTGCAGCAAATTCTCGCTTACTTTGAGGCAGAAGGATGCAGTTCAGAAACTGATCTCCGTGCATTTCGAGGAGATCCAAATTTGACTGGTCTGTTCTCCCTTCAGGTGACAGAAACTTCGGTACGAAACGTGATGCCAGTTTATATCCAAGTCTTTCGATGATGTCATGACAGGGATAACTCTCTTGACAACTCAGTTATCCTTCTGTGTGCTGTAATCACTTCATCGCACTGACTCGATTTCTCTTCCGGAATCTCCTGCGGCCGACCAACAGTTGAAAAATTGCTCCACAGATTGTCTTCCGCGTTTAAATTCGTTCTCGATTGAGCTTTGCTTCCATATGCCAGGCTTAATTCCTTTAGAATGTCACCATTAGCGAAGCCGCGGATCAGGAGGTATCGTATCACACTGCGATATTCGACTGAAGACACGCTTGTCACATCCATCA
The DNA here is from genome assembly GCA_907163375.1 of Prostheceraeus crozeri. Lineage (NCBI taxonomy): Eukaryota > Metazoa > Platyhelminthes > Polycladida > Euryleptidae > Prostheceraeus > Prostheceraeus crozeri. Next base: position 1,304,784 of record CAJQUW010013127.1, read on the forward strand.
TGAAAACTGATAGAACAAAGAACCATCGTTGACACGGATTTTCTAATGAATGCGTGCTGCGGATCTCGAAAATTGTTTCCTTTGTTATGTAATATGTTGTTCTACAAGCCAAAAGCTATCAAGCAAAACAAAAAAGCACCATTATCTGAGATGGCTGCACTAGACTTTTACACTAGACATTTACATCGTCCCCGGGTACTACGACTCCTCGAATCGTCCCCGACTCTACTGATTTGGGCTGGCATTTGGACCAATGGCCGCTCTGAACTTCACATACAGCAAGGAACCATGAATTCTGAACGCTGTGTGAATGTTTTACGAATGAACATTGGTCAAATGACAGATCAACTTGGTGATTCATCGACTTGGTTATTTATGGATGATAATGCTACGTGTCACAGGAGTAGTCGAGTCAACTTATGCAAGTCTCAATTAGGGCTTAGGACATTATCTTGGCCAGCTCGTTCTCCTGATCTGAATCCCATAGAAAATGTATGGAGTATTCTAAAACGTAACGTTCGTCGTTCACTGCTACCTACAGATGGCGTATCACAATCAGTCAAAAATCAACGATATCATCGAATCAATGTCTTAAGAACCGTTACTGTATCATATATCTTTAAATATATTAGGGACATGAAATAACATGAAAAATGCTTTCTGTATCATACTTATGTTTTATTTAGTCAAATTTTAGGATGATCCACTTTTTATGAAACGGACTGTAGTATTCGTTATCACAGGTTATCTGCAAGTAGGTTAGTCCGGGACATTTTGGATCACACCACGTATGTATAAACTATATACTATATAAACTGTAAACTCACATGAGCTTCTGAGTCTTACTATTGACAACCGAATGTATTGGGATATGCATGTTGCCGATTAACTGCGAAAACTCGTAAGCGTCTTTTCATGTTACACTATTTGAAGCAAGCAAATACTTCTCAATAGATTCTGTAGACTGTTTATTGTCTGCAAATGAGGTCGATCATTTGTTGCACCGTCCCAGCTTGGTGCAACATTCCTAAAAGTTAGTTTCAAGTTAATATGCTATTCGAGCAGCGCATTTGTCAACTGTTCGATCTTCTTCGCAAATAAAGTTTTCATTTATGATTTCTGTGACAAAATTGAGCGACGAATGGCAGCAAAATGTTTTGACCCTGATCACCCATTGAATGCTATATATGACTGTAATGCTTTACGATACTCCTCCGTTGAGATCATCGACATCGAAAAGTGAAAGTGAAAACGATTCAAAAGTTCGTTTGTGCGGTCTGCAGACTGCTGACTTCCCTTTTCTCTTGCATGTTGTCTTTGTCATTGTAATGCTACTTCTTGATATTAATGAAGTACAATAAAGTGATTTATCATAATTTTTCCCTGTGATTACTGCACTTAACATTAAAACGCAAACAGCTGCATGTGTCATGTTATATAGCGTATGGAATAAAATAATCACAGAGGTCGAATGACGGTGGATGAAAAGGAAATGTCTTCTTGCCAAATTTTGTGTTAATTACAACTGAGAGTAGAAAGCGAGAAATATTTCAAAGCAAGTTCATATTTAGTAAGAGAAGTCCCATTATCTTAATTAATGTCACCGTAGATTCTTTTTCCGAGACTCTTCAGTGTGCTATCCCCCGTAAACTTGACAAAGAAATCAACATCTTCGTGACAAAAATCGTATTGTCATTGTATTATCAAAACTTCAAATATTCTTCTCAAATTGAAATGAGGGTCTTACATTAAGCAAAGCTTGAATGAAAGTGGTGGGGTGTGACATACCGTAATTTCCTCGAATGATCACCCATTTAGGACGGGAGGTACTGACACTTTTCTCCTAAATTCGCGCACAAAGGGCTTAATAGCATGAATTTGTAGATCTTGAAACGCTGAGTACAAAAATCAAATTCTTGAGTGTCACAGCTAGTCGCTTTCGGTTATGGGTAAGGTTAAAGGATTCCCATTGGAATCCAATGGCAAAATTCAAGAAATATCTATGGATTGTGAAACACTTGGCAACTTTCGTGCATTTTTTTGCAGAAAAGAAACTATTTATCAAAGTACAATAAAATTTGAAACATGATTGAGTTCAGAAACTCAACTTCGATAAAAAAGTTGAAGTGAGTCACATGATTCAGTATTTGATGTCTGAGAGTCTCTACAAAAAGAGTAAATTTCATGTTTTGACTTAATTTTGGCGATTTGCTCTCTTTGTAGAGGCTCTCAGACATCGTCTCCATGTTGACAAGAAAACACAGATAAGCGAATAAGTGTGACAATTTGAAGTACCGGTATCCTACTCTCAAAATTCAACAAGAGGAGAAATTTGCTCGGTTTATGAGAACATCAGTTACAACTGCAATAAACAATATATAATTTCAATATTTTTACCCGACATTTACCCGCACCGTTGAAAGCTCTACCCACACCCATACTCACCCGTATCTTCGGGTAGAACGGGTACGGATATACCCGCAAGGCTGCAGATGTGATGCTAAGGCATTATTCAAAGGCTGCTCATGATAATAAGTTCACAAAGCCAAGGACAGCTACTACTTTGTCTCCTCACTAAATTACTTTGATTAGTTCTTCACAATTGTCACAATTGGTAACAGCATCAGCCTACAAGCTTATTTTCGTGATTCCACTTGCAATTAAACAACTAAAGCATGTTAGCGTTTTCAGAACTATTTGGTGAGATATTGATGAGAGAAATATTCGGGAAATGTTATAGTAAGATTTTCTGATACAGGGTAGTTACGACATGTAACTTTTCGCTGTTTCTTCCACATGAATTTTCATTTTATCTTTTATTTATCTGCCTATTTCGCGAAAGGAAAAACATGCCTAATTATTATTCATTTGCGTGTTCGTAGCATTAGCTTCACCCTTCACAATTGAGGACTCAGAAAATTTTCAAACATATTATTCTGCAAAATCTTTTAGCTACAACAACATTCGAGCATTAAAACAGTCAACATTTAATCTTAATCTTCTCTCCTTTCATTTTAGGCGGAGCGGCGTGTTTGTTTTGTTTTCAAAAAAGCACACAGTGGGAATGTATGCTATGTCATGCTCACTAAACTTTATTGTTCTGCGGTGTTGTGAAGAGAAGGTTGTGAAGAGACGAAAATTTTATCACAAACGTATCACAAACCATGATAAGATTCTCAAGAAGTTGACGGTTTTTTTTTACTGCTTTTGATGTTTTTTGACATCTGAAAAAGCTTCGTAAAAGACTAGACGATGTTTTTCGTAAAAGACTAAATTTTATACTGAGTTTGTACACTATGATTTTTAAAGGCACTTCTGTAATATCGCTGCTGAATATCTTTAACTTCACAAATTTCGATTCAAATGAAATATTTATTTGTTGATGATTATATTTAGGGCAGCATAATACATGAAAATGGCAGCAAAAAATATAAAAAAAGCGCATAAAAAACAAAACATGATATATGAACTATCTTTTCCTGTGCGCACAGATGTCAATCGTCTTTAATTTCTCAAAACTGTGATGTTACGAGTGTCTCGAGAAATTGTTGTTGCATTCAGATCAGTTCAAGAAAGCTAAATTGCAAAATATAGCCTCAAGCTTCAGATAAATACACAAAGTGAATATTTCAGAAATTGAACACCTTTTTATATGCGGATTGATGGATTTCAAAAAGCATTAGGCTTGCCTGAGGAAGCTTCAAACTTAAATGGTCAAATCTCAACGCATATTGTGTATTCCTATCTTTCTGCGATAGTTCGTTCAAAAACTTTTATATTATTTTTTCAACAAACGTTATCACAAATCCAAGGTGCACATGAAAATGTGCAAATAAAGTCTCAAACAGCAATGCTTGAAACGAATCAAGGCATCAAATTAAATGCACGACACTGCATCTTAGTTGAGCATACAAGTAACAGTCAGAATGTATTGATACCCTGTTATCCATCATTACTTCTTTCTTCATTTATCAAATGCACAACATGAAAAAATGGGCTGGGAGACAGGGAAAAATACAGGGATAGATATTATAAAGAGACACTAATTTAAGCTTCTACCTTTCGGGTTTTTATCGTGCTTACAGCTGAAGACAATGGGAGATGAAAATTCAGCTCGCGAGAGAATTTCTCGTACTTTTCTTTCAAAGATACTTAGAAGAGAACTGTTGCCAGCATTATTCAATTTACTTATTTGCATTCAAAATGTTTGTTAATACTTCGACAAGTATATTCTCAAAACTTATATTAAATAAACTTATCTCAAATACTTATTTGTAGTCTTGTGCTAATATAGGTACCGCTGCCTGAACACATCGATGAATAGTAAAATGACAATAGACAGCTAAAAAGTAGCAAGAGAAATCATAAATTATGTCCGCATTTAAAAAAAAACAGCAATTAATTTCGTGGATGTAAGGATTGATGTGAAAGATTCACCAAGACTCTTCTCACCAATTGAGAGAGCTGTTCACCAAATTAATCGATGCATTCCAAATAGAAGCTAGTTTGAGCACAATGATAGTAAACACTATTTGAAATCTAATTCTGCGCAAAGCATAACTGGAACCAATCTTTTTAACGATAATTTTCGATTACATTATAAAAGTATGATCCATCATTGCGAAAATGGATACAGTACAATCAGTCACGTTCAAATTTGCAAGAAAAATATAATATAAAGAGAATGCAGACCCATATGGTAAATCCAGAAAATTTCGTGATTCTTTTGTCCCCAGAAAAAGTGTTCGATTTTTAATGAAGATAGGCCTCAAAACATTGTGATATCATCCTGTTTCAACAATTTCATATGTCAAACCACAATCCACTCAGATATGGCAAAGTTAGAAAAGAAAATTGAAAATCACGCCGTCGAAGAGATGACGCGTCGAAGTGTTGACGATATATCTTAACATTGGAGACATCCTCAGTTTTCTAGTTTCAAGTGATTAGTAATGATAAAGTACAACACTTCTATTGTTACTGAACCTGTACTTTGTCTTCTAGAACAGGCAAAGTGGCTTTTTCAAGTAGGTCACATACATAATTCACAAAACTGGCATGCAGAACAAACTGCGCCCATATGTTGGCTGAAAAATAACAACGGGTTCACTTAGATTATCCAGAGTACATGTGACCATATGCATGTACGCAGTAGGCATTGAAATAGTATCGGTATGCCAAAACGACGTACTCTGTCATATTAGCAATTTAACGGAATATAGTAGCAACCGGCTCCATGAGCTAATTTCAGACTTGAATGTCCTGTAATTTGCGTATCTGAATTTGTTGGGCCGGTGCACGCATTAATTTGGGCTGAGCTTGGCCTGATGTATTTTCTACATGTAGTTCTCCACATTCTGCTGCATCTTTGTTATGCAGCAATGAAACTGCGCTACAGTTTGATAACTCGACCTCATGTTGTTTCGTGTTGGCATCCTGTTCTTTGTTCTTTGTTAAGCGAATCGAGTAACGACAAAGCCAAGACACAGTATAAAGGCCTACGTATCTCATTGAACAGCGATTCCTATCTCTGATCAGGGAAGACTAGACTTGCAGATTAGTCTTGCAGTCTAAGTCATTCCTGCTTTGATGAAAGCCTACTGGTAGTGTCATCTCCCCTACGTCATAGCCATACACACATGCAGTCACAGACGTCGACCAATCAAATCAAATATAATCCATTGTGTGAATGATTATACAGAATCAAACACTGTGTGTATCCCTTCCTCGTGTCAGCAGATGCTTTCTTCAAAACTGATTGATTTTGGAAGCGCCAGTCTGCATTATTGTCAACTTTCAAGTCTACAGAAGACTGGGTGACCAAATATAGCAATGCCAGATTATCCGCGCAGGGCTGGAACCGGCCGGGGCCGGGCCGGCGGTCGGCGTCATCAAAACCGGCCAGTTGTTGGTGGCCGGCTTGGGAATGGGGCAGTGACTGGCGTCTCTGTAACGGATGGTCAATGGTTATGCCATTAGACATTATTCAATTTCCATACAGCATGAAATGCATGATTGGTAGACCGACTGGTACTCCGTATAAGTGAGACCTACATGTACCTATTACAATTCAATATTATACGATGCAATTATTCGCACTTTGATAACATTTTTTGTGTGATGGGCAGCAATGCGCGCAATGACTTATTTATTTGTTTAATGAGTTGTGGGCCTACTTTCTGATAATGTTAACTGCATTTTCAAAGTCAATTAAACAATAGCAAATTGAAAACGTATAATCAAAATAATGACCCAAATGGCATTGATATAATTATGACATTGATACAATAAGAATATGTGCTTATAATTCATGCTGCCTGCACAAGAAAGCGTTAAGAGGTAAAAAAAATCAAAGTTCCATTATAATAGTTTTTCTAACGACAAAAGTTCTGTGATGAATAATTTGATCACTGAGTGAGTGCTGATGTTGCGAAATGTTTTGTGAAATGCGACGTGCAAACTTGATTTAAAATGAAGTTTTTTTATGCTGCTTCTACCTGGTGGGGATTCACGAACGCTAGCGAAAGGATGAGGATAGAACAATATTTGAAACGAGGAGTGTGGTACGGCTACAGCAAAACGGCTTAATAGTTGAGGCAAGTGAAAAAAGACTGTTTAACAAAATATTACAGCACCGGGGACACGTGACTCATCGACTTCTACCACCGGAGGCTGCACATCGCAGGATATTACTTCTTATTGACTTCTTGTCTTCTCCTTTGATTATTTGTGGTCGCTATGCGTCTGCTATTTCGAAATATAGCGAATTATTACTATTATCATTATTATTATTAAAACATAAACATACATAGGCCCTACTCTCAAATTATGTTACATTTCCATGCTCTTAATGTTGCAATGTTTGACTAAGCAATTTATTCTGGACTTATTATCGTCTTCGGTCGACATGGGTCTATTTAAATTTACCGGCCGGCCGGTATTATTAAAATCGGCTTGTCTTGACGGCCGGACTTCAAGATTTGCGGCCGGGACGGGCCGGCGGCCGCTTCCGACCCTGACCGCAGTATTCTACAATCGAGGCTGTACTACTACTTTTTAGAAGCAAATTGATGCCATTAGCATCAATTTCTGACATTAGCGGCGTCAACAAAGCAATAGAACCTGAGCTGGGTTCCCACGTCATGAGCATGACTCCCATCCAAATGATCATGTCAATTTCATACCTAGATCGGTAATTTTTCGACGTGAACAATTGCTTTTGGGATCATTACTTAGAGCTTTGGATGAACTTCTTTTGCTTTCAAATTGAAATGGATTGACAGCTTTCACTTTGATTGAATTGACCAATTGTCTTTGTCTCGAACATTCAGTTCCTTTTCGGTTTGATGCGTTTTCAATTATTTCCAGTTTTCATTGAATTATCTGCGTCTCTACGGACACGGTTCACTCGATAACTGCAGCATGGCTAAAGCATTTCACGGCATAGCACGTAAATTCTGTTTATATCGTTTGAAATTCAATTTTGTTGCATCAGCTAGGTTCATTAATTATCAGTCCTCTTCGAAATATACTCTGACACTGACTCACTATCTACAGTAGCATAGACAGACGCACTCAAAAGTGAGTTAAGCAATAAATGACACACGCACACACACAGAGGAGAGAGAGAGGACTTGAATCAGCTCTTTGTCGCATTTAGGTCCGCCATGATTTAGAATTCATACAATCAAGTCAGTTCGATTAATGATTTCATGGGAAATTTATTTTATTGATTTTTATGGAATTTCATTTCACATTTATTTCCCAAGTTATATATTCTGCTAAACATGTTTTAGTCCGATGACAATCATCAGCGGTATAACTATTAACACTGACAACTTTATTAATTCGGAATTGTTGGAAAACAAATAATGGACATGTACAATATGCAGGCCTATTACCGAAGTGTCAGACATGTGTGTATTATTAATGTCCGAATTCTGGGGTGTGTCACACCCCAGTCAATGTTTCAACAATCAGAAATAGTATATAAATTTATCAATGGTGCATCATATTTCATGACTTTTACTGATCCATCTACGAGATTATTACATCCAATCAAAAATATTATTTTTGACGGCATTACCATAGACATCAAAGTAACATATGTTAACCGCCAATAGGGGTGTGGCACACCCCACATTCTGATAAGATAATTATCATATTTCAGTGCCCTTTCTACGTTCAGTTAATACAAATCATGATTGCATCTGAACTATTTCTCTGGTAGTAGTTTGAACACGACCTATTTCTATGTCATATTTCGATTACTATGTCAATCAGTAAATGATACTAAAATAAATATGGCAATGCTTTGCAGGCAGTGAGAGTTATGTTGTTATAGAAATATTTGAATTTTTTCAACACAAGAAAGCTTTGCTTGCAGCTGTCATTTCAAAATGTCTCGTCCAAAGCGTATGTGCAAAGAGGCTGCTTTACGAGCAATATTAGAATGCGACGAAGAAGACAATACAGATGTTTTTTATGACAGCGAGGCCGATGACGAGCGCGATATCCACAACGATGAAAGTGCAGGTGATCATCTGGATCTTGTCAACGAAAACAAGATTTTACTTTTATTTCTCCATCTGGTACTGTATGGTCAAGCAATCCTCCAAGTACTGTGGGTCGCTCAAGTGCACACAACATCATCAATTTTCGAAGCGGTGTAAAACCAGGAATACGTCCTTCAACCGACAAGGAAGTGCTCCTCATGTTTAAAGGCTGCATCATCCCAGATTTTTGTTAAATTTTCTAATTTACAAGGTCGACGAGTAACACAGAATTGGAATTTTTGTCATGCAAACAACAAACGATTTTGGCAAAGTATCGATCGAATGGAAATGGAAGCTTTTATTGGAATTGTGATTCTTTTAGGTAAGCAACCAACATGTATAGATGTAGGTCATATAATTATTCACCAATATCATGGGCTTTTATATATATATATAATATATATATAATAACCAGAACACCCAAGAAAAACTCAAACTATGAGTGTTTTGGTTATTATTGATACTCCATTTTGGATCTTATTTCTTGTATTATATATATATTTTTTTACTTGTATTATATATCAGTATTTTATAGATTATAGTAATTTATCATTATAGTATTATACTATATATTCCGCGTAATAATATTATTATGTTTTTCTATTTAGCGGCAATACATGTAAGACCGGAACAACTCATTTCAATTATCTGGAACTTTTCTTATTTGCATCACACTTTATCATCATTATTTTTATCATCATTATTGTCATCTTTATTATTAAATTATTACTATTATATGCTTATTACTACAGTGCATTCATTCTGAAAATTATATTTCACTTTCGCATTTTACATCAAAGTTTCTTCAATTCAAATTGTCTCTGATTCACAAACTTACTTTTGTATAATTATCATCTTACAGTACGACAGTACTCGTATAAGATCAAAGTTATGAAAGTTAGAATTACATGTATATATTTACGTAGTTGATGATTTGCTTAGATAATTGACCAAAAATGTGTTTTCTAATGTAAACAATATCGTCAATAATGGAAACATACAATTTGTAGTTTATATATGTAGACTATATATTGAAAAAAATAAGATCAAAGCAAATACAAATTAGTAATCAAAATAGAGAAAACACACAAGATTTTCAACGCCTTGATAAGCCACTGAAGCAGAAACATGTTGGCGTAAGATCTTATATGTTTTCTCTATTTATATATTCCTCATATATAAGCATTGCGATGTACGTGTATTGTTTCTCCCCACTGAAGATGTTGTCTTTGAAGCAGTGAAACTAGTCCGGCAGTCCTTTGTTTTTACTCGCAATAAAAATGGAAAGTCTGGGTACTTTATGTTAAAAATATATATATATATATATACACTGTATATGAGTATATGAGATATATATACGTAGTATATCTAGGTATATATTTTTTATTATCGATAGTACATATCTCGATATATCTAAGTCGAGGTTATGTCTCATTTCCAGGAGCCTTTCGCGTCAACTACAGAGACGTTGATGAATTATGGTCGATGAGAGATGGAATTCCAGCATGTCGAGCAACATTTTCACGACAACGATTCCTGCAAATCAAGTCCGTGATACGATTCGAGGATCCGTTGAGGCGGGATAGGGAAGATGCCCTGGCTCCCATTCGGCAGGTTTTCACTGTATTCAACAAAAGATTGAAAGAGTTTTTTGACATCAACCAATTTAACAATAGACGAACAACTATTGGAGTTCCATGGCAGAGTCAAATTTCGACAATATATTTCTTCAAAACCTGGAAAGTTCGGGATCAAGATCTTTTGGCTATGTTGCGCAGACTCATTTTATATTCTCAATGGAGTCATTTACATAGGTACAGGTACTATATCTCCTGGACAATCAGTGACATCAAAGGCTGTCTCCATGCATCCGATGGAGCCATATTTGGAAAGTGGACGAAACCTCACCGGTGACAGGCTGTGAACCTGGCTCTCCTCCATGGAGTTTGTGGATGAACTTCGCTCTCGACGTATATCGTTTATTGGTACAGTGCTCCACAACAATCGAGGATTACCTCCAGTTGCTAAAGATATTGGTGGTCGCTTACGGAAAGACACGCGAGTGTTTTACAATGATAATGGATGCGCACTTGTCTCTTTCTGGGATAAAGGTAATAAGCCCGTTTTTCTGTTTGATTCCATGCATCGTACAGTTCCAGTTCCTCCCCTCAATACGAAACCATTGACGGTGACAGTTTACAATGAAATCAAATCAGGAGTGGATATTGCCGACAAGAAGATGAGAGGATTCACCTGCAAGCGCAAATGCAGACGATGGCCGTACACCGTTTTCTCAAACATGTTGGATGTTGTCAGTACATCATATTTGAAATTGCAGAACGAAATTTGCCGCAAGCAGAGTCCCCATTATTAATTTTACATAAAGTAGAAGCTGCTTAGCTTGATGATGGCTGGCTCGCCGTTCAAATCAAATCAAATTTTGAAAAAATACTTACGGTTGATCGTTTTCGTTTCTTTTTCGGAGCAAGCACAACGAAGAATGAACGGTTTGTTTTACTCTTTGAAAAAGAAACGATCTGCCTATGCGATAGGACAGGAAGAAAGCTAGACAAAGCTAATTATGCAGCAAGCCAGCAAGTCTGCATGTTCTTTCATCAAAATGTCATACGTGCCAAATGTTACAATCTTCTCAAAGTGTTATTGTAGAATGAATACTTATATTATTTGTTTGAATTACAGATTCCTTACGAAAAAATAATCCTTTTTATACTTACATTCATAATCAGCGTTTCATATTGAATCTTCCATGATATGTATTAGGCCTACATGTCCACCAAGATAATTTTGAATATTCAAACTTTCAAATATTTTATACATGTCTGATTATTAGGTTTACGGCAGATAACTATTAGCTCTATCGGCCTAAGTAATTGTCCATGACTACACAAGTTTGACAATTAAGAAGTGACTGTTATTGACAATTCAAGGCGATTGAAGCAATTAAATTATTTTGAGACAATTAAAATAGTCATTTTCATGACATAAATAATTATAAAAATGATTTCAACAGTTTTCATTTCATGAAATATCTATGTACTAAACATTCGTCCGATATCCATGACTTGGAATATTTTGCTTAAAATGTATTACAATACTACAATGTTACGTAAGAATCAAAAAGTAATTGAAAACATGACGATTAGTCAATTTCATACCATAGAGGGATTTTATTGACCCTGGGGTGTGCCACACCCCAGTTGGCGGTCTACTATAATCTCAGTTTCATGTCGGACAACTGTTAAAGACATAATGGAAAAGTCAAAATAATGAGATTATGTAAAAAATATCACAATTTGAATTTTTGTGTGTGGTTGTACATCGGAGGTTCATGGTGATGTTTCATTAAGTGTCTCAGTTGTTTTTGTTATTTGAAATTAGTGATGAATGACGGATGTTCATTAACACACCCATTCACAGTGCTCATGTGAATCCGTTGTCTTTGTATGTATCTGTGGATGTCTTTGAGTTTCTCCGATGTGCTAAACTTTTGGAGATGAAGACTCGCAATTTAAAAGCTCAGATTACATGAACGAAGGTAAGCCAAGGTATCAACCACTTTTTGATAAAATATCACAATTAGCATTTTGTGTGAGAAACCACACGAACTGATATTAGCCGTATATTCCAATGCCCTATTAAGTTATATAAAGCACATAAGATTATGTCAAAAATACGAAGATCCCGGAAATGGAAGAGTACTAACTTGAACAGTTCTCCTAAAGAAAAATCCTAGAAGAGAATAGCTTATCGAAAACCCAACATGTTGGAATTCATTCCATGCGCTGTACATAGAGTGTGTGATCATCATAATCTTACAACGTTTGATCACAGCTTAGAGCGTGCGATCATAACTCTAGAACGTATGATCACTCACAATATATTGTAACTCACAGTGTCTCGTATGAGCACGAGCAACCTTCTCACTGTCGCCACTATTAATAATGGAAGGGCCACTCTCATGTCTTGGCCCTCGTCAATCCGCGCGCACCTTTTTTTTCACGACGCTCAATGCATAGCTTTGTAGACAAAAGGCAGCGATCGAGGTGCTTTCGTCGGGAGATTGAGGATTCTCTAGAGCTGGCCCAAAAACTTCGAGGGATTGCATCTTCATGTAGTCAGACGTCTCCAGCTCCGTCAAATCATCTTCAATCTTGCTTTCGTGATCGACATCGTCAATTAGATTGAGGACACCTGTTCTAGATAGAAAAAATCTTTAGTTCGTTCAACCTTTGCGAAGGTGATGAGCTAGTTTGGACCATCGATAATTGGCCATGGCCCACACAAAGGATAAAGCATCACCGTGCTTGCACACTTGCCAAGGAACTGCTAAAATTGTACTTTCTCATAATCTACAGTCCGTTTCATAAAAAGTGGATCATCCTAAAATTTGACTAAATAGAACATAAGTATGATACAGAAAGCATTTTTCATGCTATTTCATGTCCCTAATATATTTAAATGTCCTTATATAATCTGATAAGCTATGATACAGTAACGGTTCTTAAGAAGCTAATATTTTGTGGCCCCACCCTTATTGTCAATGACATTACCAATTCGTCTAGGCATTGATTCGATGATATCGTTGATTTTTGACTGATCTAACTTTCTCCACTCTCTTTTTAACAGTGACGTAAGTTGTGATACGCCATCTGTAGGTAGCAGTGAACAACGAACGTTACGTTTTAGAATACTCCATACATTTTCTATGGGACTCAGATCAGGAGAACGAGCTGGCCAAGATAATGTCCTAAGCCCTAATTGAGACTTGCATAAGTTGACTCTACTACTCCTGTGACACGTAGCATTATCATCCATAAATAACCAAGTCGATGGATCACCAAGTTGATCTGTCATTTGGCCAATGTTCATTCGTAAAACATTCACATAGCGTTCAGAATTCATGGTTCCTTGCTGTATGTGAAGTTCAGAGCGGCCATTGGTCCAAATGCCAGCCCAAATCAGTATAGAGTCGCACCACCTTGTACCCGGGGACGATGTAAATGTCTCGGAATTTCCTGATCAGATTCTATCCATAATCTCAATCGACCATCACTATCCTTCAGACGGACTGATGCCTCATCAGACCAGACAACCCGATCCCATTGATTTCGCCAGTGACAATGACTCGTTGCCCATCTGAGACGTCTTTTTGTATGCTGATCTGATAATTCGATCTGAGAGGGCCTCTTACAGCTCTTGAAGTTCGACTCAATAAGTCTTCTATGAATAGTGGACTTAGAAATAGACGAGTCTAGTGCAGCCATCTCAGTTAACGAGAGACTTGGATCAACTTTAACAAATCTCAAAATTAGGCGGTCTCTACGTTTGGATGTTTTGCGTGGACGGCCAGAACCTTCTTTACGACAGAGTCGAAAATCATCATTATGCCATCGATGCACATTTGTGTAAGGGACATTTAGTCGCTTGCTTGTAGCTCGCAAAGAAAACCCTAGTTCTAGCAAGGCTGACACTTTGCCTTTTGTAAATGCGATCTCGTTATTGTTCATTTGTGCTTTGTATTGTTTTCAACCGGTAAGAGATAGATTTCTAGCTGAAAGCAATCAGGAGTGCTGCCAACACAACCGCAACGAAGTCAGGAAGCTATAGAACATGAAGTCCAGTTAATCAGATGTAGCAGTTACATTTTGTTGATGAATAATGGTGCTATACTGGCTCTGATTGACCGATTTTCTTTATTTTTATTTTGCTTGATAGCTTTTGGCTTGTAGAACAACATATTACATAACAAAGGAAACAAATGTAATTTTATAAGAGTGAGGTATGATTTTGTGTAACATTGCTAATTGAAGATCAACAAATTATCTACCACTTTTTTTACCTATAACAGGAAAACAACTCAATATTCATGCTTGAAATTTCCAATAATGATATTAGTAAGCACAACTGACATATCTTCCAAATTTCAGAGAAATTCGTTCAAGTTTGGCGGAGTTAGATAAAATTGAAGTTAAGGCGATGTTTAAGGGTGATCCATTTTTTATGAAGCAATCTGTATTTTCATATTTATGGCAGAAAGCAAAAAGCAAGCCCTTTATTTTCTGGTCGGTCTCTATTAAAGTTCAAATAGGCTGTTTGCTAAGCAGAATGAGCTTCGGCCTATTGCAATTAGTATGTTTTGTAAATTCTTAAATTCTAATAGAGATCGATCGGTGAATAAAGGGGAGCTGGCTTTTAACTGCGCTTGCCATGAACGTGAATGTGATCTTCTGTCGTTTGGTCAACTGCGCATTTTTACACTGGAAAGAACGCAGTGGAAAAGAAGCTAACTGTAGAAGCTTTCTCATGACACGTGGATTTTGCGCAATCTACTGTTGCCAAATAGGAATTAATCTGCAAATTCATCATTAACAATCATCACATTCTTTTCTATGTCTGCTTCAGTTTAGTAATTGAGGATGAAATGTCAACGTAATACCAATGAGTTTAAAGAGTCCTTTGAAATATCGGATCGCAATCCCGGAGCAAAAAAACAGCAAACCTGAAATCTATGTGATCTCTGTTCCTTCTTAAATAGTGACGTTTGACTGTCCCTGCTTCAGGTGTCTCGTCACGAGCGGTGTTAAAAGCAAGGTCCGTACTTGCCTCAAGGCACCGATGCTGCTGGTGTACACGCACCTTAATACAAGGAACATCGAAAATCTTTAAGTCTGTTGTCTTTCGAGCCTTCGGAAAACTGTTACGGGGAATTGCATAAGTAAGAAAATGAACTGAAATAGAGACCAATTAAATGTATTTCTTAAGTTCATTACATGCACCTTCTGATTGAAAGCAAATAATAAAGCAGAAATCGTCGCTGAAATGGATGTACGTTTGTAATAAAAGAAGGAGCGATGTACACATTAACATATGATGTGTCATTTATCAACCATGTGGGGGAGATTTTTTCTATAGTTGCTGTCTAAACAGACAGACATTCTATTTTGTTACTTATAGTTTTAGCGAATTTTCAAAATTTTCACCGAAAAATCTTTAAAGTTGGCTCAATGGAATGTGAAACGCACTTTTCTTGAAGTGTGTAAAATTTGTAACGTCTACAAACATTTTGCATAATGACTTTCAACAAATGTAATGATTTTCAATTTGAATGCAGCATTTTTAATTAATAACATTTACTTCATATATAATTATATTATTATTATCACATTATATGATTAATGATGTTGAGAATTAATTTATAACTTGAATTGAATGAAGTATTGGAAATTCAAATAATATGGAAATACCACTTGTTAAAAGGTTAATTAATGACACTTAGGTAATTATCTTCGTATCTTTTCCTAATAATTTTGTATCTTTGCATCTGCAACTCGTGAATTCTCATTACAATCATATTTGAAATGTCTTAGAACTCAGAACACCATTTCACAGATGCGTTGAAATGGCTACTTTTGGAGGAAAATCTTTCACATTCTCGTGCGTTTATTTGAGTGTATTCTATGTTCAGATGATAATCTCATCAACAACTTTTACTCAGTATATTCAGCAAGTTTGACATTGTAAACAGAAATGTTTAAAGAGATTTGTAGCAAAAGTTGGGCAATTTTTCAAAAAAATTCAAAATTTTCTTAAAATTACTGATTTTAAATATTGCATGAAGATTAACGACTTGATCAAATGGTTGCCATTAAAAAGCTCACGCACTAATGTCGTACCGTGAATTTCAGGTGACTCAGGGAATTCTGAAGCCGGGGAGCCGAATCTTCCACCCACATTCCCCCCCCGTCCCCGGATAACGATGCCCGTCAGAGCTGGTGTGGGTAGGTCAATGTAAAATGAGAATTACCAAAAAAACAGCAGACGTCCATGGGATTAACTCAGCTGGATTTTAATGTATGCATGCCGGTAGGAAATAAGTAGGCCTACATGAGATGGGAACCGTGACCGAAACAGTCAACAGATAACTTAGAGGTCCCGCTTCCACTATTGAATACTATAGAGATGATCATAAAAAAACAAACCAGTTACATTTCGATGAAACTCAATTGATTTTCATGCCTTACGATGGCATCGCACAACAACGTAACATACATCATTCGAGAGCTTGCATTCTCAGCTTTACAATGAGCTATGATAGACTTGCATCCGTCATTGCATTTGCTGAGCAGTGCTCAAAATATGAAAATTACTCAATTTACAAATCGCGAGTTTTCAAAAAGAAAACATGTGAGTTTGACAATAGATCAGACACAGGGAGAACGAGCATTTTCTGACTTCTCTCTTGACATGCTGTCCATCATAATCGGTGAACTAATAAAGATAAGTGATATCGTGAATTTATCACAACATCATCACATCTCACTTTCTCATTGAAAATGTTCATGTTTGGCATCCTCTGAATCTCTGCGATGAAAGGAATTCGAATTAAGTTAATATTCATGTAAGTTCAATAGTTCTTTTTCAAACTTCTTCAATATTTTTCTCATTTTCACAAAAGTACACAAACAATCAAAGTAAACAATCGGCAGTTGCTATGAGAAAACAAAGACATGCCTTCGCTAATTGCTTTGTTTTGAGGCGTCGTTCACCTTACATAGCGTTTGTGCACTTTAGAGGTATTGAGAAAAAATGTTGAAGAAGTTTTAAAAGGAACTATGAACTTACATGAATATAGCTTGCATATTCGTGTTCCTCACATCGGAAATATTCAGAGGTTACCAAGCATGAACATTTTTGATGAAAAAATGAGAACATAACATTTTCAACCAAAAACGGCATGATTTTGTGATAACTTCACGATATCACTAATTTTTTATTAGTTCACCGATTTTGATGATCAGTATGTCAAAAGATAGCTCAGAAAATGCTCGTTCTCTCCTTGCCTGATCCATTGTCAAACTCACATGCTTTCTTTTTGAAAACTCGCGATTTGTAAATTGAGCAATTTTCATATTCTGAGCACTGCTCAGCAAATGTAATAACGGACACAAGTCCAAGCTCATTGTAAAGCTGAGAATGCAAGCTCTCGAATGATGGGCACTACTGCAGTCTAGTGCACCCTCTTTTACCCCTACTGCAGTTTAGTGCACCCTAAAATGCATGTGAGAACATGATTTAATCAACAGAATGAATGCCGTTCGTTCTTCCCTATAGTTATAAATGAGTGTCTTTGTGTCTTCGTCTTCGCACATTACACCGAGCGCGCGCTTCGGTGTAATGTGCGTAGTCATCGTTTGCGGGAGAATGCGCCGTTGTTTTAGGGTGCACTAAACTGCAGTAGGCGCGTTTCCGTCTCTTTCATAGAGGGTGCACTAAACTGCAGTAGTGCCGAATGATGTTTTTTACGTTGTTGTGCGATGCCATTGTAAGGCATGAGAATCAAGTGGAAATTTAATTGGTCCGTTTTTTATTGTCAGCCATGTAACAATAAAACCATGATTGACTTGCATACCTTGTACAAATCAATCTTATTGATCTCTCCTTGTTCTCATAAGCAACTCCATGGCACTTTCGACCGGTTTGGCATCGCTTGGATCAGTAAGCCTGGTGATCTATACCCAAAATCGACAAAATGTCAAAAATTGGTCAACATTTCTAATTTTATCTAAAAATTGAATAACTATTTTAGCATGAAGACAAACGATCAAATGAATATCACCATTAGACAGGTTGTACACGAAATATGTTGTATCGTGAATTTCATGTAATTACGAACAATAACCTTTAGAAGTAAAGCAAAGAGCAAATCACCCCGAGGAAATGTAGTATGCA
Organism: Prostheceraeus crozeri; assembly: GCA_907163375.1. Lineage (NCBI taxonomy): Eukaryota > Metazoa > Platyhelminthes > Polycladida > Euryleptidae > Prostheceraeus > Prostheceraeus crozeri. The sequence continues at coordinate 1,323,089 of CAJQUW010013127.1, forward strand.
CTTCAGAGTGTGGTATGGTGAAAGTTGACTTTTGGTCCTGGAATTGTGGACTCCCATCTTGGGATTGCGATCCATATTTTAAATCGGCTGTCATAGAAAAAAACAAAAGGAAATAGTGTTTCAGAACCGTCATGTCGTCATACTTTAAATATATTGTCAAAGATTATCGATTTATTATAATCTTTATGTCCGCGTAATCGATTTAGCGACAAAACCGTTAATGACAATTTGAAGTTGAACAGAACTCATTAATTTGCGAGTCTTCAACCTTCACCTTCAACAGTGAGAGCAATTCATTTATTTTTATCACGAGAGCAAGTCAGAATGCTGAATCTTTGTTAATTCAATTTCGTTCACTCAATGTGAGCTTAGTCAAGTTGTCAATTTTTACTGCAGTCTGCTCTTGAATGAGAGCAATTTGACTACAAGACTTCGCAATTCTAACTATTTATTCGTTAGACTTCTTTGAAGCATATTGACCATGAAATCAAGAACAAACTGAAAAACATTTGAAACTGTCTTTGAAATCCACTGTATGATCGAAATTTTCAAAATAATTAGAAGCAGCATAAATTTAACCGAGCTGTTTCCATGAACTTCTCTCGTCTGTATTCCTTTGATTTTAAAAGTGTAGAGATCCTCATGAATTTTTGCATTTTTCAACAACTTGATGCCGTTAATTATTGGCTTCATCTCGTTTTATGTGAAAATTTGGTTGAACACGATAGTTGCAATTGACGATGAAATATCTTTTCATTATTCTTCATAATGTTTGACAACAAAAGTCTGTCGCAGTACATTGAATATCTAAAGAAAATGATAACTATTAAGTCAATACAAGACAACAGCACCCTTGATTCAGAATGAACTGTCAGCGTGGCCTAGTGAAGAAGGTGCGAGCTCGTCTTCACCGTGGACTTCGGTTGTATTCCTAGGTCGGGCGAGTGCGGTCGGGGAATCAAAGGTATTGGTGTCTTGTATTGACTTAATAGTTGTCATTATCTTTAGATGTTTCATAATGATTCCGATATCATGAAGGTTACCACCTGATTACAAATGATGATGTAATAAAAACCTGATACCACCTGATTCACAATAAAATATTGAAGAGATCTTCCCAGGGTGACATCTCACTGGATCGCTTCCCACTCAGTCCCTTCCTAGTTCGTCTCTTCCTAACGAGTCTCTTCCCACTCCGTTACCCCAAGTTTCAGAAGTTCCATGCAGTCCCCTTTTCCTAATTGGTGTCATGCTGTGCTGAGTGTTATCGCATCATCTCTCCTATGTTCTTTCTACGCGCTTATCACTGTTATTGCTCAGCATGAAGGTGTACCCAGATGATGAGATTCTTTTGATAGTATACTCCTTTTTTTGTAAGAAACTATTGTTACTTTCATCATATTTAAACCATTAAAGTCATTCCAGTATTCCAGATAAAAAATTCAAAGCACGAAATTAGTATCGTATAACACATTTATTGAATAAAAGAATTGTAAATTTACTTCTTTTGTGAACACGATACTGTACTGCAGTATCCACAGTAGTCCCAAGCGCTGAGCTCTCCAGCCAGGAAATTGGCCTTTGTGTACCTCCTTCTCTGTCTTGAGGGCGAAATGCCAGAGCGAAGCATGCGCACATTCGCCTCCTCCTCTGCCTGAACCTCCGTCAGGCATTCAATAAATCGGTAGATATTTGGGTGTCAATGGAAAATCTGCAAATAATCAAAAGTCAAAATAATTTTATGATATGATATGTAACTTGATATTCATATATAACATGATAATCAATATGACTATCAATGATAAAACATTACAGTCGGGTATCAAACATCTGTTGAGAAAGCTGTTGTGTATAAACAATACATAGTTATAATAGGCCTACAAAAAACTAAGGTAACATAGCTTGACAGTGCAGAATACAAAGCTGAATCTCAGCGAATTTACTACAAATCCTTCATAAAATGTTATTAAGGTAAGATATCTCTAATCTACTTGAAACATTTTGTGAAAAGGTCGCAATGACATGTTCCTATTGAATACAAGTAATAAATTACATACATTTCGTAGTTTTCCATTTCGGTCCGTATACCGCTGTCATTATCAAAATGACACCAGATCTCCCGAGAGAACATGGCCTCGATATCATCCACGTAAGTGCTAGTTACATAGTCGACGAACTCTTGACAACTTTCGGGACACTCAGCAATAACCTGTTCCCATACCTCGTCGATTCTATCTGTGGGAAGGAACGGCAATCCCAGGGCTCGGCGAACCACCTCTCTTACATTATTGTCTTCTCGATAGCTCGTTGTAAGTCCGTAGCGCTGTACTCCACGCCAAATAGATTGCGTGTAATGAAAATAACATCCACGAATAGACGATTGCGGAAAGCAGTGCTCAATAGCGTTTAATACTGCTTTTTCAAAGTCAACTTGAATTACAGACGGTCGTATTTCAAGATTATACTGTGATGTCTTCTGCATAATCATCTGAAACAGTCTCTTGTAGGTTTCCTCAGACTTGTCGGGTAGCAACGCGTAACAAATCGGGATCATGCTTTTGAAGACATAGGCGTAGATTATATAAACTTGGTAAAACAAGTTTGCCGCAACATGAAATGTCCCATCCATGTAAATGTCTGTTGCTGTAGTCATGATGCGCAGAAAAGGAATAGTGAAAAACACCAAAATCCTGTTCTGATCACCTCGTCGATTTGCAAGAAATCAGCGTCTGATTTCGTAAGTCTCCACTCTCCTGAAAGATTCATTTCTTCCAATGTTCTGGGTTGCTTCGGAAGGCGTTCTGCACGATTCCTGTACATCGATGACTTCAATGATTTGAATAGGGGTATGATTGCATCGTTGTCTGGCTCACCTGAAAAAGCCACGGAGTATAGTCTCTTCATCGATGTTGTTGGCTGCTCAACAGCACTTTCGATGGCTGCGTTGCGGCTTTTCATCACCTCAACTTCTTCCACTTCACAGGCATGTTCATGATCAAACGTCGAGGTTTTCATGAAATTATCGGACGATATTTTTCCACGGACTTTACATGACGATCGTCGACAAACACATACAATATCGCCATTTTGGTTGACTTTGCTTTTCTTGAAAAGATAGCCTTCAAAGTAAATTAAGCGAGCACCTTTTCGACTCTCGATGTATTCGAAATTCATGGTGTATTTCGTAGGTGGAGTTAAGAAGTTTAGATTATTATGATTTTTCTTCAACTTAATTTGAAGTCTTATATATATATTGCATACATTGCAAACATTAATTGGATAATATCCAACACTGACAGCTCATCGCTATCAATGATATTTGATCCTAACTTCATCAAAATATCGAAATGTTTTGTTATTTAACACCTTTAGACGTACTATTGCTGTCAAACTTCGTCAAATGAGCTGTCATCAATCATTCTATCATCGAAGCGATTGAGTGGCACGTTTATAGAAACTGAATGGGAAGGGCAGTCGTTGAAATTTGACCGTTAATATTATGTAATCAAGACAAAGGAGCGACTTCTTGGGAAACGACCGAATGAGGTGCAGCCCTTCCCAGCGTAAAAATCGTTTTTGAAGGGCTGCTTTAGAGCTAATCTGACTTAAAATTCTACGTCAAATATAATTGTGTAAGTTTAAAAAAATCAAAAATACAGAAGCACTGCCCTTAACTTCACTTCAATGTGTAGTCATAATATCAGACAAATTTGTTCATGTCAAAAGTATGACCAACTTATAAAAATGATAATAAAACAACTTGCTCATTACATTACTCCAAACCTGACGTCCAACGCTCCTGAAAATGAAATCAGTTCGCTCAAACCAAAATTGCATATCGAATCTTTCCCAATATAATCATTCTTGACATGCATGATTCCATGCACAGAAATGTTAGTTGCTGGGTTTTATGCGAGTGTAGGAAGTAGCTTCGAGGATGATTGAAGGAGATTGGACGATCTTTTGGTGTGAGCGAAGTTATTAAGATGGCAACAGTGACTGATTCATAAAATTTACTGTACGTACACTAGTATTGCTTTCAATGGTTAAAAAACTCAAAATATCTTAAGTTTACAGCTGTCTCTCGAGTAGGCTAAGACGACCTGGTATACCGAACATTTCACACTTTAAACGTACGTTTTTAGTGCAACAACGACATGCAATAAGCACTTCACAACTATTTTCTCAATTAATGGACTAGCTGTGACAGCCAATCAATTGAATAAAGAACTGAGTGACAACACTTATGGCCTTTTTCATTAATTGAAACTTCATCCGCGAGGAAATGAGACCTATTCAATATTCTGCCCAGTTTTTTTGGACGACGGTTAAACAAAAAGCCGGCAGAACATTCAGTCCGGTTCACATGTCGTACATGTCGTCCAGAAATCGGTTGAACATTTTGAAGGTTCTTGAGTCATAATGAACAGGTTCAATGATTTTAAAATGCCGTCATCAATGAGAAACCAATGACAGAATTCTTTTAAAAAATGCAAATCATCAGCATCAAAAGAATACAAAACATTGTACAACAGTGAATATACGTCCATAGGATTGCAAGTATTAATATGCTACTTTTAATCAATCCAAGGATGATTGCAATCACGGTAAACTATGTGTCAATCGGTACAGCATCATAAACGCTAATAATTAGAGTGAAACAGAATGCTAAATTGTATTATTAAGCAATGAAAGATTTTATTTCAAAACTGAACTTCAAGTTCAAGCTTCAGGCATTAACCCTGAATAATGGGTTTCATAACTGACATACCTGGAGATGTCATTCGATGGACATGCAAGCAGTGATAAACATTACCTCAAGTAATTGATCAATCAAGCGTCAAAGTGACCGCGTTTAATCAACAGTGAAATGTCATTAAGTTCGGATAATACACCCATCAATTATCATCAATATTTATTAAGATGCCGACGGCTGTTAGTTTTCATTTCAATTGCAACTGTTAAGAATTATGTCATAATTTGCGCAGAGAGTATATTAAATTACCAACAGTTGCTTAATTCGTTTGCATACATCATCAGTCGATCTTCATTTTGATTTCCACATAATAAATTGATAAGTCTCTAAAACTTGTCAAAAATATGTTTGCAATAAAGTCAAATGAGGGAAGTACAATACGTGCACCTTAAAAGCAGGTCATAAAATTGACCACAGTGGACCAAACGCGACGAGTTTTAGTGAAGTGATTGAAAAAACGTAAAAAATGAAACGGCTTAGATTTGCAGGGACCATAGCAAAAATGTGTCAGGAGGATAGAAACTTGACAATTCTTTTCTACTTTGTTTAATTGTTTAATTTGTTCGATTTGCAAACATCTCCATCATGACGAACACAACTATCTCTGGGCATTGACGGCTAGGATATGAACCTCCCTGACACGCGCATAATGTTTTCTCTATGAATGATTCCATCAGTGAATTCAGTTAAAGACCATTCGTTCAGAGCAAGTCATGAAAAACTCCTGCGAGATGTAAAATAACTTTCCAAGCATTTTATTGGTTGAGGGATAAGTAAAAATGTTATGGCAATTTCCTTGGCAATCGCGAGTCACAATTACAAATGTACGTTTTGAAAGGCAAGTAGGCTTACATGTCTGCATATTTAGAATTATAAATGTCGTATTTTGTGCATGTGAATATGAAAACACATGCTGCTACAGTTACTGCATTCATAAAAAATGAATTTAGTTGGTGCTATCTACAGCATATGAGCTGATGAATGCTCTGATGTCTTAATTCTGAACAAAAACCATCTTGAGTGAATCCTGAAATGTGACAATATAACATTGAAATGTGTTATTCAAGCATAATTTACTGCTGCATTACAGATTTGACGCAAAATGGGTCGAAAATTTCCGGACCGGTTCCCATTCTGTTGATTTCTACAGATGATATGTGAAGAATTTGGACGCAAACCAAACATGAATTTGCGTTGGAATTTGTGAACAGTTTATTAACCATCAAATCGGTTTCATTTGTGTGGAATAGATGTTTGCGTTCATGCACTGTTTAATTTGAACAACATTGCTTAGACAGTATGAAGAGCTAAATTGTGAAATTGTCTGACAATCGTTGTGAAATGATGGAGTAATGTATATGATTGATCGCCAGCTTTCAAATCGCACTTTTAGCATTTGTTTCTCAGGTTCATGAAAGATAGATCAATATATAATCTGTTATGGTCAATTTTTCAATGTTGACCATATTGGGCCTCAATGAACCTTGATGTCATGATCGGAAAGCATTCATGAATTGCATATATCTTGTTGTCCTCGCTTGGAAGAACCTAAGAGGCATAAGCGTCCCCTATAAAACTCAATATATTAGAAATAACCTGAGAAGCAAATAGTTTATTATACATTTAAATACTATATGGTAATACAGTCTAACGCTGTTTGATGTCATAATGACCGCATGTGTATATACTGATAATTATTATTATTCCCTGACGTCAGTGTCCACAGGAACAACAATCCATTTACCATCATGAGGTACAGAATGATAACTTGCGCTCAAAATGCGCATGCGATAAAATTAGTTATGATCTGCTTTGGCATGTTTTGCTCGTATCCTTCCACGCTTTTGAACTTAGCTTTTTTAATTGTAGGCCTGTGCCTTCTCAAAGTACATGTAGCTGATATCGATGTGCTTGTCTTCTACTGAAAACAGTGTAGCTCTGGCATATAATAACTCTAACTGATATCACAAATGCCATTGCTAACCTTCATTGGGTTTCGTATACGCAATTGATCCTTAAAAGCGCTAACGACGAATTAATGTCGATGGCGTTTCATCGCAAAGTAACTGACTGATTAAGTTTATTTATTTTCTATTTAATTTCATGTGATACTCTACTGTCATTGTTGATGACCGATCTTGATCGTTGCACAGATTACCACTGTCCACAAAACAAATTGCAGTTCCTATCTTCAGCACGTCTCTTACGGATTAACTCGCCCCGCATTACAGTAAAAGCCGATCTGATCGACCATGACAATGTTTCCATTTCACAATTGCATCCTTGCATCACCTCTTCGTCATGAGGCTGGCTACCTGTTGCGTGTGACTTGATTAACCGCAGGCCGTCTTCATGGTAGAACTTTCGCTACAAACAATCATCGGTCAACGGCAAAACAGATGTCAGACACTTTCCCAAGTCAATCATAATCAGGCGCCGATTTGATGATTTTGTCAACAGAATCGCAAATAGCACTTGTGAATACAACTCTCAGCCGTTGTTGACACTCTTGTATTTTCTTTGACAACTTGTGTGCGAAGGAGCGGTTTGAATCAAACGGGGCCTCTCATGTAGATTTGATCACGCGCGATCACTGAATGTCTATTGTACACTCACTCCACCAGATTTCATCCAATTGCAACAAGGACCCACACTTCCCTATTCTATTACTGTTGTCTCGCTCACTCAATTGCCACTGTTTCACGAGGCGTGATCTACTGCTGCTCTATTCGGTGTAACGGTGTCTGTATGTTTCTCTGGATAATCTCATGTGTTTCCTCTTGTGACACAACGTATTTGTTGGCGTCATGGCCAGTTCATCTATCATCTCCAGCATCCCCGAAAACATTGGGGACAGTTTTGCCACATCGCCTACCGCAACTTCTTCATCCGGCTCTCGTGACTGTGTGTGGGATCTACGAACTCCAACAACTGGAATTTCATCGCCTGAAAATCGCCATTTTCGACTCCATCATCGAACATTGGTCTCTACCTCATCGTCCGACCCCCATGATAGCCAACTGTCACCGAACCCGACGAACAAAGGAAACCTCTCTCTCATACCGAATGGCGAACAAGTTGGAGCAACTTTCCTTGCGTCCGCTCCACAACCTGTTCAGCGATGGTTGGAGGAACTTCGATGGCATACTGAGCCAGAATGTTCTCACATTCTTCAGAGCAAATCAATCCTTTCGCGTTCCCAGTCTACAATAGAGGCACCACAAGTTCAAAACGTGTCTTCCAGAGGTGAGCAGTAATTTGTGCTGTTTGCAGTTTTTTCATTGCTTTTCCATGTCGATTAGAAGTTTATATCGTAGATAATCAAATAATTCTCTTCATTGATAAGAGCCTATTTGGCTGATTGACATGGCTGTTGCCACCGGCGTTGAGGTTGTACTAGGTTGGTGACTTCATCTGAAAAATCAAAACATTAAAGTCTACTGAAAACATATTCTGAAATTATTTCAACACAAAATTTATCGAAGAATGTTTCTGATCAAGTTATATTTTTTCACCTGTATTATTGTATTTCATTGTATTTTTGAACGTGTAATGTGAGTTTACTTTTACGTTTCATATCTTTTCATATCTTTTACGTTTCCTTCTACGTTCATCATTGTTTTCTTATCTTCGCTCATGATTCTGGTACAAGTATCATTTGAATATCTAAGTATCTCTTTACTGATTACTTTCGCCTTTTTCAGTATTTTTACAATTCATTATTTACTTCGTTATGGCTTTTCCTTGTGTACAGTAACGGATTCTTCATATTCAAATCATAGGCCTATACCTGCATGTAGGCCTACAAGTTTATATTTGCTATTTTTCTGATAGTAAATTATTAGGTTATTGTTAGTTTGTTACTCTTTACCTTTAGACACGGTTTTTGATGCGATTCAATGAATTTTAAATTCTATGTTGTTTATTTTCCTCGACTGAGAGAACAAGTGTGTTTCCAACTTTATATCCTTAAAATACCAAATTATATTACATTTTCCTACTATAGCATTGTCCTTGCGGAGAGATCTTTAAATATGCAATAACACCTCACTTTAATTGACTTACTAAAGGTTCTTGAAATTTTTTAAGGATTATTTTAATTTCGAAAAATTATGCTAAAACTGAAACTTAGGGTGATATATTTCAAAACGTGGACATGCGTCTGTCTCGATAAAGACCTTCGGGACGCAGGGACAAGTGCGCCCAAGCCGGTGCCTGGTCACACTGGCCTGGAGGATTTTTCCCGATATGCCCGGCCACCATGAGAATGATGGAGTGGAATTTCCAAATAATATAATGCATGTATCTGGGATTTTACCGACGTACTGGAATGATGAAAATACAAACAATGGCTTATTGAGCTTATTCGTGGCAAAGTTTATGATGACGTTAGGTTATCAGGCAGATACCATTCGATGAATATGCAAACCAATTTCAAAATGGATAATATGGTTGAAAGAATCTCATTGATGGTCTGAAATTCAAATAGCAAAATTGAGAGGACACTTTGGCGCACTTTCACATGTCGTTCTAGGATGAGGACAATCCATCACATCAATTTCATCGACAATTCAATTGTAGTTTTTCATCAGAGTTGTCTTGAGACGCGAATATTTATACTTGCAGCAGCCCCACACACCACAGGAAGGGTCTATGGTAATCCCGTGGGAATTCCCACTCATCGGAGGAATAAATTGCTTGATACGATATTAAACATGTTGGCATGGTAGTGCCTATGCACATCGGTAGATGCCGTGGGCCCATCTTATGATATATTGCAAACAACATAAATATTTTGAAAATATCATAAATATCAGATTTACAGAATGGCTGCGACATAACTTTTAATAAATTTGGCCTTGTAGAAATCGCATAATTATTGCGCACACTTTCACATTTGCTGAACTTAATAAGACTTGTGGTTTGAATTTACTTATCTGCATGCTCATTCGAAGATTGCTGAAAAAAGCGGTGAATGTTTTAACCGTCTTAAAATATAATTAAATTACCTTATATTACTTTTTATTTATGGAATTTCCCCATTCGATTCGACCATAAGATATTCGCTAAGCCAACACTTCATGCTGCAAAATGTTTCTTGACCAGTGTCGTATGACTCAACGAATTCCAACTTTTTCATTTAATTTTTTTCTGTCGCCATTGTATATAGCGCCTTTTGTGCATTTTATCTTGTGCATTAACAAGACCTCACAGAAATGTCACAAATGGAAATTCCCAGAGTTGGAAGTGGGTCTAGGAAAATTGACCCACGACCTACTGCATATGTAACCTATCTGATCCACGTGTCTCTAGCACAGGGTTGAAAATATTTTATATATATTGACAAGTTACTTAACCATGATAATTTTGTTTAAAGGAGTATGTAGACTAAATCATGACTTTGTGAGGTGTTCCGGTTTTGGTTAAAAGAAACATGGTCACTTTGCTCAATCCACATCAATTAATTTCATTGAATGTCACTTACTGCTAATAACATTGTTTGAATAATTATCAAATGCTCTATTGCTCATAATACGTGTATATGCAAATGAGTACAGACGAGCAACCATTGCTTTGGAAAAGTCACGAAGTTCAGGCACTCAAACACATAATTGCCACTGCGAACATCAATAGATCAAATTCTTCCATAGCATGGTCATTAATCATAATTGAATGATGATAATTTGTCAAGATAGCAAATGTGTGATACTTCAAGAGCTTCGAAACTAAATTAGAGCTCTTCCATCTGATTCTAAATTATGTTTGGTTTTTTTTGCAACTCCGATAGCAAAATGTTCACATTTACTAAATGTAGATGCATTTACAGTAGCGTGATCTTTTTATCGTTGAAAGCAAGGAATTCTAAATTGCTAAATGCTGATAATTTGATAATTGAATCACCGTCCGTCATGTCACAATCTATTAAGGAAATATGAAACAGACAACAAAACGTAAATTCAAGAATTCCTCAGACTACTTTCATGGCGCCTTCTTTCAAATAATTTATGAATAACTTGTTTGGCTTGTATGATTGATGTGTTTTAATGAATTATTCTTTGTCTGATTCACGACTTCATACATCAAAACAAAATCTTTCTGCAATTTAACAAACATATCAAATGAGTAGTGACTCGTGAGATAGCTTCAATCAATCGAATATACAGGTAGGCTGACGCATGTGAAATCCAGAAAGTGGAAGCAAATGGCTATGAACACTTAACCATGTAATTAACGAGTGGAATCTCTTTCTTCAATCGAAGCATTTATTGAGAATGAAGTACTCGCAGGCCTAACCAAACACGCCTTTGAAGTGTAAGACCTTCAAGTGTAAGTTTCTTAACACCTCAAATTAATTTAGGAAAGGATTTTCACAGATGAATTCCATCCAATCAGGGATTCAATTATTCCGAAAAGTCCCATTTCCTGGTTAAATCTAAGGTTACAAGATCTGCATTTTTGCTTTCAATAAAAAATCTGCGTCATTTACCGAAATTCACCTAAAAGATTGTCCAACTATTATCGTGACCATTATCAGCTCTTTTTTAGTTATTTTGCATACCGGGTAATACTTCACGATATCAGGAATCTAGAGAGTAATTTTCACTTGCAAGAAATGCGATGTGTATATCGGCTATCGTTTTTTTGTACTTGAAAATAATCGTTTTGCGTTGTAGTATAGGCTACTATGTCATTAAACCTTTCAGTGATTCAATCAGTTAGTCATGCTATCTTCAGTGCTTGAAAAAAATTAATTGCTATTTGATTGATAATGATACTTGCTTGATTAAACGCAGGAAATTGTTTGATCGATTGCTAATCATTGCAATTTAATTGTTGGCATAGGTTATGCTTCCTTAAGTTATTGAAGTCGATTCGGCTTTAGTTATTGCTTTAAATGACGACTAAGTTTACTTCTTATGAACCTGGAGATACAACTGTTTCTAAAGGTTCATATATGTCTCATTTGAATGTTGAATCATTGAAAAGTACTTCGAAAAATGTTTGAGATTTGTAATCCTGAACGAGTTATAGTTTATTCAAGTACATGCAGTGGCCCTTGGCCAGTTTGGCCAATTGCCAGAATGATTACGTGTAGTGGAAATAAACGCATTTTCTGTTTGCTGACTTAAAGATTACAGTATTGGGTTTCACTTTTAGAGGTACACTCCGTTTGTTTATAGATTTCGAGTAATACCTGGCGTATACATATATAATCAAGTTGTAAAGCAATATATATTGCAATTACGTGTCAATCTATGAGAGCGCGAAAGTGTGTACAATAAAATAGGAAGCTTGCTGCAGTCCGTGTAAGTTACAAAGCCTAGTAAATAAAATCACATTCAACTCCATCGATTTTGTCTAATGTGCTTGCTGATCTGTAGATTCTCACTACGATTGAATCAAAGTGTCCAGATTTGAAAAGAATTTCGTAGTTTTTTGAGATTCTTACTAATGAATTAGTTAGCCAGCTAATATCAAACTTAGATTCATAGCTATGTCTACAAGAGGGTGTAGTCATTGAAAAATTTTCAATTAATCAACTAATTGGAAATTAATTGATTGACGTAAGGACCCAATTACAATTAATTGATTTTTTATAGTTTTCAAGTTTAAGCAACATATCGAGTCTTAAAAGATATCAATAAAGACAAATCTAAATTAAAATAAATTCTAGTTCACTTAAGTCACTGCTATCCGGAAAACACGATATAATGCTCATTGCATTTCCTCTTATGACTGCCATGCTAAGCCGTTGGTGGAGAAATGAACTGGCTCGCAGCTCTCCAGTAGCATCCGTAATCCTCTGTCCGACGGTTCTGATACATAACCTGGCAACAAAACCCCAAGCACCGAGGGTTTATGCGGCAATAGGACAAAAGGTGTATGAATGTTTTATATCCCGTACTTCAGACGTTTCTTCTCATCTCTTGACGCCACTAATTGATTGAACCAAATTTAGCTGATTGATGATGAATCAACCAATTTTTCCAAGCCCTGACTTTATGGATGAAACATATATATGTAGCTGAGTTTTGCGCTGACAGTTTCATGTGGAAATTGAAAGTACGCACCGAAGTGCTGTTCCCCTTAAGTTGATGATGCGAATCATTTTCATATTTAACTTCCATATCTTAAACTTTTCTCGACTTCTATATGTTCTAAGGGAGTGAAGCATATTCTGAAGTGTTGTCCATCTTAGTTTACAATGCATCAGTTTTGTGAATTGCCATTATCAATAATAATTTCTTCTTAGCTTTTCAAGCAAATCGACAACTGCCTGATTCATAATCTTTCTGCATTAGAATTGCGTCCTAATATTGGATGTAAAAAGTAGCAAATGATTTTCCATTGCAAAAAAAGGACGCATGTCCTCTCTGTGATAGCGACTTTCTGAGCCGATTATCTCAGGTTCTTCTATCTCTTTCTGACCTCCATAAAGATAAATCAAAGTGTAGAATGCTAGCGGATGCGGAAGTATGAAATTAGCCACTATTCATAAACGGATGAGTCATTAATGGATGGAAAATGTTATCAAACAAGGTTGTCTGGCTGTACAACTTATCCATACGCGGCAAGGAGATTTCACTGATTGCTAACATTGCTCATGTGATTGATAAAAATTGTAAGGGGAAATTTAATGGTTTATTCATGCGAAAGAAAGAAGAATGAACTATTCATCTGGCGAGAAAGACAGATTGTACGGCGAAAGTTAAGTGTTGATTGATTGACGATGGTTGTGTCAAAGTAAACACCACTCGCATGACAGATTTATTGAGTGCTCGAACTTTGCAGCAGATATGTCAGGAATTCACTGATATCCGGGAGCCTCGAGCTACACTCTGATGCTCATCAAATGTGCACGTGTTATGCATGTTTCAAATTCATTGCGGAATGTACACACATCTTCAAAATTGTAACAAATCATAGCTTTAATGAAATCAGTTGAATGCTTGATCGCATAAAATTAATGGAACTTAAAATTAATAAAAATTGAAAAAATAAATTGAAATAAAACAATTTAAGCGATTTTATGATGATTGCCAAAGCGATTGTTGTCATAATCACAGTTAGCTAGCAGCTAGTAGCTAGAGCTTAGTTCCCGAATCCCGGGATTCACGGGCGTGAGAAATTCCGTGATCACCACTTTCCAGGATCGACACCGCTGTTGTCAATCTTAAAATACACAGAGCAGCAGGTGCTCTATCGCTTTTGGACTCACTTAGCATAATCAAGTCTTAAGCTACAAGTGTAGTTTATACAGTACAGTGAAGTACAAAGACACTCGGCAAAGTGTAATGTCAAAATAATACGAACTTTCACAAAACTTTATCTCATCAGTGAAAACTTTATCTCTCAGAAGGCAGAAATTATAGATAGAGTTCGTGCATTATTGCATATTAATGCTACTATCCATCATTATCCCATGCATGTGAGGTCAACTTATGCAGCCAGAGTTGGAACCGGCCGGGGCCGGGCCGGTGGTTAGCTTCATCAAAACCGGCCTGTCAGCGGCCGACTCATTAAAACCGAACGATTGGAGATTAGACGGTGGCTGCCATCTCTGTACCGTTTGGTTAAGGCTTTGATCGCCAGACATTATTTGGTAAGCTTGTGCCATTAGACATTATTCAATTTCCACATACATGCAACATGCATGAAATGCATGAATGGCTGGCCGACTAGTGCTCTGGATAAGCGAGGGTTACCTATTACAATTCAATATTACACAATGCAATTATTCATGTCATGTTTTGTGAGGTGAGGAGTAATACTCGTAATGACTTATTTACTAGTCCAATGAGCTGTAGGTCTTCTTTAAAATTTATGATAATGTTAACTACATTTCCAAAGTCAATCAAGCACAAGTAGGTAGAAACCAGGTAGTCAAAATTATGACCCAAACGGGCACTGATATAATAATATATCCGGCGTGCGAGTATATCTATATCCCACCTCCGCAAGAAAGCTTTAAGAGGTCAACAATTCTAAGTTCCAATATCATAAAAGTTTTTCTAACGACAAAAGTTCTGTGATGAACAATTTGATCACTGACTAAGTGCAGATGTTACGAAATGCTTTGTCATCAACGTGCAAGCTTAATTTGATGTGATTCATTGAAGTAAGATTTACTTCTTCACTTGTGAGGGATTTCCAGTAATTTGCGACGTTAATTGAGAACTCTCTCCACTACAGTTCAAATTCAGATATTTTGAGTTTATATTGATGACCGCGATCTGAGCATAAGAAATAGTCCGGAACAATGAGTCCACCAAACTTATCATCAATTTTTCATTTCAGTGAGTGTCGCTATACTCTGTCAATCAAAATTGATAGCGTGCCGTTAACTTATCAAACTATTGTCCGCGATCCAATGTCAAATGTTCGGGTAGTAAGCCCCAGGTTGCATTGAAATACATTATTCATTGCATCTCTAAGTTCCACGTGTTATATGAACCATCCCATGCAGTGAAATCACTGAGGATCTGAAATAATTTTACAATAGATAGGCTGAGGAATGCACAGTGCAACCAAAATTCATGCAGGCTAGAATATAGGATCCTGGAAACTACATCATGGATAAAGTGGAGTTTGAACTGCATGTATAAGTTGCCAGTAATCATTTTTTAACTGTTTAAAGAACAGTTCGCAATATTTAAGTATGTTAAAAGATACGTATAGATACTCTCAGATTATATTAGATTTACATGTACTTAATGATGCAATGATTGACTGAGCAATTTATTCCCGACTGAATGTCGTCAACAGTAGACGTGTGTCTATTTAAATTAACCGACCGGCCGGTCTTTAAAATTTGATTAAGTACATTATGTAGGCCCTACAGTCTATTAGCAGTTTTATGATTGATGAAAGCAATTATCAAAATATAGCCGTGCTGCTGAAATATAAACTTGGCTAAATTTTTGCCGGTATATGACGGCATATTCACAGTAAAAAGGTGCTGTCTTGTAATAAGCTGTTATCTTAGCTATTAAATATGTAATGCAGAAAAATGAATAAGTGCAGCAAATGTGCTGTGATGCATGATAAATTGTCCATTCTTTGCTCGAGTTCCACTATTTGTGGCATAATGCTGACAGTGCTACTTTAAAAGCGATCAGTGCGTAAAGCAAAACGTGCAATGCTGTTATTCACATAATAATTGGATGGATTAATTTGTATATGAATGAACATGTTAATAATAACTGCATTTTCACTTTGTCAGCGGTCTATTAGTGATTTGAAGTGAGTGCGATGCTCTTAATTTTCTAAGACTTGACAAAAAGTCGCGATTTTCAAAAAGCTTTTTGAAGGTTTGGGGTTTCTCAAGGGTCAACTTTGATGAAATTTAGATTCTTAGAAATACGCAGACATTGAAAGTTTAGCCCGTAGCTTTTATAGTCTTGGAGCAATATCAAAAAAAAGGTGTAGTGGCTCCAGGTGCAACCCGGGTATAATTGTGTTAATGTGTAGAATTGAATAGGCATGTATCGCAGCATAAATCAATCTTATTTTTATCGCTATTTGACCCAAAATATAAATTAGATTAAGGTGATAATCAAAATGTCGAATCTGAAATATTTCATTCACATATTACAGTATATAGGCGCTCGTTGTGCAATTTCTTTACTAACCGTCGCTACAACGTGTCTTATAAATCCGTCGTGGAATTAAGTGTGAAAACCTAAACAGATCATACAGTCTTTTATTCCAAAAGGATTTTTAAGACTTCAGAAAATTCAACTTAACGCATTGTAAAATATAATGAAAATCGATTCGACCGATTCTTTTTAAGGGTGGAATATGCAGAAGTAAATGAATTAATGATAATTTTTGAGATTGCCTTAATATCCCTCGATAGTCAAAATTTTGAATTTATGGTTATTGAGTCTACGACAAATCCCCAAAGTGAACCTCAAAATCTTAACTGATACAAATACCACGTTTATGTGATACTCGTTTCAACGTTATGTTAATAACGTTTCAATTATTTTTCTTGTTCATTTGATGCAACAAAGTGTTCGGTTTGACTTTGATTCAGTACAATTCCTTCTGATTATCCGTAAGGTCGAGCATGTACTTCTGTAATTGCACTTGTCTTCTAGAAAGGAACTCTGAAATTTATGCGAAATGAATGCCGCAAAGTCATAATCCTTTTTTTCAAATCCACTGCCTGTAAATCAATAGAAATTCTCATGATAGACGGAAGCGCTTGTCCAGCTGTGGTGTCTCTCAGAAGTGTGACAAGGAGTAAACTGAGAGTTTAAATATGAGCAAGTAGAGCTTCTTTAGATTATAATGCTTTTCGTGACGGTGATAGTGTTGGAATGACATTAGATTGTATTAGGCTTCTTAGGTGGCATTTATGCAATGATACGCTTCTTGCATTAACATTGACATGTCCAAGACTCAGCCTACTTTTGGACGTACTCAGAATTTAGTGAAGTAAATAATTCAATCGCGTTATCACTCATTTCAATTCATAGAACTTTTCCAATGAAATTCAAAAGTTCTCATGCCTCTGCCACTACTCAGTATCTACTTATGTGATCCTAGAACGCAGGGGTTTCGGTCCTCTGGTGGAGAAGACGGATTCAGATTTAGCAATAATATTTTAAGATTTTCAAAACGCTTATTCCACTTCTGCCAGCACTCGGAACTGAAGCCGTAGTTCGGATTCCAACAGAGATGACCAAATATCGGTTTAGGTTTCGGTTTCATCTATAGTGACATTTCAAACAGTAGATTGAGTTAGTGACATACTTCGACATTTCTCTCAAGCTTCTCATCATGTGTTTTGAATATGACTTTTGATAGAGCTAACCTTCTTGTGAAAACATGCTCAAGAGTCAAGAGTCATGTGCTAGACTGGCCTCATACATTCTGCAGTATATAGTTTCTAGTTCATTGAATTCCCTAAACCGTGTCGTAACAATGAGCTACACACATTCTGAAAACTACAGTTGTACGCTCAGACATGCAGCATCGAATGCCTCTGCGTAATTCTAAAATCGTTTGAAAAAAATACTTGAAAGAAATTCAATGATTACTTCCGCAAGGATTTCGCCATAACGCGCTGTGGTTATAAAGCCAAACAACAGTGGAACACACTAATACAATTGTAATATATCAGAAGTTGTTTGCTTTCAATTCTGATGAAAGGCGATTTACTGGCAGTTTATAATTATTCGAAAGGGAAAGCACCTCGATTTCGTAAAATGATTTTTGGACTGAAACATTGCGTTTGGATGAGTTTAACGACAGATCTTAAATACCGGTCGACAACGGTCGCTGGTATTCGTTTGACTTCATTTTCCTTGACAAATGAATAAAGTGTTCACATTGGTAAAGTTGAATGTTTTTCATTTCATTTCATTTCGTCACTTGAAAAACGTCGTGGATTATTTATCATTTGAAGATCAGTGAATAATTTGAATCGCTTCTTTGATTAATTCATTTAACAACAGTCAATAGTTACAAAAGCTTCCTGTGGTAGCAACATGAGAATACATGATGATAGCACAATACGTAATACAATAACTTGATGTGTAATAATACGTGAGTGCATTGTACAGTAATATGTATATAAAAAGTCATGTATACATAAAACATACTTATCAGGTTTTCTACTATTTTCCAAGTAAATCGTTGAGCCTATGTATTATTCCTTTCCATATTTGCATAATAATCTGATCGTTAATGCAAGGCCAAAATCATCAATGCATAGGAAAGAGGAATGATAAGTTCCCGATGGAGAGCCTTGGGTTCTCTATATGCTAGCAATCATGGAATTCAGAATGAAACCGGCGATGTTTGATTAATGTTTTTTGATCAGGGATGGACGGAAAGCAGTTATACAACAGAACGAGCTTGCAATCAAGTATTTCATTCGCAAATTCGATATTCAAGCTATTTCATGCAGAAATTACTGTCTGTTTTGTTGCCGGATGAAGTTAGTGACCGAAAAACGTCGAGTTTTCCAATGGAGTATTGTATTTTCATAAACCAGTGATTTAAAAAAACAGACTTGCCATTATTAGAACGAAATTTTTCCATCTCTCCGTCCATATTCAAATTTATTCAATGATGTGCTCTGAGAGCATATAAGTTACAGATTGTTTTTATGTGCTGTATGCGTATTTATTTATGCTGTATTATTTATGTCTTTAGCAGCAAGCCATATTCACTTAAATGCTGATTGTTCAGGGCGTGTTGCAGAGGAAGCGGAGAAAAAGAAAGGTAGCAAATATCAGATTCTCGTGCGACAAGGATATCAATTTACACCCATAGCTTTTGAGACTCCTGTTGCTCTTGAGCCTGAAATACTCGAGTTCTTAAGGGATCTCACAGCTAGAATTGCAACGGTAACTTCGGACACTAGGTCGTTCTCCCACATGATCCAACAGATTCAGTTAGTCATTCTTGTGGGCAGCACCGCTGCTATTAGAGGCGCGTTGCCGGTGTAGGGGTTTCGCTTTTTTGTTTTGCTTTTTCAAGGACTTTGAGTTAGTGAGCCTGTTAACTTCATTTTTTTGTAATTTGATACGATTCTTTGATAATATTCCTAACAAAGAATTAAAAAACCTGTGCATTAAGCAATCTATTAGAATATGTAATTTAATTTCTTATGATGTGTATTAGCATATTAGTGCATTTGCTATGTGTGTACATTGTAGTATGTATGTATGTATGTATTAAATTGTATTAAATATATGTGATATATTGGCATGCGCAATAAATTTGTGGTGCACTATATTATGGATAAATACATATATTTTTGTATTGATGCATGTATAATTGCACCGAACGAGGCACAATGCTCAAACCTAATTACGAACAAGTCATTGAGAAACTGTATAAAAAGTATACAACAGTCCCATTACTGGTAATCGTGGGACCCCAGAACATTGAGTTACAAAATGAAGTAATGCAAGATAAACCATAACAAGAAACAAAAAGAAAAAGTTTAGGACCTTTACAGCTTGATGATACATATGGTGCAATGAGGCCATTCCTGGATGAGTAATTGAAAAAAAAATTGATTGCCACTGGCTTCGCAGGAATTTGAATTCTTTAATTTGAAAAACCCGATATTTCGGCTTTCTTCGTCAAGGGTCAATTACAGACTGAATACATGCAAAACAGAACGTGAAAGTCAATGAAGAATGAGAACTATTTACAGATGACACAGAAATGGAGGACTGAATGAATTGGAGGACAATCCGAAATTCCTCTGAATCTCAAGTACCACAATCAAAATCAGCATTGAAACCAAGATTTGCAGCTAATGGATATCCTCGACATTGGGTCGAAAATTATTTTGCTCAAGTACCTCCGGTCAAAGCAGACAAAGCTGAGCTACTCACGCAAATATAGTGGCCAAACAGAAAGAACAATAAGTCGAGAATTAAAGAACATCTCAAATCTCCTTCTTCTGCTGTGTATCAGCATGTCACCAATGAACATCAGTCATTCGTGAAGGAGAATATCAGCTGGAGAATCCCGCACACCGAACGTAATCATTTTCTAAGGCGTGTACGTGATTCAATTTACATTCAAAGAAATAATACTTCTTTAATGAATAATTGTATTGGTGAGACACTGCTGCATTTCATTTAAGAGTAATGTGTTTTTTACGGCTTATTTTAAGCATAGTCTGCATTCTATGTTGTGTTCTTCACACCAGCCCGGTGTGCGCGTCCTGCATCTGTGTCATCTGTAAATAATTCTTCATTGACTTTCACGTTCTGTTTTGCATGCATTCAGTTTGCAATTGACCCTTGACGAAGAAAGCCGAAATATCGGGTTTTTCAAATTAAAGAATAATTCCTGCGAAGCCAGTGGCTATCAATTTTTTTTCATTTACAGCCTGAAACTAGAATTATAGAATTTTGGCATGGAAATTGTGTATGACTTATCCCGGAGGGAACAGTTTATGCTCGGTAAGCGCAGAGAAATGATAATTTGCCTAAAATTGTAAAGAAATTGTTTAAATAACTACCTTAAATATCATCATCATAAACATAAGGCTTATTTCAGATTACTGCTATAACTTCATGATTTGTTGTATTCATTACTTGCATTAAGTAGCATGATTAAAAGTATATGTATAGTATTTGCTTTAAATATAAGTATAGTGCCATTTAGGCTTTGCACTATTTCAATGATGTCATATGGAACAAACCGATCATTCCATTTCTGCCTGATTTCCATGAGAAATAATTCCTGTTGGATTACCACGGATCATGAATAATGCTCATTAATAACATGCCTGAATGTCATTTGCATGAATGATTTCAAAATTGATTGTGAATCGCATTTGTACCCCAATGTGATAAGTGGCTTGACCACATTGAGTATGGCAGACTGATTCGTAATAATTTCCAACATGGAAGAAAGAAGACATCAAACTCAAACCTGTCATCTTCATTCACAGACGCATAGTATCAACAATTTCTAGATTGATTTCATTAGCACATGAAGCACTTAATTTTTCACAGCATTCAACTCTGTTTCATTTAGTGTGAATCTAGAATAAATCATTTCAAATGTTGTTTCATGAACAAACCACTTTCCTGAATTTTGGTTTGAAATATTCGGATTGAATAAACACATTTTCCGATGATTTTGGATTGTGATGGCAAACATGCGCACGTATGCTTCGTTGTCGTGTACTAAAACATGTAAAAGGGCCCTACCAACAAAGTTATCTCAATTTAAAACGGTAGATAAACATTAAATACTCCCGCCTATGTTATAAATTTATTTTCTGATTTCAATTGCCGTAATTGCATCTTTTGTATATACTCTAACAGTCTCCAAAAAATTTGGGACACTTTGAATTTTGAAAGCTACCACCCTGTTGGCGTGGAACAAGTGAACGTAGTTGACAAAGAGCCACAATTGAGAATGATTAACGAAGCTATCTAGACCAAGCATTGAAGCTTCTTCAACAGCACCAAGCACAGCCTCAGTGACCATTATTGCTTGACTAACTTGTGAACTCTATGCTTTGAAGTTCTGCTGGCTACTCTTCACCCTTGATGGTTTTAACTTTTCTTGCTTACTACTTTTAATTATGAGATTAGTATTGACATTTTATTTACTTTTTGTGTCTGTATCAGAAGTTTGCATCGGAAGTATGACGCTTCATTGCATGTCTGATCTGCTGAGTTGCTTTCATGGCTTCACGCACTCGCTGTGATAGCTCTTTCCGTGCATCTGATGATGGCCGCGTGCAGTGGTTGGAATGTCTCGTGTCCCGTTCAAACGAGTATAAAGACTTCCAGCAGTCCTGGGCTTCTTCCCATTGTTTGTCATTAAAGGTACTAGCCCGTTATTCAATGAAATTCATTCGAAACATTGCTGTCAAATGAAGATTTGTGGACCTCTTTGGGTAGAGCACTTAAATATTTAATTAATTATTTATTTATATATTTTTTCGCATTTTTATTTTCTCTGGTACATCACGAAGTGGTAGTAGGGGTATTTTGCACCTTGGCTTGATCTATACAAATTGCTTTCTCATCAACGCAATAGTTTTCAAGTAAAAGGTGTTCGTAGGCCA
Organism: Prostheceraeus crozeri; assembly: GCA_907163375.1. NCBI lineage: Eukaryota > Metazoa > Platyhelminthes > Polycladida > Euryleptidae > Prostheceraeus > Prostheceraeus crozeri. Next base: position 1,345,411 of record CAJQUW010013127.1, read on the forward strand.
TATAACGCGTGCGCCGGTCAGTGAGTGAAGCGCGCTAAGTGATTAGGTTTCCATGGCTTTATGTGACACCTCTGCTGCACCAGCGTCACTACAAATATTCTTGAGCTTTCGTTTTTCTCTAAAATGACCTACTGTAAAATATTGCATTTATTAAATTTGACTACTTGCTGCATGGTATTAAAATAATATTCTGAATTGTTTTGTTCTCAACAATATGTCAAACATGTGTTTAGTTTAATGGGGCAATGGAAGTGAAGATTCGCACTTGTAATGCATTTCAACTTAACTTGTTGTTTCACGCTACGTGATGCTGTATCCATTTATCAAAATAATGAAGTAGAGCAATCAGGTAGATTTATCTTATAAAATAGATGCGAATTTTTAAGTCGGACGATCGAGATTCGTTACTAACTAATTATTGAATGGGACACGATATTTCAGGTTTGTGGAGCGCTGTTCTAAGACAAAAACAATCTACATGTTACATGTATTTCATAATTGACACTTATAACGGTTGCATTATTTTATGGGAACTATTATTTATAGATCACGATGGCGGTTGTTTTTGATGGACGTGTTTCATTCATGTGACAACACAACCGGCTGGTATGTGCGCACATGTCACATAATCCTTAACACTATGTGATAAAAATTTTCCTCGCAATCAAACCATAATTTATTAAGTTTCACATCATCACAAGAAAACAAACTGGTCATCTAACCTTTTATTGCTGACTTCATTTGAACAAACCGATTGTTAAGCCACAATATCATTCTACAGAATAATTCGACGTGCATTATTTTACTCCAGCGCAGGGATAATTCCATATTTGCAAACAACTATCATAAGAAAATCGAGAACTGGTGACATCATCACGATGTAGTGAACATTCTCTAATGATGACAAAATGTCTGTTTGCATCATATATAGAGCACACGCAAACATCTTAAATGACTTAAAAGTCTTGGATTTGAAATTTGTTCAAGGATTTAAAACAGCCATTGGTCATCTGATTTACGTTCCCTTCGCCATTTATCCTTCAGATATCATGTAATGACCGATTCTACTTATGTCGGAGATCTACTTATTACTAATGAATCGGAGAATGATGACGGTGATTATATTCGTTCCAATATTCTCAGGGCACTTCAGGTATTTGAGGAATGGCTGAAGTAACATGGATACTTGTGCAAGTTATATACTGTCAGTTAACTCCTATTTGAGATGACCCACGCTTTCCTAGGAGCCAACAATTTTTCATCTCCAAGGTCACTGCTGTTCAGATTTTGCTAGGTCATTGTCATTCGTTTTAAATTATGTCGTTGGTGTGCAATCGTGCATAATTTTCTCGGCTTGCAGTTATGTAAACCATGACGACCAGCCATAGATGGTTAGGATTTGAGTTTCTCCGGCACAATGCGTTATCGTCTCTCTACGAATGATTCTGACAGCGGATTTAAAGACCAGCAATCACCACATTCTGCACAGAACAAGTCATGGAAGAGACTTGTTGGTCTTCGAGACGCAACACAATTTTCAAAGTATTTTACTGGCGGGATAATTCATTGATAACATTGCGCTAGTCTTAATTACGACTTGAAAATCAAGAATGCGCCTCCATATCTAGAGCTGCATGAATACTAGCACTTCGATTTTATGTTCGTTTATACGTATGCTGTGCAGTAAGCGCAGCAAAATGAGAATTTGCTGTATTGCTGTAGATGATGCACAGCAAAAATTATTAACTTAACTACGACAGTGCTGTGCAGCAGACGCATATACTGCATAATTTTCTTGTCTGATTGGCTGTGTCGCACGTGCGTTCATACTTAATGCAGGAGTACAAGGCAAAAGTTCTTATTTCAATTGCAAAATAGATCCGGCTGTGCTTCTATACTTTCACCGTCGGAGGAGATCGAGACAAAGGCGATGGATGGTATGTTCGACCATTGAACATTCCTCGGATCATTACAGGTGAATGTTGTCTGGTTGACGAAATGCGGGTAATGGATAGAGAAACGTATTTTAGCCATTTTAGAATGTTCAAGGAAAGGTTCGACGATATTCTTGAGAATGTGGGAAGATTTCTCTATCACGAACTCACCCGTCGCTTCCCAATTCCAACCCGAAATAAATTGGCAATCACCTTGGGTCTGTTAGGAACGGGAGATTTTCAGCAAAGATTGCTTATAGCTTCCGTATAGGCAAATCAACAGTTAATAAAATCTTTCGTGAAACGATCGTGGCGGTCAGATCTGCTCTTCAAGATGAATTTCTTTCACCTCCTTCAGAGGATGATTTCAAAGAAAGTGCTATTTGAATTTTGGGCATATTGGAATTTTCCTTGCTGCATCGGAGCATGCGATGGGAAGCGCATAATTATCACAGCACCTTCAAACTCCGCCAGCAAATTCTACAACTACAAGAACAGTTTCTCAGTTGTACCCATGGCCATAGTTGATGTAAAATACTCGTATCTTCTTCGCTTTGTGAATATTGGCAGAAGTGGGAGAGAAAGTGACGCTGGAATTTGGAGTGATTGGGATGCAGCTGAAGAGCTGCATAAGGAAAGTATAAACCTTCCGTCTCCAAATTTTCTTTCTGGAACCGACGAAAACGTCTCACACGTTTTCATTGATGATGACACTTTCCCACTACGACCATATTTCATGAAACACTTCTCTGGCACAAACCTGACGGACGAAAAGCAATTTATTAATTACCGACCCAGCAGAGCCCAGAGGATAATAAAAAGTGCTTTTGGCATTTTGTCATCACGATGGCGTCCGATGGGTGCAGTGCTGATGTTATGAATTCTATTGTCTGAGCCTGTGTTCTCTTCCATAATTATCTCAAATCGAAGGATATCAGTAAATCTGTACCTGAAATCAGATACTGTCCATCTCATCAGAATTCTGCATTCCTGCGCTCCAATACTTTCTTCAGAAAGTTCATTTTTAATAAAATCTCTACCTGGGTTTCGTTTCACTTCTCACCAATTTTCTTCAGATTTCTTCTTCCTCGGACATATCCGTCACGCAATTATCTCCATCGAGGCTCCATCTGTAGGCTCCACTCCAAGATACAGAGCTGTGACATTCCATGAATTACTCGCTTTGGTATTATCTTTGTAATCTGATAAAGATAAATCCCACAAATGCCTGTAGCTACGAACAACTTCTATTCATTTTCCTCATCCATTTCTTCGGCCTTCATTTGCCGCACACGTCTGCTGTGTAGAAAGATTCTTGAAGCAATTCTTCTGCAGCATGCCGCATTGCAAAATTGGCGTCTACGTCACTCGATCAATATTGCTGTTGAACGAGTGGTTCATACTCTGACGCAGATGTCGTTCTGGCAAAAGTCTAAATTTTGCTGTACAACATACACGTACGGCATTTACGACATTTGCTGTACAGCACAGATTTTGCTGTACGGCAGTGGTGGGCAACCAAGTTGGGATAGCGGGCCACAAGGAGTGGCCCACGAAGAGGCTCACGGGCACCAATTTTGAAAGGCAGTATTATGGGCTTTATATTCTCTTATTCCGTACTTTTAAGTGTTTAAAAACCGTGCATGGGCTCCACAAATGATAGTTGTGCGCTAATATATAATAGTGTAGCAAATATCTATTAGTGTAGTAGTATACAAATGGAATTCAGCAAGAATGTTTGAAAAAAATGTTGGCACGTCAAAAGCGTGCGGTTGGATTCCTTCATTCGTAGTCAAGGTCTAATTAATATGGCCTCTTTCAAGGTTCATTGAGGCGTGGTTTATTACGTAGAGAAACATGCTCAGCAGGGCATTGAATACTATTGACTTAGCACAAACTCGCGCAGGTGATGACCATTTATCGCGTATGCGAGAAGATATTCATTTCGAAAGGAGCATGGTTGGATAATTCGAATGTCAATGTTTGTTTTTTGTGCCATCATATTGCTCATTTAGTTGTTAATTAATGGTTTTGCAAATTCTAAAGAGGATCCCACACCCTTAGATGCACCTCTCAAGGGTAGAAGTCGGAGTGAATCATTTTCACATAATCGATTCAAATAATGTCAGTGGGCCACTTTAGATATGAGGAGCGGTGGGGGGGGCACCCAAAATGTCCCCGTGGTGGTGGCCCGCGGGCCACGCATTGCCCACCACTGCTGTACGGCATAAGCATAAACACACCTTTATGCTATACTCATCAAACATTGCACGCAGTTAGTGGTTATGTCCAGCATGTGCCCTAACGCCTTTAATCTGATCAGGAAAGCATCTAAAGTGAAACTTGAAACATGATAGCAAAACATATTAACATACTTAACAACTAACTGTACTCAAATGGCTGCTAACTTTTTAAATATGACGGACCGCGGCCCGAGGCACGGCTGAAAAGTGAAAACTGCACCGGGCCGAAAATACCGGCACGTTTCCTACTCAGGACGTGTACCTAACTCAGACTACTGCTTTTCAAGCAGAGTTTGCGACACGTTGCGCTAGCGCCTCTGCGTATTTCGTAAAGCACGAGCTGAATATAGTTCGTTTGTAAATAGAAAATAAACTCGTTCACCAGCATGTGATATTCTATGGAATTCGTTTACGTGGTGCAGATTATATCAAAGCTTGAAACCTGTATGGACGATAACCTTTTTCATGAATATGGCCATTTCAACCTTTATGTGAATGAAACGGCTGGTTTAGACTGTGTCAATGCTGGTGCAGTCTTTAACAAATTAAAGCGATCATAGATCACGTGACTATTTTAGCTCAAGAGTTCGTCCACTGCAGATTCCCGTCAAAACAGCAGCTATGATCAGCATTACTGCAAAAAGAAATCAAATCTTATAATGCACATAACAGAATTTGTAGGATAATCCAAAGTTGGTTGTAAATGTACATTAAAATCCGATGGTATGAGATGAGTGCTCGACCAGACACAAGTTTCCCGTCGCAAACATCATAATGACAGCCATCATTCCCCATAGGATGTCGGCATCATTTGAAGATCGAAAGAGCTTGGATAAAGTTGTTTGGGATATAAGCTTGCGAGTATTCTAAATTTGGCTGCACTGTGGAGTTCGGATGAAATATTGATAAAGATAACAATGACGACTGTGTTGTAGACAATAAAATAAAGCTAATTTGTTTTCTTTACTTCTTTAATGAAAGTTTATGAATGCTATCTGCAAATCTATAAATCCTGTGTTCGTTGCGAATTCAATAAGACAAATGATGCAACTTCGTGTTCATTGGAGGTAGGCTAGAACTGATATCTTAGAAGCATAATATTCATGAATATTATGAATTCCTTGCAGGTTCCTGAGTGTTCCTCAGATCGATAAATTTTGATTCAAATAAGCAATTTGATTGTTAATTCAGAACGAATGGAAATCATTCATTTGGACTCAGATACAGTAATTTTTCTGTACATGTAGTAGGATACATTGCGTTATTTGCATGTGTTTTCAAAAAACTCTATTTGAGATGCACTCAGCGCAGCCAAGCCATCACAATGCAACACTCCCAACATTGCCTGAAGATGTTTTCGTGCAAAAACTGATCAAAACGCATTGTTATCAAAGTCATCCACCATCTGTCTCCAGCTGCTGCTCAGAGCATCAATGTTTTGAAAAGAAGGGGAATTCAAATTTTGAATTCCTGCTTATAGTAGCAAGATTACCCGTTTGTTAAAAAATGATGCCACCACTAGAGTAAGGATACGCCAATTTTGGGAACGATTAAAACATGGGGTCATCAATATCAGGAGCGCCCTCCGGGCTTTCGAAGCTCAAACTACCCCGAGTAAAGTAGACTATATGTCCCTACTTACCCACTAGGGTCTTCGACACTGCTGACAAGGTCAGACTTACTTAGGAGCGGTGTGATGCGTGCGGATACCCTTCCTGTCGAATTGCAATGACATATGCGGTACTCGACCTCTAGACCAAGACATTGCTGGCGAAGCACTTAGCCACTGTGCCATGGAGAGTTATGACTATTTTGTCAAATGCTGGGTATTTATGGAGTCATTCTAGCAAGGGTCAAGGACTCAAGGCTAAAATAAATGTCCTTTCGTAAAATAGAATCTGAGTCATAACTGAAATTCTTTGAATGAGAAAATCGCTAGTGTGCGTGATGAATTCATTACTGAGAAGTCATGATAGTTTAAAATCGTCATATGGCACGAATTGCACAAAAAATCAGCAACCGGTGGTCATAATGCAAAACTTATCAATATTATGACTCGAAGATGCGTCAAAGACTCTTTGACTCTTTTAATGACCAAGAGGTGCATTCAACTCGAAAGTGACTGGAAATCTTAATTTGATCAAAATTATATCCAGGACGCAATGTGGATGTATATGCTGCTTGACTACCTCTCCTATCCCGAAATACGTTGATTTCTAATCTGCTTCCTTTTTACCATTTTCTGACGGTACTTCAGTTTGTGTTTAGAAGCATTGAGATGCATTTGTTAAACGAAAATAATGAATGTTAAATACTCGTTTTAGTTGTCAAATAAAAAGAACTGTCAAAACAAAAATTACCCTGTTTATGACCCTAATCAGTGAAGACAAAAGAATTTTAGTAAAAAATCATTTCTGTCATTAGAAGTGATCGGATATTTGTTGAAATGGTTGGATGAGCCTACTAAATACAATTGAAATGAAAGTATTTGACTTTTTAAGACACTTTATGATCCAAACTATTTTCGTTATCAAATTCTGAATTATTTCATTGTAATGTTTTGAGGGCATTTGTTTTAATTAAAGCATATAGCAAAAGACTTCTACTGTAATTAAGAATTCCTCCCTTTATTCGAATAGAATGGAAGTCTTAATTCACCACAATCATTTAGCTTCTCAACACTTCCGTCACAATTAGTCCATTTCTCATACTCGCAACTGAGTACAAAGCATTCTACGGACGAGTAGACACAATATGTATTTGCACAGTCGTAGCGCTCGTGCAAGATACCGGAATAATTAATCTGTACACCGCGATGAAAGAATCATTCTTCTCAAGCTTCATATACACATTCAATTCTGAGCAAACATATTTAGTTAGCTCTCAAGTTAATCGAACACGAATTAAGAAAGGTTACATTTGAAATGATGCGAAAAGTTTCTTTTAATTTCTATTTTCTATTTTCAGCTTTTGTTTCATTTCCATGTTGATATCGCCCTTATTGTCTACCTCCCTCATTGTTCAAGATGACCTCGAGCACGAGTTTGATACAAATATTTAGATGGAATGTTCCAGTATTTTGCCAAAATTCATGTGATCAAGGAATTTATCAATAGCCTGTACATAAGCACACACGAATATGGAAAATGACAAATATGTCCTCTCCGTTCATCGAATCTAGTATCTGAACATCAAAATGAACTTTCCAATAAGCTATCTGTACAAATGTTACAATTTGCCATATTCTCAAACAAACTCTTTTACAGCATATTTATCCGCATGATCTCAGTGATGCTAGCTTCGTTAACAATCAGAGTACAATATTTACTGTCAGTGACATGCCGTTGAGAATTAAACATCATCACCTTAATTTTAATGTAGGACATTATTGATTGTTCGTGGAAAATACATCGCGTCGTTTTTTGAGTCCACGGAAAAAGGAAGCTAAAATAAAATAAAGCAATACCTATCCATGACGAATCCGAATTTCCGAATCGGTTTTTAAGACAAAGGATAAGAAGGAATCTATTCTCAAAGATTTCGTAAGCTACAGATAAATATACCGTTTAAGTCTATGGTAAAATGCTTTGGACCTCTTTTTGTAAAACAAATTTGAAAAATGTTGTCTTTGACGCATTTGAATATGCACATGTATTTGTTGCCCTTGAAGGGAGTGGCCCACTCACAAAATAAACTTTTTCGCCAAAGGAAGCAAAAGTTTGCAATGCACGCTGAGTTTCTGTATTTGCTTAAATTCAATCTATTTTCGTGTACATATATGTGCTGTGTATGTACTAATACTAATCGTGATATTACAGAGTAATAGTATTCATAGTTTTCATACCCTAATATACATGTACAATATATTGGGCTCAACAAAACGATAGACTTATTTATTAAATTTTTGGGTTGGTTGACATTTGATTAATCTATCGTCTCTTCGCGCATTTGTATGAATGATGACGTTAACTTTTCCAAAAATCAAAAGTCATTGGAATCATGTGATTGAAATTTTTTTGCAGTTCGAAAGCCGGTATTCGCAAAGTATGCGGTAGTATTATCTCTGACGAACAGCCATACGACGCATTCTAAAATAGGATTTGCTATACATCATAGCGACCACCGCTGCGCTATTTTAGCGCATTGCGCTATTTTTGCTTAGCTGCGCTAATAGCGCTGATATTTTGCCTTTTCTGGGGTTTTCTGCGCTATTTTTTTTAGACTTCAACGAATTAGTCCTATATCAAAGTATTTCTAGATGTTAATCAAAAGAAGACAAACTTTTTTCCTAATTCGATATTACCGATATATGTATTGAATGGAGTAGGCATGCTTATATCTTCAGGTTGCTGCATCTGAACAAAATCCAAGGTATTACACTAGGTGACATGCCACGCGTAATTCACGCGTAATTACGTAGCATCCCAAACATCCGTGGTTAAAGACATTCTGTTCTTCCACGCGCTCCACCAAAAAGTCAGAAATCACTTGATCTGATGCTGTTAAAACATGGGGAATGTTTATGAATACGCGCGGGCGAGCGTTTATAGTTTGCGCGTCGTCTACAGTTGCATGCGTTGCCGCTTGAACCACGGATGAACCGCTAAGCATGTGCTGTCTTCCCTGAGCATGAAATTGAGGTCCTATCACATTGTTTAACCTCTGATACATGCAGACACATGAGACGCAAAGTCTCATATAACAGGACTGCCGACAGATGTTGCAGCAATGTCACGCATAGCCACGGATGTTTAGGGTCGGTCATGTGTAATTACGCGTAATTGAGCGTGGCATGTCACCTAGTGCATAGCAGAAATTTGAATTTTATACTGCTTACTATGAACTTCTCATCCCATACTTCAGTGTCCCGAGCATAGCGAAATTTATAATGAGTTGAGACACATATCATGCTTTACTAGGTTGAATGGTGGCAATTAAATACGATGTGGAAGATTGGTTTAAACAAGTTAGAAAATCAATTTTCTTCACCGAAAGTGCATTAAAGCATTCCTAACAATTTGCTGCGCAAGTTTCGCTACAGCTTCGACTGACGCAATGGAGGTGAATGAATGTGGCGCATGAATGGTATATATTACCATAAAGCTGTCTGTATCATGTCTGCATTCGATGTAAAGCCAAACAATCCATTATAAAATTACTTTGTGGATGTGTCCCAAGCATAACTTGGAAAAGATGTGGAGACTTTGGAGGAATTATAACAGGAAAATACGAAATTTTTGCCGTTCTGCCACATAGTGTGATTGCTGAAAGATGATCCAGTCATCACTCAATTGATGTTGTGAGATCATCTGCAGCAAGACTTTGCCATGATCATCGTTTAAGTGAAGAATTGGAAGTAGGCTTGCTTTTCATTCAGTCGCTGTTCTTTTCATCTAATTTTTTGGATTTCGATTTCTTTTGCTTTACATGAACCTTATACTCGCATCCTCAAATGCAGTAATTGCAATGCTGATTATCGTACTAAATATGTGCATTGGCTTCAAAATGAGACCATACTTGTTAATTTCTGTTAGATAATTAGAAATATTTTAATGAAAATCATCATCCTCTAGGAATCTCAGTTATTCTACTTAAAGTTATCCTACTTTAAAATTTAGTCACGATTTTTATGCCGCACCCTGTATCATTGTTTCGTTTTACCTTAACACCAAAATTGAAGAAATTTTGTTGCTGCGCTATTTTTTGGACCTGCGCTGCTTTTTTCAAAATATGCAGTGGTCACTATGCTATACATTTAAGCGTATAGTTAAACTAAAAAGCTTAAATTAAAAGCCATCATCGTCTATGTTACGCCTAATCTGCATAAAGCTTCTTGATCAAAACCATCTTCAGTATTTCGTTACAAAGTTAGCAACTTTTTTGATGATTGCCGTCATAGCGGATAGTGCCAAATGAAGAACACAATTCCTGATTGCATTAGAAAAGGAAAAGTTTCCTCTCAATCGCGGTAGCTTCTACTGTAAGGCCAAGTGGTGCAGAGGCTGATCACGCAAATGAACAATCTTACATTCATGTAGACTGTTACTCGCAGCTTCAATAATGTGAAATGTTGAATTATTGCACTCACTTTACTCTAAGTTATGCCAAAAGTGTTGATGGTAGCATGCTTGATTACTTCGAAAACTAATTTAGAACTGTGTAAAATTCATCAAACTTTTTGTATCAAAGTTTTGCGATTAGATGCATTTTTTTAGACAAAGGTGTTATTAATTCTCATTCTAACTCAAGAATTTTAGAATCTTTGAGAAATTTATGTGTCCAATTATTTCACTTAGTATTGTATCGAAGTTAGCTGTTGATAAACCATTTGAGATATCATATCTTCGATGACATGAAGAAAGTATCAGATTTCATGATATTTAAGTGAACAAATGGGAAGAAATGTTTGTTTGCTTCGTGACTAACTCTCTGATTAGAATATTTCTTCTGAGAAAAATAAAACCTTTTATGCCATTTAATGATCCATGAAAAATAATATTGCAAAATCATTAATATAACAGTGATAGAAAGTTTCATGGCAGCCGGCACGTGACCAGATTCAATAACAAAAACAATTTTTGGAGAATAAGGTATTTTATTCTGTATTTTTCACAGCAATACAATATAATGGAGAATGAATCATGCGAACGTTAGAGTAGAAACCGAAATGACAAATCAATATCTGAAGAGAGAAAACGTGCACTTTTATATTCTCTCGGGGAAGAAGTAATTAATCAGGGCTTCGAGAATAACTGAATGGTTGAGAAACTCATGATTTGATGAGATTGAGATGCTATTGATACCCTTCTGTATTCAAGTTCATACTATGGAGGCAGATTATCTTATATTCTATCTGACTTCCTATTGTTCATATTTTTCGATACTGATTGAATTCTCAAATATATGTATGGATTATTTGAGTTTGTCTCAATGTTCTTTCATCGATCAGCCGTTATTAGAAATGCAGTGTGTGAGTCAAATGAATATTCAATAAACTGCGACATTGCATTCAAATTATATCGACTGAACTGAGTTTAATGTACGAGTATTATTATACATGATAAGCAGGTTTTGGGAACAGTTTGTCTATTGCTGCATTTTGCGCTATTTCCTTCAAATGAACAACCTGCTAGGTACATGAATCAGAAAACACAAAGCATTTAGATGTGTGAGATAGAGCGCACATGTAATGTCGATAGCATACTATTCGTTGCTTTGCCATGTCGTAAGCTTACATACCTATGTTCACCGGTGTCGACTTTACTTCTTGGTAGTATTCTCCTGGCCTCCCTAGCATGTTATGGATGAACATTAGGCCTAATCTGCTCCACATGAGAATATGATATTGGTGTGCTTTCTACCAGCAATGACATAGATCTAAAATAGGGTTTATAAAACATGGCGCAAATTATAGCCATATTTAAAATGACGGATGTTCATGTCCTTCAAAGCTGGGAGGAATGTGACAGTCAAAGTGTTCATGGACTTTGTTCCATTGCTGTAAGAAAGGGCAATGATCTCTGATGCACAATGGGCAGTATTTGTCTTATTTTACTATGAAGAATTGCTGCAGATAGTCCCACCCAATCTTAATTCAATTCCAATGGGAATTTTCATTGTGATCCCGACACAATCCCAACGATACTCCCAATATTAAAGCTGTTGCCAATGATGCCTCTATAAGATTATATTGTTGCTCTAAAACATATAGGCTATACCCTCGCTTGCATGTGCTGCATGCACGCCTAAGTGGCTATTCTAAACCTACAGTATAGTTCAGAAGGAGTTGAGATATTTTTTGAATTTTGACAAATGGTAGGAGAATTACATTAATCTCCCATTCTGTGACAAATAGGCTATGACACATGCCCTTAGTTTGATTTAAAACGACAATAAACGACACATGCATGTGCGTTGTTCATTTGTTTATCTGCCCACTATGCTAGTTTATATTTCGTCAATCTAGTGGGAGACTGAGATAAGGCCATGAAGACCTGCATACTGCCATTATTCAAAATTGAGTCCTAGGTTTATAAGGCGTGTTAGTCTAGTTCGCATGGCAATGGTATGTAAAAGCATCTCCATCAGAATATTTACTTACCTTGTATTTGACGAAGTACTCCAATTTACATGCTGTTCGAAATATTTTACTGGTATTTTACTAGGTTGCTTCTAATTGTGTAAGTGCTATTTTCTTAGTCCTCTTATGAACATTGATCATTTAGTCATACTTTGAAAATGAAAACAATGTCATACGAAAATCATCCTCTTTTGAAATCCATAAACAAATCTATAATGTAAAAGGCCTTAAAGCACTGTAGAAAATTTTTAAAAGATCATCAATTACGAAAATCTCAACAATACAAATTCGAAGCTTTGTGCACATGCATAGTAGGCCTACTCGTCCTTGCAATCAAAAACCAGAAAACGGCCATTTTTGTGACTTCTATGACGTATTATTGCTTCACTCACAAATTAAGAAGAACACATTTCCTATATTTTGCACTACACTTTGGGAAAACTGCATAAACAGGCGACGGGAGAAACCCGCTTGTGATTCACGGGCAAGAAGCAAAGCTCAATACGATTGGAATAATGACTGATGCAAGATAAGCCCGTTTCGATATTGTCATGTTGTCAGATGATTCATTTCTTTGTCAAAAAGGATTTATAAAAGGTTTTGTAGTAAGAAAATAAGGAAATCCTAATGGAATTGGGCTACTGTTTGGTGGCCGAAGCCTAACATAATCCCAAAACAATCCCAACTGGGATCTCAATACCCAACGGTGAGCCTGGTTATCGAATAGTATACTGCAGCTGTCTTAAGTAAGATGCAAAGGATGCAAGTATTGTATTGAATGCAGTTCTCTACATCAAATATTTGTTTCATCAGAGAATTAAAGGTTAAATAAATTTTCATTTTCACTTCCACTTCCACTTTCCGAATTGCTAGGAAATTGAACGTGAAAAGCATCGTTTATTAGTGATCCAATAAATTCCACCTATCCCAGAAATAAAAATCAATCTATTGATCGCTCTCATTTCGGCAAATTTCTACCTAAAGTCTCTACAAGATAGTATTCCACTGAATATCAAACATTTATGACAAAAATTGTTAAGTGTCCAAGGATCAATCATCTCTTTTTCAAATTCGTATAGTATTCAATCTCATGTTAAACGTTTTTACGCAGTTGTGTACCGTGAGACCTGAACGCTCATAATAGAGCAATTTAGCTGAGTAGAGCATTTCAAACTAATACCGCTGTTAACCAATGCTGATAGTTGTGGGCAATTGTCATCTGTCGCATTTTTCACTGTTGAAGATGAACATATGTTGCATGTTGTCATTTTCTGTTATTAATGAAAGATTCATTGCCACAAAGGGATCACCGCTTTGTTTTACCATACGTTTTACTATTTCCCCGTTTTTCGTCCTTGTCCACGTTGAATGGGGTCAGACGGGTACTGCATTCTCATGGCGCGAATCACTACTGTCGATCGCAGAGGATCGCTGGAATCAGGTCCAGAGCGTGAAGATCCTCGTGGACGATTTGATACCATGTTTTCCGTGATCTACTACCTTCGACCTCCAACTGGGAAGAAGTCATTTTCATCTCTCCTCAGAATGTGACCCACCACCGCAGTCCTCTTCGTAGAACATCGGAAATACATTCCAGGTTCATTTTCTTTCTTAGGTCTTCACTCCTGTGTCAATCTGCCGGCCTCACACTGCACACTTTCCTCACCATTGTCTTATCTGTTCTTTCAATCTTCATGATCTGATCACTTTTCATGACTCTCGTAAATTATCTCTCCGCGTTGCGGACACAAGCAGAATGCACGTAACCTTTCATTTTCAAGGTGGGAGCTTTGGATGTCAAGAAAGGTGCAAGTTCATGAAACTTCATCCATCCACACCTTACTCTCGAAGTCAGTGCAAGGTCGGATCCACTTGCTGCACTAACAGAAGAACTTAAGTGAACTGAAGCGATCGCCAGACTCACCATCCACTCTTAACTCATCAAACTCACTGGGAGTCTCTAGCTCAGGCCGTCCCGAACACCTTGGGCACGCAAGATGAGACGCAGCTGGATGAAGTTCCCTTCAGACCACTACATCGTTTGTGGATCCAGTGGTCGCACCGCCGCACTTGATAGAATTCACGCCCACCCCTTGTCTGCAAACTCCGCATGGCCACTCTAGACTGTGCTAAAGCTACCTTGCATGGCGCCATGGTCTTCGTCTTGTCAACGTTGACTCTCATTCCTTTTGATGTCAAACTTGTTTTCCAAGGGGACAACTTGTACTTGATTATATTTAGTATTTAATCTATTCGTAATTCTAATCTTATTTTAATCTTATCGCATTTAGGTTATACCCATACCCTCAATTATTGCCCATGAGACGATTTTATTCAAGGACAACTAGATAACAATAGAACTTATAGTACTTATGAATGATACTAAAAAAATACTTACAAATGATACTTATGAACATATTTAGTAGTCCTTGTTCTGTTCCCAGGATCATCCACAGATAATTTCTTGGTCCCCACAGATAAACACTCAAAGTACTTGTTTATTCCTCTGTGTAGTACCCTGAAACGAAGCTCTTCATTCATACCATTTGTTTCTACTCTTTAGAATATGATGCAGCGACATACATTTATAGTTTAATGTGTTTACTGCATCTGCCACGATTGATACTTCAAATTACCTAAATACTTCTGTATCAGAAGTTTTCTTGCATAATTTGAATTTGACTTGTAACTGTGGATTTTCATTTGTACCTGGCATATGCAGTGACTACTCTCCTTCCGAGCGGGCCATTACTCACGAGCTATGTTCGTTCTTGCGCAATAAACATCCAAATAACTGCGTCGTTCTTGCAGCACCGCATCCATTTATTTGTGCTAACGACATTTGGGATGCACTCGTCAAGCTGTTTTTTCAATTATAAGCAGACATTTAAACTGAACTACTCGAGGCTAACGGCCCAACAACTAAATTCTGTCGTGGTTCTCTCACCAAATGTAGCGGTTTCTCCTACCCTCCTGCAGCTGCTAAGTCGACCAACCACTTACATTCCCACTCCAGACGCATGTCAACATCGTCAAGCCTTCGCCTATGTTTTAGACTTTGTTCGGAAACTTCAGTGGAGATCAGCGATGGGTGGTCGTCAGGTTGCTACTACGCACTGCCGCTTTGGCTTTCAAGGATCCTCCCGTTGGCCCCCAAGGGGTTTGGTCCCTATGCGAATACAGTGCCTCTCCAGGAGAATAATTTCGTCGGCTCGTTCAGTCTTCTTCAATGATCACATGTGCTCTTCGACCTCCAATTTGTCTGACCATGAACGACAGACTCTAGCTGACCTTCGAATGGATCAGTCAATCATCATTCGACCTGCGGATAAGGGAGGCCGTTGGGTCATTATGGATGCGTCACAGTATATGGAGGAGTGTAGTCGACAGTTGCAGGATTCTACATTCTATTCACCAATACCGTCAAGTGTCTCATCGTCATCCTCTGATCGCCTCAGCTCAATCCTCATTGGTCTTCACTCAAGAAATTTCATTAACAAGAAGGAGTTAGCTTTTCTACGTCCACCGGATACGTCTCATCCTCGTTGTTTTGGCTTATTACCAAAGCTTCACAAGTCTGTGTGGCCGTCAACTGCTATGCCTCCTGGACGACCGATCATTTCAGATGTCAAAACGGAATCCAGTAATGTGGCCCGTTACATTGATTTCTTTTTGAACCCTTTGGTGCGGCGCATGAACAGTTATTTACGTGATTCTGGACATCTCATAGCCATTTTACGCTCACATTCTTTGGATAGTGAATCAATTTTATGCTCTTTCGATGTTCGGTCTTTATATACCAACATTCCGATCTCAGAAGGCATCTCACGGGTAGAACGGGCATTCCTACGCAATCCGGATTCCCGACCTGACTCCGAAGTTTTGGAACTTCTTCGCATTTGTCTGGTCAACAACGATTTTGTCTGTAACGACAGCTGGTACCTCCAAACATCTGGTGTAGCGATGGGCACGGCTTTTGGAGGGTCTTTTGCCAATCTGTATCTCGCTGAATGGGAAGAAGCGATTCTGGGATCTTCAGGGTATCATCCACGCTTATGGGTCAGGTTCCAGGACGACATATTTTTTGTCTGGGACCATGGGCACTCAGCTCTGGCCGATTTCCACAACTTCATGAATGAGCAGGACGTCCACATCCAGGTGGACCTGCAACATGACAGCCATTCTATGAGATTCCTTGACCTTCTCATATATCGCTCACCGCTCAACACCTTCGGTCATCAGATCGGGTTCAAGGACACCGACTGTCACAGAATCTTATCCAAGGACTCGCATCATATTGGTCATGTTCATCGATCCGTGATATTCTCGCAGTTGCTACGTCTGGTGACCAAATCGTCAACTTCAACTGACTTTGAGAATGTTCTTTCAATTGTTACTCCTCACTGGCGCTCACAAGGTATTTCTAGATCCTCAATTCGCTTTGCCATGCGACGCGTCTATTGCCTTACTGGTCTCAAGCCGCACTGGTCTCCGGGATTTCGATCTTGTGATGGACAGCGATGCAACTCTTGTCAGCTGGCCTCCAATTGTACAGTCTTCCGCAGCCAGTCCTCCACCATTGTACATCCAATACTTTTTTCTATTACCTGTGCCTCCACGAATTGTGTCTATGTCATCCAATGCCGTCGGTGTATGAAGTCCTACGTTGGTCAAACATCGAATCCCTTGAGACAGCGTATTGGTGAGCACATCAGGACTATCATGGGTGGTGGCACAGACTCTATCTTTCTCGTCACTTCCGTGAGCAATGTGATATCTGACTTTGCTTTTTTTGGCATCGACCGGGCTTATTCGATTTCAACTCGTCTTGCGAAGGAGTCGAAATGGATCCGGGTGCTTCAGACAATATTTCCTGTTGGTCTTAATGATAGTAGTGGCACTTCCCCTGATTGCGTCAATCTGGTTACGTATCATTCTAACTGCACAGACAGACTCAACACTTTTATTCGGGGAATCTGCAGAGAAGAATCGATTGATGTGCGACTAAGCTATAAGACTGACCGCAGCCTCTCAAACCTGCTCAGATAACTTTTGGGCATTGTGTTTTAGCTTCTCTATCCTATTTTACTTGATTATTACACTTTACTGTATTTCATTTATTCCGTCTGTTATTATTTTCTCTAGTCACTTACCTGGACTTTGTCTTTATTGTACTACTGCATTCATGATGAGATCGGTGCATGTCACCAATCTAACAAATGTACAGCATAGACATGCGATTTTGATAGTGACATCGATGTGAATAATCATCATCTGTATGCGTTGCTGTAAGTTCTGCAGTACCTTCTCTGATGTCATCGTGAAAGCCTGATCAAGGCGAAATATTTGGCAACTTCACAAATATTACTTCGATTTTTTGAAAGTGATTTTTTGTTTTGATTCCGCCGTCTGGGAAGCAGATAGAGTGGCATGCGTTCTCAACGCCATTCATCATCAAATACTACATCTATCAGTTATCGATCTATGGGAACTTTAAACAACCATTTTCAACATTTTAGTGTGTCTGTATAGATAAGTAAAACGCATTTTGATATTATAAGTAAAGCTGCAAAGATAATGATTCATTATGCAAATGATCCGTAGGCGAAATGTTATTTAAGTTTCAAGGCCACATGGAGAATTTTGTCATCCATAATTACGTCGTTGTCATTCTGAAAATAGTGTTTTATTAAGTCATATTTTGCATTAATTCGATCTGCATGCGTTTTAATATTTGCCTTCGGATGTTTGTGCAATGCATTTCAATACCTGATGCAAAAACTTAGAAGAGTAGATTGAAGAATCTTGTGCATTATTGGTGCAGATGCTAAACTTGAGCCCTTTATTGCTTGTGCTAGAAAATCACGTGCAAAACTATTTAATTCTATTATTGATAATGAATTTCATCTCTTAAGGTCCATTCACACTGGACTCTGCGCGGCGCGTCCTCACGCGTCAGTATTTTTTCAGAACCTGAATAAACCTATATGGCGCTGTTCTCAATGAGACTTGGGGGAAGAGCGTCGCGTTCGATGTGAACAGCCCCATGGGTTTATCAAGGTTCTGAAAGAAAATTCTGGACGAATGGATGAATGAATCTTTACGGGAAATGTTCAATTTGCGTGTGCACCGGGCAACAACAAAGTGGTCCAATATATTGTGCAAGCGCAAGGTGTTTTGATAACTCGTTACGCTATTTAAATATATAATAATTAGCAGTTTTCGCCTACTGTATTTATATCCTTTATATTCAAGTTACCGTTAATGAATATTAAGTATGGCATCCTACATGACGTCAAATAAGTAGCCATGCATGTGATATACTGCATGCAGTATACAAAGCATGCAACATAGGGTCCTACATTGTAGCTGTTGATTTTATATTCAGAATTAGACAGTCAGCCTGTCCTGTTGTCGCGCTAAGTCTGACGCGTTTAAACAACCTGATGCTGTAGCTTTATGTGATATTTTACTGTATATCATTTTTGCAGAATATTTAGTTGGGCGCATTTAAAGAAGTCTTTAATTGTGCATGCGGTGTTTGATTACTCAAAACAGGTATGACCTGGCTTTTAGCTTACAATTTGAATCACTGAATGAAGTGAATGAAACTGCAAAACAATCATATTTACAGCATCAGTTGTGAACAGTGGGTAATCTTGGTTTTTGGCATCATTTGGTAACAGTGGGGTTCAGTTGGTGTTAAAATACAACGAAATTTTGGAGGAAGTAAGTTAGTTTATGTGTATAATTATAATTCACAAAAAAATCGCGTCAATGGTAGGCAAGTGTTTTCATTGATCTGCTTTGCACGAGTTGCAGTAGGTTTAAAATTGGTTTGCGCGCCAGCCGTTCCTGTCCACACCGGTGCACCGAAAGTTCTAAGAGGTTGCGCTGAAGCACTTATGAAAGTACAGCCGAGATACAATTAGCTTCGCGTTGTAAACTGTCCTTGTGATAGTCCTTCAAAATCATGAAGGTATGGTCTCTATTGTTTATAACATAAGTTTCCATTTTCTATTCTAGAATTCAGATTTCATGAAGCTCTGGGAAAATTCTAATGTTGCTACAGAATTTGAAATAGAACTTCATTGGCTTCTTTAATTATATTTTGAGTGACTCTGATCGTGCTTAACCTGTACTTTCTATGATGGTTCGAATGGAATTCTTTAAAGCAAGATGAAAAGAGATTGAAAACAGATGCATCAGCACCTGTGCACCACGCAAAGCCCTCGTCATAGAGTAAGTGTATTAGGTAGAGTAACAACTCAGCAATAATTAAATCCACTTTGTGTATACAGTTTCGATTTTATTAAATGAACTCGAATGAGAACCAGCATCACATGCAAGATCTGTAAATTTTTACACTTTTGAAGAAATTTTGGATTTGACTGATCATGATAGCAAAAGAGAAGGAATAATAGGATTTTACAAAACCTCCGTGTCATGTAAACCTGTATGGAGAGGTGACATATTTTTTTAAATTAGCAATCCGATGGGTTACTGTCACTTGAATAGGCCTACATAGCCTTATCAATAAGAGCACTTTCTTGAGCGTGATCATATTACTATAATCTGCCACTGGAAGAGCAAAATAAAATAACCACTGAAAATGATCACAATTAGCTTAAAAGATGTAAATGGGTCCACATTACTATTCAGATTTCAGTGAATACCTTCGGAACATCATGGATTTGTGCATCCCTGCAGAAAGATGTTTTCAATACTTTAACCTGGTTAAATATTGGATGTAAAAAAAAATGAGTCACAATTTTTCCTAAAATTCGAAAAAGTGGTTAAAATGAACGTGGTCAAAAGTGGGTTAAGATGTCTATGAAAAAAGCTAATCAGAAGTGCTCTCTACTAATAAAATAGGGTTTCCTTTTCTTCTTTTCTTTTGCAATGAATGCAGCTTCAAAAACTCATGCCACAACCCCTTTCAGAATCCATTTCTAAGCGAATACTAGCAAATATGACAGTATTGCAGTAAAGGGGTGTGTGATAAGTTTAAGCTATGAATCATTAGTTTTCAGTATTAATGTACACAATTCGTATGAATTATTTTTATATAATTGTGCACTTTCAATTTTAGCGGCTAAGAATGTATTTTACATTTCAGCGGCTATCGAGGTCATCAGTTCACGATCAGGCCTTATCAGTGGAGAATTGAAGAAGGTTTTCAAGTAAGATTTTTTACGAAAATTTAGATTACTTTAGAAAAGAATCCTGTATTGCATTCTTCATGAGAAGCTGTAAAAAGTATACGAAGCGATCAAGAAACAATATTTAAATGGACGAAAATGCATTTTGTAAACAGTTAAATTAGGACGGGAGCTACCGACACTTTCTTCCTAAATTCGCGCACAGAGGGCTTAATAGCATGGATTTGTAAATCTTGAAACGCTGAACACAAAAATCAAATTCTTGTACGCAGCTAGTGTGTCACAACCAGTCACATTCGGTTACAGGTAAGGTTAAAGGATTCCCTTTAGAATCCATTGGCAAAATTCAAGAAATATCTATAGATTGTGAAACACTTAGCAATTTTCGTACATTTTCTTTTTCAGAAAAGAACTATTTATCAGAATGCCATGAAATTTGAAACATGATTGAATTCAGAACATCAACTTCGACATAGAAGTTGAAATGAGTCATATGATGCAGTATTTGATGTCTGAGAGCCTCTGCAAAATAGCAAATTTCATGCTTTGACTTAATTTTGGCGATTTTGCTCATTTTGTAGAGGCTCTCAGACATCAAATACTGAATCATGTGACTCACTTCAACTTTTATATCGAAGTTGATGTTCTGAACTCATTCATGCTTCAAATTTCATGGCATTCTGATAAATAGTTTCTTGTCTGCAAAGGAAAATGTACGAAAATTGCCGAATGTACGAAGTGTTTCACAATCATGGATATTTCTTGAATTTTGCTATTGGATTCCAATGGGAATCCTTTAACCTTACTTATAACCGAATGCGATTAGCTGTGACACTCAAGAATTTGATTTTTGTATTCAGCATTTCAAGATCTACAAATCCATGCTATTAAGCCCTTTGTGCGCGCATTTAGGAAGAAAGTTTTAGTAGCTCCCGGACTATTGAAAGTCATTAAGTTTTTGTGCTTCAGTGTTGTTTGAACATAGACTATAACCGTAGAAATTTGTCATATCATAAAAATTTAAAATATTCCTATCTATTACCTTCTCAGAGGATCATGACGCTCATCATGACAATCCGCTGCAGTTTGATTTGTGCCACTGGTTTTAATTTGTCCAGTCTATGTCTCCTCGCATTAACAAACATGCTATATTTGGTCGCCCAGACTTATCACACTTTTTTATTAATGCGCTCAGCTTTTGAATACGTTCTCATATGCATGCAAAGACCCTTGAAAGTCAAATGGTTATCACTCCATGGAAACGAGCCACTCATTTCATGGGTAGTGTCTGAACAAATGGTTCATGTAGAGCTTTCCAAGCTGAACAATAGTACAACTAGCTGGGGGTTGTAAAATCTAGACCTTTGATCCTGCATTGACAGAAATCCGGAGTATTTAATAAAAGCACACTCACCTTCGTTGATAAACATATGACATGTCGAAGACCCAGAATTGAGGGATCGAGATGAACAGCTTTGATATTGTATAGTCGAATTATTCTTGTAAATTTCCCGCATTTGCAGAGAAATGAACTGTGCGAGGTGCACATCAAACCAAATAAACGGACAAGCCGCAGAGCCCGCCATTTGAAGTTCTGGTACGAATAGGGATAATTTGGATCAGTGGTCATCAGAAATTAATTGAATTGTAATTAAATGGTTGCAATTGATTGACTGTTGCTGTCAAAGATATTGCAATTGATTGACTTCTGCTGTCAAAGATATTGCAATTGATTGACTGCTGCTGTCAAAGATATTGCAATTAATTGACTGCTGCTGTCAAAGATATTGCAATTAATTGACTGCTGCTGTTAAAGATATTGCAATTGATTGACTGATGCTGTCAAGATATTGCAATTAATTGACTGCTGCTGTCAAGATATTGCAATTAATTGACTGCGGCTGTCAAAGATATTGCAATTAATTGACTGCTGCTGTCAAAGATATTGCAATTGATTGACTTCTGCTGTCAAAGATATTGCAATTAAGTGACTTCTGCTGTCAAAGATATTGCAATTAAGTGACTTCTGCTGTCAAAGATATTGCAATTAAGTGACTGCCGCTGTCAAGATATTGCAATTAATTGACTGCTGATGTCAAGATGTTGCAATCAATTGATTGACAGATTTACTTGTAATGCCGTCACCTCTCAACGTCGACGGTCTTGGAAAAAGATCCCACATTCACTGATTTATGTAGATACGTACTTGGCTTTCAAAAGTTCAAAAATATTTTCAGAAATTTATTTTTACAGGATTCTAATTAGGAACTATTTGCAATTATTTGAGTAATTACATCAATTAGCTGCATTAATTGATTACTCCTATCAAATAACTGCAATTAATTGATTGCTCACATCAAATGATTGCAATCAATAGATTGCTCCCATCAAATGATAGCAATTAGTTGATTGTTCACATTTAAAATCCTATAAGAAATTGAACCTCGTTATTAAGGATTATTGTGACTGAAGGCAGAAACAATATCGAAATCTTATTGCATTTATTACCTTCTCATGTAACAAAGACGGAACGCACTTTTCAACTCGAAACCATGAATCTGCTTATCCTGAAAGACGATGTCTCTGTAATTTTGGTTTACATGTACTCATATTAGAGGAAGAGGCTTTCATTTCGCAAACCTCAAACGGTTTCGAGTAACTGATATCATTGACAACGATAGTTCCAGCTCAGGAAGTTCATAAAACAATATCCGCAAATCTATCAATTTACAATGGAACACGTACAAAATTAGAAAACAAAGAACGTAATAATGCTAACTTAATCGATAAACTGAAGACAGCAAATTTGCCTAATGTTATTTAACATTCAGCAAGCCGCTGTTTTGAGCATGATTTTATAGTGGGAAATGAGTATGGGGACCATTATTTCATCCTACATCATTCTTCAATCAGAGTAGGTACGCCTCTCTGCACTTCAAACTAGCTACACTACTCATCGTTGACGACAAGAGTATAAAATGGCTCAACCACAAGAAAAGTCCACCTGTACATTTGTCAACTACGTTCCATCTGTACTGCTCTGACGACAGCTGATTTGAGTGCACATGGAGCGAGATGTTCAGAAGGAGTACTGAACCATGAAATCTTTTGTCCGCCGCGGTTAAGAACTTTCAAGTAATGTTCGTTCATCTATGCATGATGATTTGAAAATTTGTGATAATAACAACAGTATTGATGTTGAAATCAATGGCTACCACAAAGAAATTGCCAGCCTCTGACTCCGAGAATCTGTCTTTTTCAAAGAAGGCAGACAACGATTAATTGTAGAGAAGTACGAGTACTAAATAAATTTAGAGTCTTTCTTTTTTAGATGCCATGTACATGCATGTATATCGTTATTGAGTTTTGATTGGATCTCTTTTGCCGTTTCACTTAACGACATTCTTATGATTATTATATAACTAATCCCGGGAATTACGAAGATAAAACTCCATAAATTATCACACACATGCATCGGCTTTACAAGCATCAATCTACTCTTCACGCTATAACGTCAATATTTCAAAGACCAGTTGAAGAGGCTTCTTGATTATTGTTCGAGAATTCGAGCTTTTCGCTTGTTGACAGAACAAATTTTCAATTTGATATTGTGATCATTAAGAGAATGCACACAGTTGTTATTGACATTATTAGTTTATGGTGAAAGTACAATTCCGGGATTAGGGATTGAGATTTCAGGGAGAATCCTAGTCTATAGTTATTCATATTCCTCGTTAGCTGTCAGCATACTCATTTTACCAGTTGTTATTTACAATGCTTGCTTTTAACATGCGGTAATAAGGCATCAGATTCGTCAACCCCGACTTTTCTTGATCCTGGATTACGGATGCCGGAATCTGGGATCTTTGGACCAAAAAGAATGACTCGTGGTTAAAAGTTAGACGCTGTGCTTTAACTAACAAAGACACAAGATCTCAGTCGGAATCGGTATTGAATCGTATAAGGTTACCCTGGATTGCAAGCTTTAGTCACCGCCAATCCTAAATCTCAGGAAATTTTAAAAATCTTGATTCAATAACCTCGTCTTGCGTACACACTGACACTCATGCATACTTCAAAATGACATGTTTGCATTTCCATCCAATCCCAAGACCTACGCCACTTGGCCGAAATTTTCTGGAAACTTTGCATCCCTTTTCTATACTAAGCCTTGTTTTCCCTTTAACGTCTGCGTCTTCCAATCGTCCATGGTTTGAACGATCGTCTTTTCCATGGATTATCATAAAGACCAGCATTGAAATTAATAAAATTGATAGGTCAGTCGTATTTGAATAACACTATGGCTGACCTACGTTCTTGTATTTTCCTTTATGATGGACTTTCAATCATTGCTGTGTAGGGGTGTGCCGAATATTTCAACTCCTTAACTTACCTGGTGAAATCATCAAAAGATGTCCAGACTTATTTGCTACTTTAATGGATTACTTTACTTCATTTTTGTGTTGTACACTAACTTGCTTATAATTGTTGACTTCACTTCACATCAGAATTCAGAAGCAGAGCTGGAAGTGGGTGAATGAAACTTGATTTGCGAACCACTCCAATCACGACATATGTAATCAACGGCCCGCCTGATCCACCAACTTTTCACGAACTTACATACACATAATCCACTTCAATCTCTGATAAGAAGTGTGGAAAGTATCTGAGTGAACATACAGTGTATGCCGTGACTTATGATAACTTATATGACACAAAGATTGACAGAAATGTGAATTCGGCATTGATGAAATATTTATGATCTTGCTAGCTACAAGATGTGACAATCAAATTCATAGCTGCCTGCTCCATGCATTCTCAGGAATGTCTCAGTTTTGGTATCATCTCGATCCCAAATCCCTAGGTTGCGTTTTCAGGACTGCTGACTGTCGATTTATATGATCGAAACCGGCTTCTAGCCACAGATTCCGATATCGGTCCGGATCCAATGTACCACTACTAATTTATAGCAGAATTGTAAATGGTTCATGCATCATCAGACTCGCAAGCTTATATCTTACATAGGGGCTACTAGACGAACCTTTCAGACTGTCTTTCGTCAGGAACTCGTAGGCCTACTGCACATAGTTTACTAAAACAGTGAATTGTAGACCTGCTGCTTCCGTCAGACAGAAAGTCTTTCTAAATACAGTGCTAAATGCGATTTATAATTGCTATAATAATGAATTGCGAGTATACTACATCTCCTAACTTGCTTACTGGAAGCATCATGGAAGTCCTCATGCGAGTAGGCAAAACACCAACCGTACAACGTCAATAATGAACGATTGTTTTATGCATCAGTATACTATCACACATTCTTAATGAAGCCCTCAAATGTTGGAAAACATTTTCGGATTCGGAATTTTCTTCATATATAGGTTTTTGCATTTGACTCATGCAATGTTTGAATTGACATCTGATTGACTTAATATCTGAGTTACAAATGTTTCTGGGTGAGGGGAACATTTGACTTCGATCATGGGCCAAATCTCAAAGGGAAGAATATAATGTGCGCACCAGATCTTGATCATCGCTTGGAAAATATAATTAGCCTATAAATTAGTTTCTCCATAAAGTGCATTTCCCTGATCACGAGCCCAGTCATCGCATCGCTGATGATTGTTACTCCAGGGAAGTCATGGATTTACACTCTAATATTCTCTAAAATTTGCTATTACTATGCTAGTTTGAAGACCGCTACATTGATATGTAATATATTGATCTATCGGACATCATCTCGTAACAAATGTAGTTTTTTACGTCACTACTCGCACATACTGGGTGCTTGCGCGGTACTGACATAGTCAGACTTTTCTGGAAGGTTGAAGTTCTTTTAGTCCGAATGCCCTTCCTGCCGACTTCCAATGACACTTTCGGGGCTCGACCTCTGAACCAAGAGATTGCAGTGCCAATCACTTAACCACTGTTCCACAGAAACCACCTCGCTATCGACAACGGTAAAAATATGAGATGATCTCAGAAATGACAAATTTTAGCCACCGTTTCCGAGTCCACAGCTCTGATTTCAGCAACTTCTATTTGCTAATCCTCATATTGGTCATAATAACTATAATTAATGACTTTGAATAAATGACACGCTCGATATTTCTATGAATAATCATAAATAATTGAAGATGGCTTTATGTTTATGGTAGTTTTTCTTACTTTAAACAGAGTTCTGCTACTTTGTTGATGTAACAATCCTTGGATTTTGACCTTCTAATTACTGGTCTTTAGGATTTGACTCCCAAACAGTTTCCAAGAACGAAAAAATTTACAAAGGGAATGTTCATAAGATACAATCGAATACTAAGGCAAATGATTTGTATCCAATTGTTCTTTTTCTTGCTACATATTTCCGCGAGGAATTGTTTTCTTACACAGGATGAATGAGATGATTTTCATGTGATTAATCATGACATATTTCACCCGCTCACTTGATTACAAAACATGAATAGAAGAAGATGAACCGGACGTAATTTGCATTTGCGGTAGTTATCAGATTCTTATTTACCTCTGCCGCTGGGATGCCCCACATTTAGGGAATTCAATTTATAATGAGATGATCCCTTGAAGGAAATGTTATCCAAATAAGGAAATAGAATGCAATGACGCCAGCAGACAAAACCTCCTTTAGCATCATTCAGTCAACAGTAATATCTCTGGATCGATCGTCCCCTAGAAGCTGATCGAAATGGTTTTTGGTAACTTCATTCATCTCTTTCAGACTTGTCAGTCATGTTCGGGTGAAAGAATTGAATAGCCTGATCGCTGGGCTTACTGCGCATGTTCGAGCCTTACTTCACAGTATGTATTCAATGGGAATTCTTCAAAATCCTCATCACGCCAAGGTAATTTAATGTATATGAAATATATCACTGTTCTTCATTTGCTTGACGTGAATTTTAATTGGTTTTAATGAATTCTTTCAACAACATAATTCAAACTAAAGCGAGGAAATGTTTTGAAATGACCTGGCACGCTGGAACGACATTATAGGGGGGGGGAGGGGAGCTAAAAGTTTGTTGTGTTGCTAAACAGATTATTATGCGTGTAACGCAGACATGCTACTTACATTTTCACGAAAACTATGTCCGTCTTGATGAAGAGAAACACTCATTTATTCAAATCGTCTGTTGAAGGATGCAACCGTGCACCAATGATGCTCCCCAACAGAAAAAAATAAAATGGCATATGGGGGGAACATGAATACAAACACTTGCAATATTCGTCAAAGATTGCATTCTGTTGGTGGCTACGCAGAAGAGCGCATGAATACTTATATGCCGTCATTCTGAACGGGAAAATATCTTGAGTGAATCTTGAAATATGAAAATTGGTTATTCAAGCATAATTTACAGCTGCATTCAAATGGTTGCACTCTATTAGCAAAGAGGACAGGGCCCAGGCCTCTGCACCAAATCGACAAATGCAGGAAAATCGTTCAAGCGCAATGTGCATCTGTGTTCAAATGTTTTTGTGAATGTCTTGACTATAGCTAGTTTTCAATTACTGGTTGGGAAGAGTCAAGATAAATATTGATGTCAATTGTAAATTTATATTTAATTAACATCACGATTTATCTTGACTCTTCCCAACCAATAACTTGTATTCAAATGGTTGCTAGCTTAAAATGAAACGGGCCGCGGACCGGAGCATGACATTTTGAAGGGAATGAGGTTGTATCGAAAGCTTTCAAATAGCATTGCACATGTAAACCGCTTGACTATTCTCCCTACAAGTCTGCCAGACCAGATATCCTTTCCATCACAAGTACATGTAGCTTGGATTGAGAAATCAAATGCAGCTCCAACGGAGAATGTGGACAAACACGATTATCTCGAATTAGTGGCCGTAAATTTAAGTCGAAGAGATATTTTTTCTTCTCTAAATGATAAATAAAAGATGCATTTAAGGTTCATGTAGGTACACTTACAACAGTGTAGTTCCTCGAAGCAAAAACAAAATGCGGTATATTTTGCTCTCCGGAGAGCAAACTGCAATAAACGAGCTAAAATGCATTTATAAAAGATCATCTATACATAATTCAGATTCCAAGATAGCAAAATCACAAGGTGTATTTTTTTTAAATTGGTTTTGTAACTTCATTAACAATTTCATTAGTAAATTTTGATGAAGTGCTTACGAAATTAATAGAATGTACTCATTAAAATTTTCTCTTGATTGAAAGTAATTAAAGAACAATTATTAAGTGAACTGAGGAAAATCAAGCTTCATCAAATGTTTGAAAATGTCCCATTCATCAATAGGAATTCAAACTAGTCTGTGTATCAATAAATTCGGTTCTTAAAAGTCGCTACATTTTAAGGGCGTATTATTCGAAACCTTGTGCTTTCTCAGAACAAAGTTGTCATTGTTTTCTCATTCAGAGCTTCAGTGCGAATTCTACATTTTGACAGTAATACTTTTCAGAGTTGAAATGTTATTAAGGCAGCGAGCAGCTTGGCACATTGAACTTATCCTCTTTCTCCATGTTCCTAATGAACTCCTGTCCTACTTTGAAATCCAGTTCATCATCGCGTTCTCGAGAAAAGGAAACCATTTTTCTCAAATTGTGTTGTGAATACTCAGAGGACTATAATAATAGTCATTGAAAGTTGAGAAACTGAGCTCTTTGAAGGAAGTGATGTCGTAATGCTAATTAAATATGACGGACTTCTTTGGATGCTGAAGCAGCTGTGTTAGATAAGATTTGCTTTTATACAAATCAATGGAATTTGCGGTGATTATAGTAGTCATCAGATTTCGTCTCTTGAGATGGAGTTTATGTTATTAATAATAATGATTTTGGAAAGATGCCTACGACTCATGCAACGTAACTTTCTCTTCGTAAAATGATTGCTTAATTTGAAAGGACGTCGGCAATTCATTTAAGACAATTTCTATATTAAGATGCTTGGCGCCCGGCGACTTAGCGGGATTATCTAAACCATAGAAATATAAAATATGCCATAAACGGTTGGATTTTCCCTTCAAGTTCGAATCATTTGTGTACTAATGTAAGCACAGAATTAGACCGGTCGTCTCTTCTTCTGTTTGACTAGAAGGGAAACATTGGAACATGTAACGTTGATAACATGACACTATCTGCTGCCATAATACCATAACAATCGAAAAATAAGCAGCCAGTTCAACATTATATACGCCGAATTGTGCAAAGCGTCAGTGACTGTTATCAACCGGATCACACAGCCAAGAGACACAGTCGATGTCAAGCTCTACAGAGAAGTTTGTGCGCCTTGTTTGTGTTTTTTTCGTTCGCCTGCTAACTTTTTAAATAATGATCGGAGGGCCCAACAATATCGAAAAAACTTTTGCGCAATGATCTGAATTCTTCGAATCTGCAGGAATCGTGGCGATCGGAGCATTTTGAAGGAATTCACAGCATTCCGCAAGCGGCGCACTACTATTTTTCCTATCTCTGTAAGGTATTAAACATTTCTTTTGCCCACTTAATAAGTTCGTACATGTGCCACTGTTTTGAATCAGTTTGCACTTCTAGTAAATTGATACGGTTAAACAATCTAATTCTGTGAATGTAGGTTATGTGGAAGCTGCTCGACCTTCTTTCGATGAGTAGAACACGAACTAGGGAGATTAATTTTGTTCTTTTATATTTTAATCATGAGATTTATGTGAACTTATCCTCATCATAGATCATTTTCAGGCAAGTGACTTTTATATTTGCATGCATACATTGCAGGTGTACCGTACATTGTTTTAGAATTAGATAATTGTTTAATAATTGCATACATATTGATGCTCATATACTAACTACGTTCATAGACATGAACAAGCATTAATCATTGAACAAGTAGGAGAAGTGATATTAAAGCAGGAAAACATGAAATTGTTGTAAGACTAAAATCTAGACCGAAAAATCTAAATATTCTTTCTTTGTTGATAGTCTACTGATTGTGATTATAATTAATTTGTTTGAAGATGTCTGAGTATAGGTTGATTGGAACACAAGATAATTCTTCTTGTTTCCTCCCCAATCATCAGAATGACGGGCAACCAAGCTATTTTCAAGACATATTTGGTAATTACTTTTCATCAATATTCTTTCGAATTTGATTTTGAATTTCATTGAACTTGCCCTCAAACAGAAACCGCACCTACATTTATCAATTCAGAGGTTTTTAGGAGTTCTATTTTAAAAACACTGCCATTGGAGTATGACCAACCATGACGTTTTAATATTATATAACAATGACTGTCAATTAGTGCTCAATTCTGTAAAAAGAAACAAAATTGTTGGCTAATTTATTCTAAGTAATCAACATAACATAATATATGGAGATCATTATAATCGAATTGCCCATGTTTTTCTTTCAGACAGCATACAGTAGAAAATGCATCTAACTGCTTGTTTAAGAAGTCTACTTTCGCTGCTAACTTAAGAATGGATAATTCTTCTTATCAAAATAGAAATGAAGAAACGATAAAAGCTGAATGAATACTTATAAGAATCGATGTGAAGCGATGAATGAGAATTGGTCAATGCTCAATACTGTATCGTCACTCAAGATAGGCCTCTAAATCTGCGTGTACCATGACAGGTTTACTAAACTCATGAAGATGACGGGTAACTGCAGACTTCAAGAAGATATTTTTATAAATGATTGCTTCTTATTTGATTCCGCTGATCACGTGTCGTGTTTTCAGAGATGTTTAGCGGGTTGAGTGAGTGACATGCGTTTAGTGAATATCGCTATTCATCAAGAACTGTTATTACTGTAATTTGTATCCATTCAATTGGTTTGTTTTGTCAACCTTTGTTTTCTTTTGCAACTTGTCAGTGATAGTTTTTATTGTCACTTTGTATTTTTTATCATTGTCTCTATAATAATTTGTAATTGATTTCTTCTCGACTTTTCTTTTATTTAACTTAATCTAACTAAATTATTTACTACTTCAAAGGTTAACCTCTGTATTAAAATGAATTGAACAATTGAAGAAATCAAGCAATCCGAAATAATTTATAAAATGCCACTTTCAGTCATTATCAAACTTAAGACTGCTATTGTCAGGCATTCTAACTCAAAGGTTACCAAATTAAGGAAGTCTCTTTTGACTTACTAGTATTATATTATGCTTTCCTTTAATTCACTAAGTCTTCTAGGGAAGATATTTATTTTATGTTATTTCTATACCCTTGTTTGAACACATTGTATAGCGTATGCCTGATTGGATATTGTCTGAGAAAATAATGTTCAAATAAGTAATAAAATCAAATAAAAATAAATAATAATGTATAAAACAATGCGAAATGTCTGGTCTGAACATCCCAGGAGGCTAGAAAATGAGGTGGATTCACAACGTGGACAATGACCTCTGTGATTTGCGACTTGACCGTCCAACTGCGCAGGATTGTGGTGCATGGAAGCGCATTTCGTCCACAACACTGCTAGTGATAAGGATGGAGTGAAATCTTGATGATATTGATACTTTATTGATATCTAGTAGCAGATGACCATAGAGCGCTCGGTAATAGCAGCTACTCCTCCCGTCGTCCATTCAAAGAGACAGCACTCGGCTTCGCAAAGGGACATCTGAAATGGCAATATCGTGGACTTCTGTATGTTTCGACACATTTTGAAATGTCCATTTTGCATCATTATCGATTTTTTATCTTGATAACTCGATGATGTTATTAACCAGTTAACCGATTATATTTTTAGCCGCTTAACTAGTTAAAATCGGTTAAATCAGGATTCCCGGTATTTATTTGGTTGTCAAAGTTAATCATCAACTACGGACCTTGTCAATTTGGGTTTCAACCGAATATATTATTTCACGTTTAGTTCAATTTATGCTGTTGCAAGTCGTCTTTGTATCAGTGGTATTCATCTGAAAATGCTTCCAAATCCATGATCGAAGCATAGAGATGCCGGTATCAAAAAGATGTTCGTGCTACAACTTGCCTTTAACGCCGAATCAATGCTGCGCTAATGGGTAGCGCAGCTTGTATGATGAAAGTTGAAAGCTATGCTTCAGTTCTCCCTGCTCCCTAGATTTAAGAGTTAAGATGACGTTTGCTGAAATGTTGTATTTCGATTGGCAGAGATAACGTAGAAAACCCGATAACACTATCCAATAGATAAAGAGAATTGGATTTTACGCCTTTAGATCAATCCACACTAACGTTACGTGTAGGGAAATAGCAAGACTAAAGGAGTGCGAATTGCGATGAATGAAACGGAGACTAGTTATCTCTACGACATGGAAGCAGTGTAAGCTATAATTCAACCGGATTTCATTATACAAGATAAATCTGATCAAACGTTGTAACCGATTTTAACCGGATAAGAGAAAGTGTAACCGG
This sequence comes from Prostheceraeus crozeri, assembly GCA_907163375.1. NCBI lineage: Eukaryota > Metazoa > Platyhelminthes > Polycladida > Euryleptidae > Prostheceraeus > Prostheceraeus crozeri. The sequence continues at coordinate 1,378,182 of CAJQUW010013127.1, forward strand.
TTAACCGATCCCAGCTCTGGTTATCATAGTATAGTCTGTGCAAATCAAGCCTGACTATCTACATTATTTCTTCCTGCTCATATTAACAAATTCGATGATTTTTAATGCTTGATTTTGAAAGGATCGGATTTCTGATTATGCAACATAATATATTTGAAGAATCCAAAATTAGTGATTACTAAACGACCGTAAGAGCAGCAAATCCTGCATCAGCGCGTGTATCGTGAAATTTTGATAAGCGATCAGACTGCTTTCACCGCTGTTTGCTGATAGGGGTAAAGAAATTTCGTTCTTATGATGAGATTTAGAAGGAAAGCTCAATGCCGAGATGAAATAAATTGCAAAGATTAACATCGCCTTCGTGCATGTCTGGAGCTGACAGCATTGACATAAATACTAAGCAAACTAAATAATTCTTGCCCTTAGGGAAATACAAGTTTTTTCTTCACGATGAAAATATTCATTATGACATTTCTTAAATGCCTAATTGTTCTAATGTATTATGACTTGACATCAATAAATCATCAATGCATGATGTATAAAATGCCAATTCCCTTGAATGCTGATCAGTGCATTCCTTTTCTCAATCTCATCTTTATGCCAATATCGAAACCCTGAAACCGGATTTAATGTGTAATCCTAGTTTACAATCGATGAGCGCGGTGATTGTGAGATCTCCATTGTGAGATTTTAAAAATGGTGATGCTGTTAATTGAGCTAAGGTTTTGTTGATTGTTTGTGTTGTAAAAATTATAGGTTTTGGCTCCAATCGAGATGGATTTAAACTTATTTAGAGGCCTGCTCGTGAGTGCTTAGATTTTATAAGTCGTACATGGCAATGTTTTAATACCATATCGAGCATTCCACGCATTTAATTTTAAAGTATTCACCACGTTTATCATGTTTGTGATCTGTCCGCGTAATGTGTGATATCGTGTTCGTTTTTTCGTAAACTGAGAATTTTGAACGAGGAAGAATTTGCTTGCAGAAACAATTATCAACAGTCAATTTATACGTGTCACGTATGTCTGAATCTATGTACATGTAGTACTCGTTTTTCACATTTTATACAGGCAATTGCTCGTATCAATAGTATATTCGAATAGCTATTTTGCTTTCGAACTTATTTTGAAATTCATGTTATTCAGCATATTCTACAATGGAGTAATTTCGAAAATAGATTAATCACATGATTCCTAGGTCTGGCATACAAAATTCATATTCAATTTAAACGGGATCTACAGTTTTACTTAGCAAAATGTACGAACACGTTTTTTTACTGAATGGTCAGATAGACAGACAATTTGAAGTCACAATCTGTTACTTGTACTTATGGAAGTCACTAAAAGCATTGGAATTATGGGAGCCTACAATATTCCAAGTAAAAATTCGGCAGTAAATTTTGGTATAGAATTCAGCTGATTATGAAATGAATTTAACTGCCTTTTTATTTGATATAATGCACGATGAGATTTTAAGCATTTACTCAGTTTATTTACAGTGTTCAGCATTAACATTTAAATGGAATTTCTTCCTTGTGAAAGCTACTTGATTTATGCATTTCCACTTATTCAATGTTTACATTATTAAACGTTCTCCCACTTGAAGAAATTCATCCACGACAAGATTAAGTGGCGCCAAGTCTTCTGGACAATTTACTGCAAAGCACTATAATTTACACAATATACTCGTATTTGCAAATCGCAACCAATATGTTATTGATAGAGCGATGAAGCTGCGTACTATACTGCTCAACCCTGTATCATGAAATCACTTGACTGTAAACCTTGGAGGCACTCACATTCTTTGCATCAACAACTAACACCTCACATGCATAATCATAATAGTCTTTGCTGTGGCAGATCAATTTCTCCGTATTAGCCGACAACGTTTAGTTGCAAACAAGCCATACACGCAAGACATTCTGCAACTCATTGATGGGGACAGCTATTTACATAATGGTACACACTGACGTTTCAAACACCGACGTAAACGAATAATCCCTCTGATTCAATTTAGGCCCTAGGTAGTATGATATTAAACCTAATCGAAAAATGAAGAATAACCGATGAGCTTTCTCGGCATTTCCCTAATCATCAGAGGCAAGTGTTCATGACATATTGAGAATGCTTTATACTTTATTAGAAAACTAGAAAATTAATATTAAATCTTAATTGACCATCCCATCATCAATGAACAAGATTTTCTTGCTTGCCTCAAAGAATTGCAAGAACTAAGGAACTAATGTATGCAAGAAACATGATAGTAAAATTTTGACGGGTATTCATTAAATACTACAAAATGATTAATGAATACCCGTCGAAATATCCCTAACATGATGATCGCAAATCTCACATTTACCCGGATATGGCTGCAACTTTATATAAGGAGTTTGCCGGTGTTGAGTGATGTGAAATAGGCCTGCTGATGATTCCTGATATTGGATGAAATGGCAGCAATTCATGTCTGATCACATTTTTCGACTGAGGATGCAACTCAATAATTAATTATCCTAATTATGGAACTGCTTAAGTAGATCCGCACCTTATCGATTTTTATTCCAATTGAATCACTTTTATTGATCATCACTGCCTTTGCTTTGAGCGCTGTTTGACTTGGTTGTCTTGTTTGACTAATTGCTATACTTAGTTGATGTTTTGAACAAAGAGATCCCAGAAAGTTAATAAGCATTTCGTGTGTACATCTTGCCTCATTACCTTGTCACATATCATTTTATTTGCACCGTGTTGGAGTATAGAGTTAAGAGGATCGTGCTATGATAAATAACGGTATCAATTACTTATGAACGTGCAGTGCTGAACACAAGTGACGATAACCGATAAAAAATGATGAAATGAGGACAAATCGATGTTCAAAATATATAGTTCACTTTTTTAACCTAATTTATAACTAAACGATAGCTACATGTATGCTTCTTCATGAATCAATTGAATGTAAGTAAATAGCTGTAGGAAATGAGGCAAGTTTATTGTTTTTAGGAAATATAATGTATCATTTTTCATATTAATAGTTATACTTTTTACAGTTGCACGAGCAACCTATCGTATAGACTAAATGACATCGATTAAAGCTTATCTTTATTGATAATGGTCGTCCTAATAATGCAAATAAGAGACAGTAGAACAAATCTTAGATTAGCGGTGCTATTACTAGCAACAGACGTGCTGTTACTTGCTTGCTTGTTGTCTCATGCAGAAAAATCCGCAATTACCGTCGTGAGTTTACTTGATTCTTGTTTAAGATATCAGTTATTTGTCGGGCTCAGTGCAGCAATAGATTTAACAATTTTAAAATTCCTTCCTCAGGCCACGCTTGTGCATTTGTTAGCAGTCTCTGCCAAAGTTTATATTTCTAAAAATTATGACCAGACTTATTTTAGAATAGAATATATTTTATTGAAGAAGAATAAACTTCAACAAAAGGCAACATTGGTTATTGATAACACCTATATGATGCCCAAAATACATACAGTACAATCATTGACCATAAACTTTACAAAATCGGGAAAGATCGAAACTTTGGAGTCTGGATTTAAATAGAAACATTGATGGACTTGTTACAATATTTTCTGGTAGAGAGTTCCAAATTCTGACAACACGGTTGCTGAAAAAGTAGGCTCGACAATCCAAATTAATGCGACCAATGGGCTTTAATTTTAAGGAGTGGCCACGACTCACATATTCACAAAATTCAAAAAAATCTTCAAAAGGGATGTCAACAAGGCGATATACTATTTTATAAGTTAAAAACAAATCTAACATAATTCTGCGATATTCTAATGATTGCATATTAAGTAATGCGAGGCGCATAGAACAACAATCATACACTATTGTCGCTTGCCTGCAAAACATTCTCGTAAAATACTTTTGAATTCTTTCGATCTTTTTGATGTCTCTTATTAAATACGGGTTCCAAATCGGTGAACAATATTCCAAAATTAGACGCACAAAAGCACAAAAAGCACGAACAAGTATGAATGGATCATTAGACGAAAAACACTTTAGAATAAGATATGCGCGACTGTAAGCTTTGGATGAAATAATTGAACAATGTTCAGAAAACTTAAGAGATGAAGAAAACGTTACTCCAAGATCACAAACCGAATCAACATTAGTAATTACAACATCATTAAGAGTATAAGGAAAACAACTCACGTTGACTAAAAGAGATAGATTTACATTTTGAATAAGAAATGGATAATTGCCACAACTTAGACCAATTACAAATATCACGTAAAGAGCGAATAAGGGACAAACAATCATTTCCATCATTTTTTGAGAACACCTTGACATCGTCTGCAAATAATAGAATCTGAGATGGAGGATGAATATACTGTACAATGTCATTTACGAAAATGTTGAATAAACATGGTCCGAAAACAGACCCTTGGGGCACACCACTTATCATTTGTAGCTTCAATGATTTACAATCGCCCACTAAAACTTGTTGGGTACGGTTGCAAAGGTAGCCCTTTATCCAATCAAGTAGTTCATACTGTATGCCAATTGATTTCAATTTACAAATAAGTTTGGGATGACAAATTGAGTCAAATGCTCGAGCAAAATCAATGTGAATTACATCAACTGGATGGCCATTATTAATAGACATTGACCACTTATCAAGGCAATCAAGGAGTTGAGTACAAGAAGATAGTCCCCTCACGAATCCATGCTGAGTTGATGAAATTATCATATTGATGTCACAATATCTAGAAATCTCATCTACAATGAAAGACTCCAAAACTTCACAAATGACAGACGTGAGAGATATTGGTCGATAGTTACATACTAACGATGTTGAACCTTTTTTACAGGATGGTATAGCTAGTGATGATTTCCAAACATTTGGTAGTTTACCAGATGACAAAGACAGTTCAAAGATATATTTCAGAGGAAAAGCAATTTCATTAGCAATTTGATGCAAAAATATTGGGGATTTCCATCAGGAGAATGTACATATTTCAAGGGAAGTTTAAGGAGTTTCTTCACAACGTCATTGACAGTAAAGGATACCGAGCCAAGTCCTTCAAATGGAGGGCACATAGTAGGAATAGTGGGAAGTAGTCCATCATCTTGTACACAAGTCGAAACAAAGAAATCATTGAGACAATTCGCCTTTTCATAATCAGAACAGATCTTTTTGCCATCATTGTCAGTCAAAGGTAGAGAACGATTGTCATATTTAGTTTTGTTTCTCACATATGCACAGAACTTCTTTGCGTTACCGTTTCTTATCAAGTCACGTTCTGCACTGTCATGAAACTTTCTCACCTCATTTTGATAATCAATACTTGTGATTTTGTATAGCTGTCTGTAGTTTTCATTAACATTCCGCTTTTTGTATAGTTTCTGTTTTTTCAATCGAAGTTGTTTGATCTTCTTAGGATATTTAGGTGTTCCCTTTCTGCTTTTTTTTGATCTTGGAACCAAACTAGGATCAACAATAATATCATCGAGTACAACACAAACACTATTCCAGAGAGCCTGTACATTTGATGCATGACGATGACACATACTTTCCCAGTCAACGTTTTTCAAGACATTAGTTATGGAACCATAATCAGCTTTATAAAAATTTGGATATGGTTCATCAACAACAGTAGGCCTACTTATAATACAGCGATCAAGACGGAAACACACACGACAATGCAACCTTGTAGGTTCACTGACTAGTTGTGTAAAATTCAGTTTCAAACACTGACGAAGAAAGCGATCGTGAAGATTGTCTGCAATACATCGTGGGATTGACCAGTCAATAGATGAAAAATTAAAATCACCCGTAAATATAACAGGGAAGTCGGAACGAGAGCCATATTCAAGCAGGGCGCAAAGATTTTTGACTTTCATTTCATTATTCGTACAATCAGGAGGAAAATATACACAAAATATGCAGTAACCAGTACATCTCGTTAACTTTAAATCAAAAGCTACAACTTCAAGATCGTCAAATTCACTTGGAAGAGCTATTGGATTGACATTTAACACATTTTTTGTAAATACTGCACAACCACCACCTCTGTGAAAATGTCTATCTTTTCTTATGACATCATAATCAAACCGCTGAGTTAAAAATGAATTAGTTATCTTTTCATCAAGCCACGTTTCAGTTATCATTACAATGTCATATTCATATGAATCGAGCAAAACATGGAATTCTGACAGTTTATTACACAAAGAACGTGCATTAAAACAGACACATTTTAAATTTTCTTTAAATGTCCTGTTAAGCAAGCGAGACTTTACAGATACATCACTAGATGACTGAACATATTCATCCATTGAATAAGAAGAATTACTTATACAGTCCGTTTCATAAAAAGTGGATCATCCTAAAATTTGACTAAATAGAACATAAGTATGATACAGGAAGCATTTTTCATGCTATTTCATGTCCCTAATATATTTAAATGTCCTTATATAATCTGATAAGCTATGATACAGTAACGGTTCTTAAGAAGCTAATATTTTGTGGCCCTACCCTTATTGTCAATGACATTACCAATTCGTCTAGGCATTGATTCGATGATATCGTTGATTTTTGACTGATCTAACTTTCTCCACCCTCTTTTTAACAGTGACGTAAGTTATGATACGCCATCTGTAGGTAGCAGTGAACGACGAACGTTACGTTTTAGAATACTCCATACATTTTCTATGGGATTCAGATCAGGAGAACGAGCTGGCCAAGATAATGTCCAAAGCCCTAATTGAGACTTGCATAAGTTGACTCTACTACTCCTGTGACACGTAGCATTATCATCCATAAATGACCAAGTCGATGGATCACCAAGTTGATCTGTCATTTGGCCAATGTTCATTCGTAAAACATTCACATCGCGTTCAGAATTCATGGTTCCTTGCTGTATGTGAAGTAGTTCTAGCAAGGCTGACACTTTGCCTTTTGTGAATGCGATCTCGTTATTGTTCATTTGTGCTTTGTATTGTTTTCAGCCGGTAAATAGATTTCTAGCTGAAAGCAATCAGGAGTGCTGCCAACACCACCGCAACGAAGTCAGGAACCTATGGAACATGAAGTCCAGTTAATCACATGTAGCAGTTACATTATTGTTGATGAATAATGGTGCTATACTGGCTCTGATTGACCGATTTTCTTTATTTTTGTTTTGCTTGATAGCTTTTGGCTTGTAGAACAACATATTACATAACAAAGGAAACAAATGCAATTTTATAAGAGTGAGGTATGATTTTGTGTAACATTGCTAAATGAAGATCAAATTATCTACTACTTTTTTATCCATAACAGGAAAACAACTCAATATTCATGCTTGAAATTTCCAACAATGATATTAGTAAGCACAACTGACATATCTTCCAAATTTCAGAGAAATTCGTTCAAGTTTGGCGGAGTTAGACAAAGTTGAAGTTAAGGAGATGTTTAAGGGTGATCCAGTTTTTATGAAACAATCTGTAGATAATAAAAAGCAAGACAAATTGTCAAGACATGTATAGTGCTTTTGAACAAAACTAACATACGATTTCAGAACATCAATTGATGTGAGGACAGTATCACGAAGTCAAAAAGTTGGTTAGATATATCAAACCGATCAATGATATCATCGTTCCTCATCAGTTTACCGGATTTCATATAAATTTTGACATTCGTCGTCAGGTTTTGAGATTTCAGCTCTTTCATACGATCTCGCAAACGTTTATCTTCCTTTCTCATCAGAAAGGAGTTGTCTTTGTTTACGTATATATTCTTGAAATCATCTTGAGAATTACGAATAGTTCGCTGATTTCTGAGAATGTTATGGCGATGACTAATGTATCTAAAAGATGCCCTCACAATTTGAGGATATCCGGGTTTGGATTTCCCTAGTCTCTTGGTCACGGCGTGATGCTCACTAAAATCAGGAATAATTGCCTGACAAATGTGAGTTACTTTCTCGTTATCAGACTCAAGCAAATTACCATAAACTACAATGGGGCCCTCGGGTACTCCAGAAAAAATCAAGTTATCTATTCGTTTTTCTTGTTCAATTCGCTCGATAAACTTTTGTTGATCCACAATCACTTTCTTAATCGTTTCGATCCTAATATCTGCTTCAATTTGACGTGCCTGAACGTGTTCTAATTTTGTCTCAACGGCAGATATTCTATCGATAACTTGATCGATCTTGTTGCAGATTCTAATCTCCATCTGTTTCATGATGTCACGAAGTTCACCGATGGCACTGCTACCCGCTGAATTAACCCGTGTTGTTCTTGCAACTGACGGAGCTGGATATGACGTCGATGGCATTGATGCGTAATAGATCACGTGATAAGTAATCGATATTTCAATAAAAATCCGCCAGGGGGGGTTTAGAATTGCTGATTGATAACAGCTGATTTCGATTTAACAGCTGACAATACCAGCTGAACAACACCACAACAACGGACAGCAGAAGAATGGAATCAATGATGCAATCGAGACACCACGATAACAATATAGAATTCCAAGACCGTGTTGAACACAGAAAGCAATGAGAGCAAGATTCAACCAAGTTTGCGAAGTAAATGAATCCACGAAATTCTCCCAGAAACAACTCCAAAATTCCCACACCAGTATGACAAACAGATAAGAGACAACAAGTGGATGCCACCAATGAAAATCAGAGCAGGACAACCCAAGATCAACAAGTAATTGTATAGATAGCAAACAGGATGTCAGAGCGTTCGACCTTCACTGTCCGATTCACAATGAACTAAGGTGCTCGTATACTCAGAAAACTGCTAAAAATCAATAATGACTTTATTATGAATTACCTGGGTAAGTCCGGATTTTCTCCCACTTTCTGGGGGAAATTCTTCTTTTACATGCTAAATCGTAATTTTTAATTTCTATCATCTCAATCCGTGATGCTAAAAGAAGATATACTTGCACGCATGTGTGACCACAAGAAGTATTTTTTTTAGTTAAAATCAGGGTGATTGCACTTTTTCTTCATGAGAGTTGCTTGCGCACATGAGAGTTGCACATAGGCCTGCTTTACGTTCTGCTCTATGATCGGCAATGATACCATTTTATTTCTAACATGATATCATTTTATATCATATTATTTTTTCATAATGAAAATATGTCATTTTTTAGTGAAGTATACGTAGGCTTACACCGCAAATAGATTTAGTCATGAGAATTTTTCGATTTATGCACTGCCACTATGCAGCTTTTACTGCTCTTAGCAATGAATTTAAAATAAGACTGTATACAGGATCGATATATTCCAAATAATGGAAGACTGAAGACCGCAGTTATACAAAGCTTCTTGTATATCAAAACTTAGGTAGGGCCTATGTCCTATACATAGGACATCGCAAGTTTTATTTTAAGCTTTATACACTCGAATTACAAATATGCATGCAATATGCAGTTGATTAGGCCAACAGTATCTAAAGTAAGAAAAAGGCTAAAAATATTTAGATTGCGGTCAAGACTTCAAAAACATCAAGACATTTATTAATGAGTTCCATGTTCAATCATGGACCTACTGGAAGTCTGAAGTAACCAGCAATATGTGAGACATACAATGTACATGTAGAGCTAATACCACAAAACGGCGGTCTTTGTTAACCAGAATCTTAGTTATCCAAGTGCTTCAATAGAAAAATGCGAACAATTTATTATTAGAAAAAATAATGGAACAAAACTTTTTCATGATATCATTTTGTATCATTTTTGAGAAATAAAATTACACCATTTTTCCTCAGAATAAAATGATGTCATTTTATCATTGCCGATCTTTGGTTTTACTCAAACACTGGTTCCAGGAACTCGAAAAAGAGAAGTTGATATCCCTGAATTGTTAAATGGTAAGCTATACATGTTCTTCATCTGCAATTTATGCAATATATGGAAAGCTTAATATCCAGTATTTCGTGTTCAAGTAAAGTTTGCTCTGCTGGAAATTTTTGCACACTAAATACAAGTATATAAAATTTACCATTATTTCGATTCTCACTATTGAATAAAAAGATGCTGCATCGAATAATGGCACTGGGGATCTAACAAATGTCTAAACGCATTACATTTATACTCGCAATCAAAATTTCGAAAGACATTTTTTAGCTCACTGAGGTGTGTTTACTATTTTAAATAACTTTAATAATAATTAATTTGTTTTGATAACTACTTACTTAAGCGACAAAATGTGCTCAGCAATTTTACATATCTACTACTAGTTCTACAAAATTCAGAATTCGTAACGGATGAATACAATTTCTTTATGCACGATAATGCACTAGAATGCACTTAGATACAAAAGGTCCTACTTATGAGAACAATTATCAATTTCACTTTCACTGTGTTCATCCTCCAATATTTAGGGATCGATGTGTGGTTCGTAAATTTGCATCTCCGAAACATTTTACTCGAGTTTCTAAAGTAGTCTGGTAGTAGGCCTATTCCAGAGTGTTTTCGTGGCCATTTTGGATTTTGTTCTCTGTACAAAGTGGATATTTAGATAATATTTTTCTTCCAAGATTTTTGAATTTCAGACGGTTTTGGCATCCGAAGATTGTGTCATATGTAGATAGACCGCAGATTATTCACAAGAGTTTTGCAAACGAGGTAATGCATTTTTGCTCATTAAATTTCATTCTTTCCCATAGTGACCGATGCTTTAAAGCGGCATCGGCTACGGGATATCATGTGCATACTTCGTACACTAGATATAAAGGTGCACATGAAGTTATTAAGAGTTGCTCTTATTCAGTTGACATACATTACCAGCTAATATATACTTCGTGCCTATGCGCCGATGTTATTAATCTAACATTTGATCAGATTGTGATAAGAAGACGTCGTTAACGGTGAATTTTGTGGTTTTAATGCAACAATTACTTGAATAATATTGATCACCAAACATCGCTGCAACTAGCTAATTGTTAACAATCAACGGAGATGCTTCATTAATCAGACTTATGCTCTGATGTATGTCGTACTCAAATAATTCAATACGTCGACGACATAACAGCATGCATCCTTCTGTTTAAGATTTCTGACAATCATCATGTTGCCACTGAACATCAGAACATAATTCAGTGGTCAGAGGATAGCGGCATGAAAATGAACCTGAAAAAATGCAGGATGATATGTTATTCAAAGTCTGATTACATCATCGATGTGTGTCTTCCTGGTGTTCAATGCGTGGATGAACTGCGGTTTCTTGGAGTGGTGCTAAACAGCAAACTTACCTGGTGCTCACATATTCAAACTGTGTGTAGAAATGCTTCACGCAGATTGCACGCCTTGCAACTCTTAAAGCCGATCATGCCATCAGATCGGCTTCTCGTCGTTTACACCGCTACTATTCGACCGGTTTCGGAATATGCCTCGCCAGCGTTTGCAAAGCCGCCTAAACATCTAAGCTCGGAGCTTGATAGACTTCATAAGAGATGTCATTGGATCATACCGTTCAGAAGGCAGTGTGATTGTGGTCGTTTTTCCGATATGTTGACGAGACGAAAAGTTGCGGCTATGAAACTGTTCGCCTCTGCTGCCTATGACGAGAACCATTCTCAATGACATTATTCCGCTAGAATATACTAGATCTCACCGATTTTTGCAGTCTTTCTCTTCTACGACTATTTGAACTCTTTCATCCCGTTCACTACAACTCTTATAAATGAAAACCACACATAATTTTTGTTTCTTTACGCCTTCTGTCACAACTGATGCCTAACTTGCTCTACAATGTGACTTTCAGTATTTTGAAATACACGATACTTACTTAGTCACTTATGTATCAGATGAAGACGTCGGGTACGGGACAGGCCAGATTGAGAACACACTCTTTGGACCCCAGCTTTTTCATGCAATATATAAACTATGTGCTGTATAGAAATGAAATTGAAGGCTTATAGCCAGATTTGCCTTTTCTTTTTCGGATGATATCACATAGTAGAAATTGGATTGAATTTGTGGTATTGGTGCTTAGGACACATGAATTTTAGAAAATTCACAAATGTTTGGAAGTTATCTGGCGTGTTCAAAGATCATTTTCAGCTTCCAAAACATTGTCTCGTTTACCACAGATCAAAAAATACCGAAGACGTGGAAACAAGTTATTTGAGGCATTTTTTTCAAAATAATCATGGAAAGGCCGTTCGTTGGTAATCAATTTCTTTGGAAAGTGCGAGAGAAAAACCGGATCTACTGACTTATCCACCTATAATGATATCAATAAATAAGTATTCGGATAAAATTGATATATGGATGATAAAATTTGCTGCGCACTCTGTCGCAACCTCAATTGTCCTCGAAATTATACCGAAGAATGTCATTATACTGTTATTTGAACTTGTTCGACTTCCTTTCTGTCTTGGCTTCTAGAGCTTTGATTCAGGACAATGCTAGTTATGTCAAAACTCTGAAATTTGTACTTTCATACGCGAAGTAAAATGGATGGAAATCCCATCATCTTGCTCATAGAATCACTCACTACTCAAGTTTCTCTCCAAGTACGTCACGAAAGTTCACCATACCCCTCTATTAAAGCATTGCACGTCAACTCATGGCAGTGAAATATAAGACATTTTTGTCACGTGTTGGCATATTGTACAGATGTTTTAGATCTTAATAAGCCGGAGGTAACTTTTGTTTCTGATCGGGTGTCACGAAAATAACTGATGAGTTCGCATTTAATGATTTAAAATATTTCTAACGTGTCATGTTATCCAGTTCGTGACGTGAGAAGCGCGAAGTAAAACTAAGTTTCGTTCTTGCATTCGCTGTTCCTTGTTATTGGGGTCGATTGCGGCCATTTCCTAATAGAATCCGATCATCAACTTCGCACAATGAGCAGATTTCGTTATTCATCTGCATTTTCATGAGAATCTGCATAATTGAATTTATTAATGATATATTATTTATTTATTTATTTAATTGATTTTAAAAAGATCTTGTTGTGAGCGTGTCCGTGAGGCCATCTTGATAGAAAAAATTATCATTTTTGACCTTCTCATGCTGTTATTTATATTAAAGCAACTAATGAACTATGTTAAACTTAGAATAGAGATATAGAAATATCATGTATGTTTAGGTTTTATTATCCATGCTCAGCGCGAGGGGTTCCTCTTGGACGAAATTGTCCCTCTCACTGACATAACAATGTTTTCGAAACAACCCTCGCAATTCTGAACGGTTTGTGTAAGCAATTTGAAACTGTTCATTATACAAATAGCTTTAATTGTTTTAAAACTGCAATTTTTTCATTAGCAGTCTTCAGCTGAAAACAACTGAGATCCGGAGTAACTTTGATAAAATTTCGCTAAAAATCTTAAAAGTAAATCTTTCATCAAAAAAGTTAAATCAAAACATCTTCAGAGCAAAATCTAGGCAGTGATATAATCAGTCATCAATGACTTCCTTGTGGCAAGTATCAAAGGGAGAGTATCATGTTGTAGAATAATGTTGGCAAAATTATGACCATCCTATGAATGTATGGCACATTACAGAATTGCGGTTTTCCGGCTCAGGACAAGAGATAATTGTTGCACTTTAGTATTTCAGTTCATCGCAAAGTGCATTGCATATCTCTAAATAGCCCACTGTAATCGCTTTGTCAATTGAGCTAGCTGACATCAAGTGTAAGTGTATGGATTCTTATCCCGGGATTAGAGGGTCAAAATCCTGGGAATGAAATGTTCAGGAAGAATTCTTCTAACGTGACCACAATTCACTTCCGAGATTCTGCCAATCCTACGTCCCGGGATCTCCAAATGGCGGAACGAAAAATAAAGTGGGTGGGCTGAATCTAAGTCAGCTTCATCCAATTTCTAGTCGTTCTCCCTCCACCTTCTCTCGTATCTCCACCTCTCTTTCAAATATATTATAGCAATATGCCTGATACCCAAGCAATATTTAAGATCAATATTCATGTTATTACATAAGTATGATTTTGGTGGAGGAAATTAATTTTTGACTTAAGGAAGTAAAGCAATGTTTAACGTATTTGAGCTATTATTCATGCTAATTTTGCAAAGCTGCTATTTGCGCACAATGTTTATATTAACTAATAAGAATAGCATTGATTCAGAATTAATTGATAAACCCAGTACTAAGAATAAATAAACCGATTATCATTTGGAATGATAATTCAAATACATTTTTTCAATGAACCATAATTATTGTTATCATTTTCATGTAATGGTTGGTTATAGCGAGCGAGAGAATATCAAACACGTCATGCAAGTCGTTATCGGATTTTCCCTGACTGAACTTGTCAGCTGGTGTAACAGCCAGCCTGTGATATTTCACAAATAGCAATAGGCTTTTCTAAATGGGGACATTCTAAACATAATCTCGATATCCATTTTCGCAAAATTCTTCTCTTCACTTCAACCTTTATTTCACATCATGGACAGTTTTAACTTTTCTCGGCATTGAATAGCTGGAGGGGGTAATTAAGGATTAGCCCCCATCATTTCAAAACTGAGGGGGCTTAAGCCCTAAAGCCCCACCTTCCGCCACCGCTGCCGGGATCTCCAAATGGCGGAATTCACGTTTATCTTGCTCATTTTATTAAACATGTGCATCGCTTAAAACAGTACAGTTGCAATTCTGTCCCATCCATACCTACGTTTTGAGGGAATTTGTAATCCCTAATCAAGCATGATCATCTGTCAAGTATGATTTATGCGAATATTATCTTACATATTTGCATCTGGTCATCTCGTTCGTTTAAAATTGATTTCCAATCTGCTGTATTTAAATGGAGACAACGATTTAATAAAGTACAGTTGCATTATTTATAAATGCCATGAATCAACAATCATGAATATTCGCATAACATTGTCGTCATGCCTCGTAAAACTCGCCAAATGTGGCTTCTGTCCAATTCTGCTCTCTTTTCTCATGAATAACCAACCCCATTTACAGTTTAAAGGGCTGTAGAATCAAATTTATGTTTATTGCTTCACGCTATCAATTATTCAATTGATTCAATGTTCCATACCTTTCATTTCAGTCTGAGACATCATTGCGGAGATATTGTTCGAAATTAGAAGATGCAACTAAAAGGTAATAATCAATGATTATCAGAATCTATGTTCAGCAGCAATTATGCAGGATATTCATTCATAAAGCATTGCCGCTTTTACCATCTGCCTTCATTAACGATGTTTGAACTTGCAATTGTGCGCACTACCCACAGTTTTATCCTCACTAATTGCGGGTGAAACATTTCTACCTTTCAACATGTCAGAAGATGACACTTTTGCCTTCTACAGACGTGAATGAAATATGTTTGGTGTTAAAAGAAGACAATTTGCTCTTAAAAGATTGAAAGAAAGAAGCAAAAGAAGCAATAAAAATCTATCAAAGTCAAGGTAATGTCACAAAAATGATGCACTTATTAGTAATAGGATACTCACTATATAAGACAGGAGACATAACCTATTCATAAACTTAGCAACACAATGGAAAGAGGCTCGTGAAAAAAGACATTTTCTTGGAAAGGGAGCACAAAACTTCTTTGCAAAAGGCAACCTTTGTGGAACCAAATGATCTTTTTCAGTATGTTACAAATTTCTTGCACGAAAACTTTCTTCTTTCATCTAAGGAGCACATTTGCATAATCTATCAGAGGAATACTCAATGTTGCTTACTACACGATGACTGCGATTCTCAATTCTCTGGAGTACATGCTTCTCTTACTTAGGCGAATGAAAACAGGAGACGCATATTCAAATGCCGTTCTAATAAACGTGACATAAACATGATGAACATTGAAGCTGCAATAGGTCCCCTCAATCCTATGAAAACATGGACTAAACATGAATGATTTAGTATATCTTGATACTGAATTTTCCAAACCGTGAATGGAATGTAAAAATGTGGAAGTACATCAGATTTTGCATTTTCATGCAATTTTCACCATCCCATAAGAGTTCAACGGGTAGTATGGGACTTCTACAGAATCAGTCAAACATCTATTAATTTCTCTTTATAGAACTTTGTATGTAGACTTATTTTACAATAAATACTCTTATGAGCTGTAGTATTCAATGTTCACCGAACGATTTTTACTTGGGTATGTGATGGATGACGGTTAACCTCTCGTTTACACCATGTCTGACTAGGCTACGCTGACGGTACAAGAGGAATGCGAGTGAAGACAATAAGCTGTCGATATCATTTGGAGATGACTTCTGCCTTCACTCGCCTCTTGAGCCGTGGCCTAGTGAAGAAGGTGCGAGCTCATCTCCACCGCGGACTTCGGTTCGATTCCTTGGTCGGGCAAGTGCGGTCATGGAATCAAGGGTGTTAGTTGATATTATACCTTCTAACGAAATGCATCAACTCTCAATTTCAGTGCAGGACTTTATTGGTATGCGCCAATTAATGACATCATAATCACACAGTATACCAAAAACATCGAATAGAGTTTCGGAAATTCGGATATTAGTAAATATTCCTTATTAAATATTTTAGCAATAGGAATTTCGAGTAGCAATTTGTAAACATTTTCCTAATAATTTGAATTTCTTGGGTGTCCGCTAGTCGCTTTTCTTCTTTATAACCAGATTTGAAGTTCCCTAGAGCTGTAGAATGCCCTTTCACAAGTACATTGAGTTAGTGACTTTTGAAGGAAAATCTTTCGCGTTTAATATAAATCTCTTTGAATTATATTCCTTGCACTAATCAATCTCAACAGTCAGTTTTTGTGGTCATAAACAATCTCTCAGCATATTCAACAAGTTTGGCATCATAAATGGCATCCATTGATGCAAATAAAGTTAAAGTAGTAAATGTTTGACTTACCTACGGAATGCCAAGAAAATTAAAGGTTATTTAAAGATTCCGGTTGCAGATTCGATTCAATGCATTTCTATTGACGTCCACTTTCAACTTGCAGCGACTGTGATATAGGACTTGTAATTGGAATCCCTGCAAAATTCGCTCATTGTTAGTCCACTTCTCTTTATTCGCCATTATTGATTTTCAACCGTTGATTTAGACTGCGCAATTCTAGGCATCGGTTTACGACAATCATTGAGTTAATTTTTCTCGTAAGACCATTCTGAAGCAATGTCAGAGTTCCATCAGCATCATCAATGCAGTTCCATCTCTTCTCCGACTTTTATGATATCATAGCCTTTATTGGAAGAAGCATTGACCGTAAAGGAGGTGAAATTCATGAATTAATTCATAAAAGAAAAATTACGTATAACGAACGTCTTTTGCAAACTTGAGGGAATCGTTGATAAAGCCTTTTGAAAATAGATGCACAAAAGCAACTCACATGCCGACTGGATGAGCATTTCGATTATTCGAATCTTCATTTCACTCTCCGACTTCACAGCTTAAGCCACCACAAGGAAAAAAAGTGATCTGCGTAATTTTGGTATGCGGTCTGTTGATCGATGATGGTTTTCATGACAGGGTGTGCATGAGTGCAGAAAATAAGAGTTCAAATGACAAACGGTATTTGTATCAAATACATTTCGTAAATGATCATGGGTTTGTTCAAACCACAAGCTAAATTTGTGCAAGTAGAATACACATGCTTGCGTAAAAGAAACAGAGAGTTGGTGGATAAGGTCGTAATTTCTTGGCTTGTGCACGTGTACACGTGGTAAACTGATACCTTTCAAAATCATTGAATTTGGCAGGTAATTTTCACCATGATGATAGTAGCCTGTTTATTCGAATAAATGAGAGCTCGGTCATGAGCTAACATGCAGATGACAGGACCGCGGTGGCCAAGGAAGGATATTCGGATGACGGGGCCGCGGCGTCCAGGGAGGGATATTCAGCTGTTTTGGTCTCTTTCGTATGTTAAGTATCTTTCAACCTTTTGGTAATGGTTCACTGTTCTTTGTGAACAACAAAGATATCTTGATTTGATTTTAATTTGATTCAGATGACAGGACCGGTGCGACCAAAGACGGATATTCGGATGACAAGGCCGGTCGGCCAAGGAAGGATATTCGGATGACAGGGCCGGGCGACCAAGGAAGGATATTCGGATGACAAGGCCGGGCGGTCAAAGAGGGACATTCGGATGTCGGGACGAGGGCTATTTTTTTCTAGTGTATAAATTTAATTAATTCATCTAGCTTTCAGTCGAGACCTGAGCTGATTGGCTCCAATATGGGAAAAATTGATGATCTGGTTGATGTCATTCAACACAACTAGCTGAAATTATTTCTTTCAGTTTAGTTTTAAGTAATAATCAAAATTCATCAGTCGGTAATATCGCAATAAAAAGAAAAATAACTTCCTTCGACCGATTTGTATTATATACAAAATCAAAATCAAATACTCAATATTTCGCCGTAGGCTTTCTCAAGAGTCAATACACTGAATGTTGGACATTTATAAAGGGATTCTTGGAGCGGATCTCTCGTTCCTCAAGCTCTTGCCTGATGTGGGTATTTTTCAGTCAACGATGAATGATATTCCATGAAATTGCGTCGAAGGTCGGATCGCTGCTATGTGAAATGAGATGTCTATGCACTAATGAATTCAATGATGATAAATGTTTAATCTTGACCTGATAACTCTTCGCTTCACCGATATACTTTGCCGAACAAAACTTGCATTGTATTTCGTAGACGCAGAATTTGACATTGCAGATATCATGGTTTGATGCACTTTCACCATAGAAGTAGATAATATTACAGACTTTCTATGGTATTGTAAATTTCTATGACTTTGACAGACCACACAATTCTCACCTCCATAGACACTTACTCTCCTTCTGCCAGTACGTAGAATAAATGTCAATGTACGGTACTTGAAATTGACTGATATGAGCTGGTTCACACCCGTCTTTCTCAGTGACCTTCTAATTTCTATCTCATTTTCCTCTCTCGAATAGGACAAAGTCAAAACTAATCTGGCATTACCACTATGTATTCCATTGTCTTCTCGTAGTTCTCTTCTCACTCTCCTCACACTATTTCTTATCAGCTTCTTCGGCTGCCCATTAGCTTGAAAACGTGAGACTATAATGCTCAAACTTCGTTTAGCTTTAGATTTAGTTTCACGAAGATTTTTCTACATCTGCAAGATATTTAACAGAATTACAGGTTCACAAATAGCTTCCGGTAGATGATATGGAAAAGATATGCTATCAAGTGTTTCGAGTTTGTCTCGCTGAAATTACCTCACTTCTTTTGACTTCGTTGAATTTTGTGACCCTATTTGCATGTAATTGCCCGAAATCCGCTAAAAAAATATTCTATACATCATTCACGCTCAGTACTAACAAGCATGGAGTTAAGGGTCTATCACATCGGACCGATCTCAACAACAATAAAGTCATGACTTCTCATTCTGACGGGCGATTGATAAATTTTTTGGCTCCATTGTTGGCATTATATTGCCATTTATTGCTCAACATCCTGATTTCATGAGTAGGCCTAAATGTTGTTGAAATTAGTATCTAATATATACTGCGCTTGGTCAATCACTTCATTCGTTCATATATTTCATGAATCACATCTGTTTGATGTATTCGTTCTATGATTAATGATTTGCGCAGCTTTATTGTTCGTTGTCATGCATGGACTGTAAGAATTCCATTCATGAAGTTTTCCCAGACAGAACGTATTGGCAACGCAGAATACAACACCAACCAATCAGGTTCCAGCATGCTGATGTTTCGTATTTTCATAAAGAAAGTCCTTTGTAAAACGATTTCATCGCACTTAGCACTGACTCAACGCATATAGCGAGTAATTCACCGTTCGCTATATTCGCTGAAATGCAACAAAGTTATGATAGCGGCTCTTTGGAAATGATTGTTGGTGTAGATCATTTTGTGGATCAAATTGTCAAGACATTGGCGTACGTTATGATCACCAGCTCACGGTTGTTACCATTTTGACACCAATATTCATTTCTGTGACAAAATCTTGTTAGATGTGTTTTTGTCGTTAAAGTTATCGGTCTAGTACAGTGTCCCAGCTAAAACTGAACTACGCAACAGAATGAATCATTTCAGTGCAACTGCGATTTCACTTCAACATTTGAATAATTTGAATAATGCCATAACACAGCAGCAAACCATTAATGAAGTCATGAATACATAACAAGCACGAGTTCACGTATCCCATTTTTTCCGTATTAGTTCGGCAGCCAGCATGAGCTTGTGCAGGGAACAAGGCCGCAGTAAACTTCCACAGAATGATGCACATGACTACTACGAATCTGCGCGTCTACAGAGTTCTACCCGCGGATTCCTCTTCTTGTTAGACAGGATCAAAGAAAGGCACATGTAAATCCTATGGGAAACATCAATATTTTCAGTAAATATGAGATTTCTATGTTATCTCGCATTAAATGAAAAGTACGCAATCTAAAGCCAGCAAAGAATACCACGGACACAAATATACAACTAATTCACCAAGACTTCCAATTCTACGCTGCATCATATACTGCATATAAATATGGTGATAAAATTGTAATATGCTACTATCAATATGTATAAGTAAAGGGAAGTAATTACAGAATAAGTAAGAGACGAAGAATCAACGCACAAGTGGGAGGGACGGAGCGGACCCTTGACAAACGGATACTTATGGGTTATATCCCCCTTAGGTTCTAAAATTTGTCTAAAATCTGCAAAACTGAATCAATCGTCACCAAACCTCAAGTAGACGCACTTATGCATATTTTCTACCCACATGCGAAAATTCATACAGATCTTACAAGTACTTTTTGCATTAGAGACGATAACGTAAAGTGTAGCCATATCAGTAGCTTGATCTGACTTAGTCTGTTCGACTCATTATTGCTATTCGTGTGTGCATTGTTCTCTCTCCCTCTTCGTCCCATCCACTGCTATTTGAAATCTTCCTATGGCCACTACCTTGTCACACCTTTTTTAAGTTAAAAATGTTAATGTAGGGATGTGGCCTGGTTGTTATCACTTCACGAGTTGTAGGGAAATGACTTTGTTGACCTCAAGTGCTTTCTGCTCAGACGATGAAGTCAGAAGAAGTCAGATCAAACTGCAAACATTGCTACACTTCAAGTGATTGCCCCTAACTCAAAAATTACTTGTCCGATTTGCACAAATTTTGGCATGTGGGTAGAAAGTATCCTCACTAACGAGTGTCCAAAGTTTTGCGACGATTGATTCATTTCAACGGATTTTAGAAAAATTTGAAAACGTGGGAGGAGATAACCCATAAGTACCGACAAGCGTAAAGCCGAGCATATATCAAGATGGTGTGAGAACTACGTGCATCGACCAAGATCTAACCAGCCTCCTCCACCACACAGCTTACCTGGAGTGCCCTCATTCTGGCTCAAGAGAAAACTCCAGACCTGTAAAGCTCTGTAGAACTGCATTGGAGCTCTGCATCAGTGAGGCTGTACTCACACGGCTCTGAAAACTACCGTAGAGTAGACAGAAAGAGTTTACTTCTTCTTTCTTGGGCTTTGATTCTTTGACTCTCTTCTTTAACATATTTTGCAACTACTTCACCGTGCGTATGCATTTTGTTAGTAACACCACGATTTTGTCAGCATTTTTACGTCCAATATCTACTATGGTGTAGAATCGGATGTCTTGGTGAATGAAATCTAGAGCCAATATTTGTGGCTGGGATTGTTTTTCAAGTCATTTCCTATCATGTGTAACTGTCATTTTTGAACTTCCAATCGGTGATGTTTGGGAGAATGTGCTTTAATGTGGATACAATTGCCGGCCAGAATGTCGTCTTGATAAATCTGAATGTACCAGTGACTTGAGGAACTTAATGCCAACAGTTTTAGCTGTAGACCTAGGACTTTTCATTTAATCAGAGAGAAGGTGGAAAATCTTATCGTTACCGAAAGCTTCAATCTTCCGATTAGACTTCTTTGTGATTTTCCTTGATCCTGTCGGACAAGACGAGGAGCCGGGTAGAATTCGGTGCACGTGCAGATTCTTGGTAGTCATAGCGTGCACATAACTCTATCTATGATAGTCTCCTTTTCGGCCTCCGCGCAAAGTCGTCCTGGACGCCGGACTCAACTGCTCGACATGAGTGGTCTCCCTGGCACAATGGTTAAGTGATTGGCATAGCGATCTTTTGGTTCAGAGGTCGAACCCCGAAAAAGTCACTGGAAGTCGTCAGAAAGGGCACTCGGACTAGAAGATCACAACGCTCCAGATTAAAGTCTGACTGCGTCTGCACCGTCAATGCCTCCCCAGTAAGGGCGAGTAGTGACATTGAACCATCATCACACATTTCAACATCACATTGCTGAGAACAAAACATTTCATGTGGTTCTGGAATGGTAAAATGTTTTGATCAACAAAGTTGACAAAGCTCCATGCAATTCGTTCAGATTATATTCTGGAGATGTCCCAACCACATTTTTAGCCGTCTCAACTTTGTGACGTGTCCTGATGTTCGGGAAAGCTTCATCTAATGTGAAACTTTGAAATGCATGTTTTGATTTTAAGCACTTGATTTCTCAGCATTTTGATTTAATAGTTCAAGCACAAGATGATGCTATTTGTAAAACTCAACACGTCAGCATCAGTTCAAAGTAATCATCCTCAGAAACTGCATCTGGACTCTTGCATTTTGTGCATGGAGTTGGAAATAGTATTTGTTATCAAATTTGATGCATCCCAAGAGATATCAACAGTCTGCATTGGGAGTGAATCAGATTTGTATAACTAAGTCAGGCAGCCCTTTGTGTTTCCGCCAATGTCCCATCGGCAAGCAAACTTCTCATTTATTTGCATGTTGAGGCATCTGAAATCTACGAAAATATTCATCAGCATGAATCTATACAAGGAATGCATTGACCCTTTTATTTAGATTTCTCCTAAAATTCAGTTTGTAATGTGGAAATGAATTCAAAGGGGTACATACTCAGCTGTTTTGATGAAAGAGCAGCAAGAAGAAACACAAAAGCAAAGGATCTTTCATCACAAGATTCATTAGCAATAGTTTTGCTATTTACCGAACTTGTTGCATGTCTATACACATGCTAAGAAATTTCATATTCATAGTGTTAAAATCTGACAATAGATGGGAGTGGACGGCCTGAACATCGATGCAATTTCCCAAGTAATTTATATTTGTCACTATTTAGGATGGCCAAGCCTAACCGGACCCGGATGTTATATACACAATTAAATAGTTTGTTTATCTTCTTCGGTTTGCTAGAAGTGTGATTTATTCGAAATCGACGGCACATCGAGGAACTTAGTAAGTGGGCAAAAAGGAATTCCTAATACCTTACAGAGATATGAAAAAGTCGTGTGTCGCTTGCGGATTAATGTGAGTTCCAGCAGAGTGCTTCGATTGCCGAAATTCCTTCAGATTCGAAGAATTCAGATCATTGCGCACAAGTTTTCTCCATAATGTTGGCCCTTCCGATCACTATTAAAAAATGTAGCAGGCGTACGAAAATTAGTTCACTTGATGATTTCACTATCGTCTTCTCACCATTTCTTACTGCATAGTGCATACACTGAATCGAATGTTAGCCAGACGATGTGTGTTTTGGTGTGCGCGAAGTGATATCACACAGCACGCACGGATCTCTCACTGGCTGTAGTGTCCTCTGCTGACAGCTTTTTGTTTGCCATTTCCAATAGTGAGGGATACACGAATTATCCATTCGAGAAGGAGCAAGTTGTCTAATTCTGTGATGTGCCATTTCGATATTAAGGTTACATATAACCCTTCCTAATTATGAAACCGAAGCGCGCGCAGATGAATCTAATTCTGTGGTTGTATATCATGCATATTCTGGAAGTTAATAAGTTCGGGTTCGGGATTTAGTTGGAGCACATGACAACTTTGCACTTCTTTACTATTCATGACCATGTCTGAGTGCCGTGAGTAGATTTCAGAATACATGCTGATCGAAAAATTTGAGTCTTTCCGACAAGGGTACGATATTGGTGTGACGGAATTCCCATGAGGTTATGATCGCATCCCAAGAAACGAATTGTATTCTAATCATTCTTAGTTTTTTCAGACTTGTGTCAATTACTCATTAAATGTAATTGATTACAGTTATTAACTTCTCCGTTTTTCTTCAATTTCAATTCAATACTTGCTTTACAATTACTTTAGATAACTCTCGGTTCTTAATTTAGATACTGACAATTAGTCTCGTCATAAATTTACTTAAGAAAGTTACTGGTAATTATGCCCCTGGCACTCATCTATGTAGAATCAAATAATCATGTAAGAACTTGACAATTCATGAAAGACATAGCGCAAAAGTTATCGACAAAGTGAAATCATCACAGACAAAGAGACCTTCAATCATGACATTGTGATATCTTGGACAAATGCTGTACATTCCTTCTTGAATTCCACTTTTCTTTATTTGAAGTCACGAAGTCACTAATGAAATTCAATGTCATTGTTGAAATCACTATTTCATTAACTAAAGTTGAGATGTCAGTCTTGAACTCCAAAACCTGTACTAAATACAGTAATTACAATTACAATTACAACACAAGTCTGTTTTTTACTGTATTTTCATAATTTTGTCAACTCATCATTATTTCTCTCTCTTATTGTCATCTTATTATCTCTATTATCCTCTCATCCTATCTCTTATTAAGCCTGTTGTTGCGTAGAAGTGGGCGCTGTTACTTGCTAGACTGCAATTTCCCCAATTACTCACTTCCTTAGTTTGTTGATGCGACTCTCCTACTGTTACGTTAAAATGGTTTTTGTCAGTATTTCATCACTCCCGTGGTGTAAAATGAAGAATGTAATGTACAACATCCAGATATCACGTCAGGGAAATCAAAGTTTATATATAAAAGGAATTCACACAAGTACAGAAAAAGTAAGAATATCCACATGACACATGCTGTAAAAATGATTAAAATGGATACCTAGATGTTGCACATTATGACAAAATATCTTGTGAGAACATATTTTAATTAATTTTCAATATACAAGAAGCATCCTTGTAAATGAATATGATACATTCGACAAAAACATAATGTGATGAAAGACAGCGAAAGAGCAAAAACGTGGAGCAGGGGATGGGAATTGAAGTTTGATAAATTAATATAACTTATGGAAAATCACGCAAGAGAATTGCTGCAAATCAACATCCCTAATTCAATGCAATCAACTTTTCTCTGAATCAATGATATTTTCAATGCTTTCAGGTGTTTCATAGTTTCAAGTGTTTAGTTTGTGCGCAAATGTTTTATTACTGTTCAATGCATCGAGAGTCGTTGGAATATTCCAGATTGACTGTTAACAGCTCAATCGATGAAGTCATCCAATTCGAGCAGACTTTCTGTTACAATGTTATTATATAGCTTTACTTAGCGATTTCAGTCGACTGGAAATGACTCGTCTTTTGCTTGACGGATAACAGATAAAATTAATTTGAAGTAAAATCATAGACAATATCAACTAGCTGCAAGAAAAGCGATAGCTCATCATCTCAGTCGAAATTTTGAAAGATCATTATCCGTAGTGAAGGAATATAAATGAGGCATCAGAATAGACTGTATGAAGTTGGAAATCTGCAACATTAAACCATCAGCTGCATTTCCCTTTTTATGAAAGTGACAATGTTCTTTCTAGCAGATAAAAAATCATTTGAAATCAATCCACATTTATTTTCATTTACTTATTTCAGATTTCAGAAAGTACGCAGCAGTCATTCGCTCAATTTCAATTGAAATTTATGACATTAAATTTGACTCGTGCAAATGAGAAACTGGGATAAAAGCAATGAAAATAATAATAGTCAGACAGTAGATGTGTTCGCAAGTATTACTTTCAAATCTAAATTGCTGAATCCTTATAATTAATTTATCTGTGATAAAATGATCGGGAAGCGATTAGATGTTTGAATAGATTGAAAGATTTCCACCCTTCCGCTGCCAAGATTTCATCAATCACCAAGTATATTTTTCGTTTTTGATTTCTTCTACATGTATGTATTTATTATTCATCCACATAATATGAAAACTGATAGTGTAACGTCATTACTCCCCCTTACTTGGGACTTGGACGAGAGATAAATACTTGAGATAAATACTATTAATAGCTATAATAAATCAAATAGCAGCATCAAGTCTAGCGGAACATGTAACCTAGATAGTTTTCGCAGTGATTGTGCGTTTTTACGCACACTTGTTAAAATGCTAATCCGAAAAGTTAAGCGACACAAAAAATAAATAAATCTAAATAAAAAGCGTAAATGCTCTTTGATACAATGTACAGATCACTCAAAGTCTGCGAAGACAGCTGCAGGCTAGTAATAAAACAAAGTACACAATATAATCATTTATGAGCTTATTCAGTCAGAGGTAGCTGGTGACTTCACTGAGGAAACTACAGACAAATCACATACTCCAATATATTCGCACATAACGCTAGACCCCTACCTCCGCCTAGAATCGCAAATGGCAGTGAAAAGTTGTTTTTAATTTCACATTTCTATATTTAGTTCAAACTTGCTAGGAACTTGCGCTAATGAAGTCTAGAGCTGCTGATTGGCGAAACACTTTTACCAAAGCCTAGCCCACATGCTTTCTGTAAAACCTTAACTTCCTGACTGAACCACTCAAGAGTTTAATGACAATATAAAATCAAAACTAGAACTTTTTTGTTTTCACACAAAAGAGGCCCAGACATAGTACCTTCTGGTTAGCAGGAAGTCCAAAACGATGGCTGTAGTAGATCTTTGTTTAATTGGCAATTTTCGCCTGAAGATGGCTGCCTGTAGCGGCTGAAAGGCCTTGCCAATTAAACAAAAATCGATTACATCCATCGTCTGGGCTTCCCTCTTACCAAAAGTAACTTTTAATTGTGATCACTACCTGGTGTTGATTAAGTTGAAGAGAAGAGTCAAGTAATTGAAGTAAAAGATAATTCAAGTAAATTAATTGAAGTTGAAGAAATGCTTAAATTGTTGTAATGTAAGGACATCGTCCAACTCTACTATGAGCTCAGCAAGAAGCTCAGCAATCTTATGTGCGATGATCATCAGCCGCACGGCAAAGCCAGGTCAAATAAGCGCAGAGCAGCCTCATGTACAATCTTTCAGCTTGTCGTTCAGCCACTCAAGATATTTTAAGCTACAGTAGTTTGGACAGTTTCGAGCCGCTCTGTCTGCGTCTTGTAGGACAAGACGCACAGCGTCTACGACAGCCAAGGAATTTCGTGCTGAAATGGTTGAGGACAATTACTGTTCATAACGATGATAGAGACGAAAATGAAACCAGGTGGATTTTGCAGCATCATTCATCTATTATTCTCCTTGTACTTGGCAACTGGATGTAGTTTGTAGATACCTGAACAACCTGATATGTACAAGGTGTTAACAATATTACGCCCGATTTTGTTTTAAAGTTGTATTTCGAACGCAACGAAGCATTGCAGGATATCACCATGCAGTCAAATAAGTCAATTTTAGTTCGAAGGAAAGCACTTGCTCATCTAAATGTGCAAACCGTTTGCCGTTTTGTCGAAACCACTTTTGCAGCCTTTCGGGAACACTTCGACAAACTTTTTCTCGCAATTCCAAATCAATTGTTAGGAACATTCAAGTTTGTATGATTTGTTTATCAATTGTTTGTCTTAGATCTTGAATCTTGCGTGACCTTTTGTCCTAATTGATAACTTCCCACAGGAAAAAATCTGGATGTGTAAAATCCGGTGAGCGGGCTGGCCACTCTATCGAACCATGTCTCTCAATCCACTTGCCTGTAAATTGAAAGTCCAGCCATTCTTGCACCATTCCGCTGTAGCACGGTGGCTCAAAACAACGCGGCTGATGATGTTGAACTCTTGGCCCAAAAGAATGTCTGCAGTATTTTCAGATAAGACTCGCTAGCAATGGCATCCTCAAAAAAAATAGGACCCCGATTTTCCGAAAGAATTGGCAAACCTGACAAAGCAAGAAGATGAAAGCAGACCCATACAAAAAGATTTGTAAGGTGTAACCCTAGGATTGTCAGAATCCCAATAAGCATAATTGTGGCGGTTAATTTGCCCGTTAAATTTGAAAAATGATTCTGTGGGCTGCTGGCTAGACTTTCACAAAGCTGATCTCTGATCGCTTCAGTCTTAGTTGTACGCAGTCTCTCACTCGTCGGAGCATCCATCCATTACTGACTCAAATTTCTGCACCAAAAAATTAAACGCTGTATCTTTGTACTTCGCTGTTCTTTGTACAATTTTTTACAATCTTCTACAATTTATATTCTCTGTACAACTTGCTTCAGCAACAGTATTATTGCTCATGTAGTGAAACCTTTCAGCTGAAGTTCGCTATCTCTGTTGCTTGCTCAAACGATAGGTCATATTGACTGCATCAAAGGAAAATTCAAGTGAAATTTAGAAAATAAAGATAATTGTGATATGTTTCTTTGATTAGCCTACCCCTAGTCCCATGCTCTTGCATCTAGAATTGTCAGATATCTTCATTGAGCTAAACATCCAAAAATAGTGATATCTGGACATCACCGTTTAGGCAGAATTTTCTTCTTTCTGAAATCGGGCGTAATTTTGTTAACACCCTGTATGTAACAAAATATTCATGGGGATGATTTTTGCGAAGATTAAAGACCATCCATTTTAATTGTACTTCGTTGCAACTTTATAACAACGCGGCATCCCCCTGTGACACCCCAGTTTAGAATGACGCTGAATTGAGATTAAACCCCCAGAATTGTGGAGATTGTATTCATTCTCATTTATTATTTCCCTTATGCTAGTCTTCAATCTTCCGAGAAGGGGACATAAGTGGTGCATTTTTCTGTCAAGTCTGAATCCCATCAAGTGGAAAATAATTTCAAGAGCAGACGACCTGAGCTCAAAATATTTCTCCTACCAACGACACTGTCAATGCCATTACAGGATCATTTTCAGTCAGGTTTACTCAGCTGTATGCTTCCCGTCCCAAGATTCTACTAATGTTTCAAAGTTATTGATACCGTCACAAATCAATAGACTGCGACTGAAATCGTAGATGAAATTCAGAGAGTTAATGAATGAAAAATGACTTGTTTCAACAATTCCATTATCGAGATGCACGATGAGGGTATTTGGGAACAGTGAATTAAATCAAATTAAATTTCAATTGAGACTTCCAAATATTTGTCAGCCAAACTTAAATGATTATTGCTTTACATGTACGGTTAGAGAGTAGAAGCTGTGTAATTGAGTCACGTCACATTTGTTGGGCCGCACTCAATTCAATTATCTGGCTGATGCAGTTATGTTCTTGTTAGGCAAAGAAGGAAATAGGTACATCTAAAAGAAGTGATGCAAAAAGACGAAGACAATAGAAGATATGGTCCTACATGTAAATGAATGTATACCCCATACTATGAATATTAAATATCATTTGATCATAGGTTCGCGGTCATTTCAGCTTTTCTTCGTCTTGGAAATATTTTTTTAATTGGATTTCATTTTCGATATTCTCAATTTACATCACACAAATTTCCCTACATAGTCAGTAAACTAACATGAAGGAGTTAAACATGTACGTCATTCGTTTAAAATTTGAAACATGAAAATCATTTTTCAATGCTAAATCTATTACTAATTATAAAAAATCACACAATGCCGCATGATCTGCTTTACGTTAAGCGGTCTTGTTGTGCATATTCATGTAACTTCCTTTATTGGCCCTTGATTGATTCGGTGAGGTCAAATGTAGAGCTTGTTACTCGTAATTAAAATCTCCCAACGAGTACAATTCCTTCTTGTTAAAGCATGTAAGTTAGCACTGATGAAACTACAGATAGATAGATGCATGGGTGGATAAAGGGCAGATGGATGCCAGATGTGCCGGAAAATGACATCGTACCGGGTATTTTCACTGCGATGTGCTTGTCTTGAGACTTCAAAGCATGAGTATTTTTCCAAAGCAAGTTTTTTCAGAATGACAGCAGTGCAGAAATAAATGCCAATATTTCAACAGGAATCATCAATATGTATTTTGCCTTATCATATAAAGTTATTCATCCATCTTACATTCCCCTTAACCTGATCAACACCGAGTTCTGAAACACATTAAGGTAGCATATAGACCTACTTAGTCTCTTCTTCAATTTCTGCTCAGACCTACATGGAATTGCTATATTCTATGCTTGGCGTGTAATTTTCAGAATGATGGGTTCTGTTCGTGAGAGGCTTTGGTTTAAAAAGTCGATAACAAAAAGCGAGGGGGATCTCTCCTCTCAATCAGATACCGTTGGATAAGTCTGAATATCTGGCAACAAGATGGATGTGAAGTTATAATTTGTGCTCATTCTTAAAACCTACAAACTATTGTGTTTTAGCACTGCTCATTGATGCTTCAGATATATCTGCCTTAATCGCTTTCACATCGAGCAATTGCCAGTATTTAAAACGCATTATTAATTCTTGTAACCTATTTTAAATGGATGGTGTTAACCAATGGTGAAATATTAGATGATACCATTTTCCATGTAAATTGATATCAAGAAACAATAAGAATATAATTTGAAAGGAAATTAGCTGTCATTTGCTTTATTGCAACAATACAAAAATGATGTAATGTATTAATGCACTTTTCTTCAGATGTGAAATACAATTGATGTTTGCAATGCAGTTATGTGGAGCTCATCTTTAGTAAGCAGTTTCGATTTTATACCTGACCTGGTGATTATCTGTCATCGTGCACTCATCATGCAAGAATGACCTGAAAACGTCCAGAAAAAATCAACTCCAGAATATACTAGAATTTATCAATGTCGAAATCGAAATTGTGAATCCCTTTGAAATCAACCTTGACAAAATCGTGAAGTGACTACTTACACTGTGACTCACATTGTGATTACCCACAGTTTCCTTTAGGTTATTGTGTGATATCACTGACTTTTATAGGCCGGCTTGTACAATTGAACAATGTATCATACTAGTACTGATGGTTCATACCAGGTATCGAGAGAGTTGAAAGTCATCATGAATGTCTAAAATTGTTTCATTTAAAATTTCAGATGTTTATGTGGTTACACATGTTTGTCCACATTTTATTTCTAGGTTATGAGCATCGTGCGGTAGCTTATAGGGTATTCAATGGATATATTCATGTTTCTGTATCGTCAAGGTCACCTTCGTGCTCTTTACCACTGTCTCTACCACAG
Organism: Prostheceraeus crozeri; assembly: GCA_907163375.1. Classification (NCBI taxonomy): domain Eukaryota; kingdom Metazoa; phylum Platyhelminthes; order Polycladida; family Euryleptidae; genus Prostheceraeus; species Prostheceraeus crozeri. Next base: position 1,409,278 of record CAJQUW010013127.1, read on the forward strand.
AATTAGATTGTTTAACTTTGCTAGAAGTGCAAACTGATTCAAACAGATGGCACATGCAGGAACTTATTAAGTTGGCAAAAAGAAATTTTTAATACCTTGCAGAGATAGGAAAAATGGTCGTGTGTCGCTTGCGGATTGCTCTGAATTCCTTCAAAATGCTCCAATCGCCACGACTCCTTCAGATTCGAAGAATTCAGATCATTGCGCAAAAGTTTTCTCGATAATGTTGGGCCCTTCGATCACTATTAAAAAAGTTAGCAGGCGCATGAAAAAACGTTCATAAACTTCTCTGTAGAACTTGACATCGACTGTCTCTTTGGTGTGTAATCTGGTTGATAACAGTCACTGAAACTTTGCAGAAATTGGCGTGTTTAACGTTGAACTGTCTGCTCATTGTTCGATTGCTATGATATTATGTCAGCAGATTGTGCCATTTCATTAACGTTACGTGTTCCAATGTTTCCTTTCTAGTCAAACAGAAGAAGAGACGACCTGTCTAATTCTGTGGTCTCTAAAATGTCTTCACCATCTCATGATGGAAGCTGCATCATAATATCATCCTCCTCTCCATTGTTAGCTATAACATGCAACGCATGAAGGTCCATTCCCACCGGACGCGGCGCGGCGTCTCAGGCGTCCAGAATTTTTGTTCAGAACCTTAACAGACCTATGGGGCTGTTCACACAATACCAAGAAATTTCAGAAAAAAGTTCTGTAATAACACACGGTTTGCTTTACGAGATAGGAAAACCCATCCCGCGCCAAGACGCCTCGCGGCTTTCTCTACCCCCCGCACTGAAACCTGACAGCACACGTTGCCAGATGTTCGTGCAGAGAAATGACTGACTTTCGACATACCTATCCGACAATTCTGACCTTCTGTGAGGACAATTTGACCAAATGGATATCAAAATCCCTTATCAGTGCACTTTCATACTTTGTCAACCATGAAATCGAATTCATGAATGCATTTGGAGATGAATGGTATTTTATTTACTACAAAGCGAGTGTTTAGTAGGGTTTTGATCTGAAAGAGACACTTATTCTGACATTCAAAGTAGTGGATTACGCGATGTCATAGTGTATTCCAGTAGGTGTAGCGGCATTGCCACTGAAACAAACCAAATTCAAATACCAGACTGGCACACAGCGTTAGAAAAAACGCCAAATGAAGTATGTATGGACACGGTTGCTTGGAGATGTGATTGTAAACAGCGCAGCTGATAAGGCGTTTGCATGCCAAACAATTTAGTAATTCCTCACATAGTGCTCAAGTGCATCAACTTGTTTTATTTATGCAAATGCCATCTTATGATTTTTTCAAATACTTACTTCTGAAGCTGCAACAACAGAACTGTGTAATTTACAGAAATTTCATTTTTCTCTTTACATCATGACTATGACAAACTCACTCACAGCGAAGATTTGCGAGTTTCGCCTATATAGTCAGTGGAAGCAACTTCAGTGATTATGAGTATCACTCTCTATAAAGAAAACCACCAACTAGCTGGCTGAAGTTGACAGAATGTAAAATTCGAAGTTTATGTTGTGATTTTCAATTATTCATGTAATCGTGTATCGTCTGTAGAAAATCCATCAAAAAATTATCGATGTATATTACACGAACTGTCCACCTACAGATTGTTTCATAAAAAATGGATCACCCTAAAACATCGCCTTAACTTCAACTTTGTCTAACTCCGCCAAACTTGAACGAATTTCTCTGAAATTTGGAAGATATGTCAGTTGTGCTTACTAATATCATTGTAAGCAGCACTCCTGATTGCTTTCAGCTAGAAATCAATCTCTTACCGGTTGAAAACAATACAAAGCACAAATGAACAATAACGAGATCACATTCACAAAAGGCAAAGTGTCAGCCTTGCTAGAAATAGGGTTTTCTTTTCGAGCTACAAGCAAGCGACTAAATGTCCCTTACACAAATGTGCATCGATGGCATAATGATGATTTTCGACTCTGTCGTAAAGAGGGCTCTGGCCGTCCACGCAAAACATCCAAACGTAGAGACCGCCTAATTTTGAGATTTGTTAAAGTTGATCCAAGTCTCTCGTTAACTGAGATGGCTGCACTAGACTCGTCTATTTCTAAGTCCACTATTCGTAGAAGACTTATTGAGTCGAACTTCAAGAGCTGTAAGAGGCCCTCTCAGATCGAATTATTAGATCAGCATACAAAAAGACGTCTCAGATGGGCAATGAGTCATTGTCACTGGCGAAATCAATGGGATCGGGTTGTCTGGTCTGATGAGGCATCAGTCCGTCTGAAGGATAGTGATGGTCGATTGAGATTATGGATAAAATCTGATCAGGAAATTCCGAGACATTTACATCGTCCCCGGGTACAAGGTGTTGCGACTCTACTGATTTGGGCTGGCATTTGGACCAATGGCCGCTCTGAACTTCACATACAGCAAGGAACCATGAATTCTGAACGCTATGTGAATGTTTTACGAATGAACATTGGACAAATGACAGATCAACTTGGTGATCCATCGACTTGGTTATTTATGGATGATAATGCTACGTGTCACAGGAGTAGCAGAGTCAACTTATGCAAGTCTCAATTAGGGCTTTGGACATTATCTTGGCCAGCTCGTTCTCCTGATCTGAATCCCATAGAAAATGAAATCAATGCCTAGACGAATTGGTAATGTCATTGACAATAAGGGTGGGGCCACAAAATATTAGCTTCTTAAGAACCGTTAGTGTATCATAGCTTATCAGATTATATAAGGACATTTAAATATTTTAGGGACATGAGACAGCATGAAAAATGCTTTCTGTATCATTCTTATGTTCTATTTAGTCAAATTTTAGGATGATCCACTTTTTATGAAACGGACTGTATCTGTAAATGACAACTTTATAAGGAAATAAACGAGTAAGAAGAGCGAACGCAATCATTAATTTTCATCTAAAATATGAAAAAATGCTGGGAAAAATATTCACTAAAGTTATCAAGTTCATCAATAAAATCAATAAAACCGCTGTATTGGGATCAGCCCACTTACTGGAAACTCATTTAGCAGAAATTCGCTAACCAGAAATCCCACTAAGCGGAAGCCAACTCAACGTAAACTAACTTAACGGAGAGCCTACTTACCGGAAACCCACTTAACGGAGAGCCCACTTACTGGAAACCAGGCTTGCCGTGGGAATTGATTTTGAATTCCCATCCCCACGGGATTTTTCAGTATTTCCTATCAGAATTCCCATGGCTCATTACTCTTCCTATATAGGGTTTATGGTTCTCTTCTTTCGGACTACAAGTCGATTAACGGATTTTCGTAATTGAACTGATGAGATTAAGCGCTTTTAGTTGACCTATCTTTTGGATGAAAAAGTATTGGCATATCAATCTATCTTATTTTGTAATTTCCAAAAATTGCAAGTTTTTACTAATTATCAAAAATATCTATCATTTTGTTTCAGGGATTAGTCAATCAATAAAGACGACTTCATCGAAATAGTCATCGATTACATATAGGTCTATACATACACATATTCGCATGTCTATTCACTCTGATTCACTTCATGCGGTGCCGTACTTGTGATAAACATGGCAAACTTCTAGCTCATCGCAATATCATATTTAAGTTTACAATACAAGTACAGTGCCTGTATACAAGCAATGAAGTCAATACTTCGCCTACGCATATTTCTATGACTTGTCAACAGAAAACAACTATTGATTTATGAATATGTGATAATACGCTCGCTCGCATCCCATGTATTTAGGTACGGTGTAATTCCAATTCTATCTAACTTTGATGATAAAGCCACAAATGCAAAAAGACAAATTTATATTCGAGAAACAAACGTTCATTGAAAATTTGTCCAAGGATTGACAAACGTTGCTGCTAAAAAGGCATCAAACATTAAAAAATGTCAATGGATTGATTGATGAAAGCTACATATTTTAAAAACTCTCCAATGTAGGCCCTATTATGTATGAAGGCCTACGAATGACAGTACTACAATCTAAGAATAGCAGATCTTCAATAAATTATCAATGGACTAACAACCGTTACTTTGAGACCCGCGTGATGCCGAATGAAGACCATCGATGGATTAACAAGCGTCACTTTGAAAACCATCAAGGCAAAAGCAAATACGCAAGAAAATATCAATGGATTAACAAACAAAATGCGGGTATAAAAACAATCATGAGAATAGCAGATACTGAAGTAAAATATCAATGGATTAACAAACGCAAAACGCTACCATGCGGCAATGAAGGCTATCAAGAGAATAGCTGATGCTCTAGAAAAATATCAATGGATTAACAAACGTTTCCACGGGTATGAAAATCTAGAGAATAGTCGATGCACTAGAAAAATGTCAATGGATTAACAAACGTTGTTATGAAATATATCAAATGAATAACAAATGTTCATGCAAACCTACGAACTGAATTATAATACAGTCTCTAACTTGCAAGCATATTTTGTGTAAATCATAGCGCTGAGCTTGTCAGGCTTGAGCCTTTTTCGAAGCTTTGATAAGAGAATCCCCGCCTCGCTGAATAGTCTTTCTACAGAAGCCGATGACACTGGGGTGGAAAAAAGAATTTTTGCACACTTTGACAAAAGTCTCATTTGTGGTCCTTTCTCTTTCCAAAAATCCTTGGTCGGATGTCTGGAGGCCACACGAATGGTCTCAAAAAGCAACATTTCTGTTTCAAGTTTTTTCATGAAGCGAAGTCTTCATGCGCTTTGGGCGTGGAGCAAACAATGTCTCAAACGGATCGCTGGATGTCGAGGGCTCACGTTCCTGGTTATCACTGACTTTGTCCGTGGGGATATCAGATATATGCATTGAATCAAGCAGCTGATTCAAATAGTTCACAACACTCGATTTGAATCCTTGCATCTCCTGCTCCCATTCATTCATGAACACCTGCAATTCTCGGGTCTTTTTGCTGGAATATCTAAGAGTTTTCACCATATCCAAAGCCGTGTTGCAGACATCAATGCCTGACAAATAACAAGCCGCTTTTGCAAATGATGAACCACAATATGGCCACAGCTTCTTTCTCATCTGGTTTCGTAGAAGGCAGCAAGTCTCCCGAGCGATGGCAGGCACTTCTTCACTAATCTGCATTTGGAACAAGTGAATATCCAAAGTAAGATAGTTCAGGTAAGATAGATGAGAAGTTGGCTCATCAACCTCAACTCTGTCAAAGAAGCACTTGACGGCTTCCATAATATCCAACAGATTTCAGTAAAGGTAAAGGTGGCAAATTGTCAGATACATGACAGTCTTCTTCTGACAGAAATACAGTGTAGTTGTCCACAGCAGATCGAAGTCGAGAATGTTGAAAGCGCCATGGGCGAGTCGTGCTTTTATCAGGAATAGCACGCTTCAGTCGCTTCGCATTTTGGTCGCGTACATTATAGAAAGATGCCACAGAAGTCAGATTAGACAGCATGCCACATAGTAATTCTGGTGGAGACTTCTCGAAAAAAACGTCTTTGACACAAGTCGACAAGGCATGTTCGGTACAACCAATTTTACCACCCAAGTTCAGCGTCGTTGGATAACGGCCGTCGAACGCTGCGACCATTTTCGGTTCGTTGTCACTAACTATAAAGATGGGTTGAGAGAGCTCACCCTGTTTTTCATCATCCGGTGACTTAATGCATTCTTCGAGAATTTTGAAAGTGAACGAAGCGTCGTGTGGTACATCATCCAAATCACAAATCTTAAGTGGATAACTGAACCAACGCCAATCTTAATCGAGTCCACAAGCAACAATAACAAAATAAGAAAGTCGATGTTCATGTCTTCCAGACCAAAAATCAATCATGCATGATACACCAGCATCCGGATCGTTGAGACTGTTTCTGAAATGATGTTGCAACTTCGCATGGGATTGCTCTCCCTCAGTCATTAACCCCGATGAAATGTAAGTTCGTCCGATGGAATAGTCATTGATCTTGTTGTTTCTGTGCGTTACCGAAGAAGCGAAGTTTGCGCAAGAAGATGCAATTTGAGCCATGGCGTTGATGGACACAGTCGGATGGGCACAAACAAGCTTCACTACATGCTGCTGCCATTGTTCTTTTGCTTCTTTCGGAAGAGGAGGCTTGCTTGTTGATGGAGCACACTGAAAACTTCGGTGAATGGTGAGTTGATTGGACGTCGACGTTGCCGGTGCGCAGTTTTTCTCGAGATGGCGCTTTATTGCACTGACCCCACTCTGGTTGACCCACCGTCCTCTTGTTTTCTTAAACCAAAGAAACAATTTCTTACAGGCATCACAATAAAGGAAAGGGGCCAACAATGGTTTCTTGTCGTCTACTGAGCTCTCGGCAACCAGTGATATGTCCACTTGCACGGCCTTTATCCTCGAATCAAGATTGGCACTACCACTAGTTAATGACTTCGGTGGCGGAACAAAAGATACACGAGCAGCAGAAATGTGCTGCTGCAGAGTTTTTTTGTCTGGTTCGAAGAACTTGTTCAAAGACATCGCCGCGACGACCTGCAGACGATTATAATTACATCATAGAGCTCGGTTCCTCTTCGGTCTGCAGCCTAATGAATCATCGCCAAGCGTCAATCAGGAGAAGAGAATGTTTTGCGAGCTCACATTCCCTCACTTGAATTGTCAAAAGTTGCGTAAGTGAAATTGATCATGCAGCGCACGGGGCGAGAGAATCGGTCGGTCACTGACATGGATACTGATTCTCCTCCCGTCGGTTGACGATGCGAATTGACAGACAGCCCCAACAGATAATTACATAATCCAGGTTCTCTCTCTCTCATTCAAGACCGATTTGCTTTTTTTCAGACAAGGACTTTGCTTTTTCAGACAAGGACAGCCTGCTTACTGTAGACACACCTGTACAATGTACATGTATAAATGTTGTATTTTCACTTCAATCTGTGCGTCATTCATGAGCGGCTTTGCCTAGTCATCCAGTAAGATGAGTGCAACTACAGCCTGCATTCTCGCTTTCTCACAACCTTTGCAAACCAAAGAAGAGTTGATACTTTCAAATAAGATTTAAATTTATCTTATTTTGGTGATCAAAATTTTCATTTAATTCCCATGGGATTCCCATGACCTGAAGCAAGATTCCCATTCCCACGGCAAGCCTGCTGGAAACCCACGTAACGGAAACCAACTTACCAGCAAGCCTACTAACCGGAAACCCACTTAACGTGAACTGACTTAACGGAGCGCCTACTTACCGGAAACCCACGTGACAGAAACCAACTTACCATAAGGTCTACTTACCGGAAACCCATTTTTGCGAAAGTATCGATCACAGACTCGTCTCGTTTCTCTATTATTCCAAGATATGCACGACACGCTAGCTTCAAGTTAATTTCACTGATGTGCATTTGCTAGTTGAAGTATAATAAAATTGAGTGATTGCATTGTTCAGCATGAAGTAATATTGACAGACTTGATCAAAAGTGGTAATAGCAATTGATCTTAACGCCATTTCAAAGGCGGGATCATTCACCTCACTTATTGCCAGGTCTGTAATTTAGCAATCTCTTGCGAATCAATGACAAGAATTTGAGAGACGAAGCACTGTCCGAGACTTTCCGCCGAATGGGTCTCAGCTAAGTGGTGTGAAACTGCTGCATCTTGGAATGATAGATGAAATGAGCAAAAATGCTCATTACATGAAGATAAAGGAGAAAAGGAAGTAAAGAATTAATTGAGACAAAAATGAAGGAAATATTCTGGTCTTCTGTTCTTCCTACAGTTCAGCCATTACTCGGAAAAGTCAGAAGTCTCGACGCCTGGTAGTCAGCAACCTGGTTTCAAATGTTGTTTTAGTGACGCTAGGTTTTCATGGCGATCAATTCTAAGTGCCTGATTTCATTGAAGAAATAAAAAAGAGTCTACTAATGAAGAACGAAAAATATTCAAAAAAACGTTGAAATTACTGTCGTAGAATTGACTGATGAATATGTAAGTGTAATATTGACTTTAGTCCCTTTTTGTCATTTTTAATTTTTAAATTTGTCTTCTATGGAAATTTCGATGATATACGCAATGTAAAAAGAAATGCATTTCAAAGTCTTTCTTTTCTCACAAGGCTGTGTGAAATCGTAAGTAACATAGAATTATCAAGCTAAGCTCCTCGTCGCTGAAGAGATCGAATTCGGAGAACTCTTACAGCCTGACTGCTTTCCTCATTGAAATCTTTTCTTTATTATCAACTCATCCCAGATTAATGTTTGATCGCTTTCTCAGCCTGTTGTGCATATCATGTATCATATTCTAGTATGATGCAACTAAATATCATTGGGATCAGAAGGAGTTTTAGACGATTTCTTGAGACTGTCTCTTCTGTTAGAATCGATTTATCAATTCCTCAATCATTGCATCTGTCTGATGCCATTAGTGAACCAGAATTTGATGGGAATTTCTAGATGCTTTGATAAACTAATACCGAGAAGAATATGCAAGTGGAATAATAGAATCAAAACTGATTGAGAAGAGTTTGAGGAGGGTAAACAATGAAGAACATGATATTTTTTGACGCAGAGAATTTGGAATTGCTTTTCTGGAGAGGTAGGAATGAGATTAAGAGGTGGATGAGAAGGTAGGATGATGTCGACGATAGCGCATGACGCTAGGAAAAACGGAAATGCGGTTTCGAGAAAATATCATTTTGCAATAATCAAATTAGGTTCAAGGAATCTCAAGACAGATGTCTTCATAATTAAGACAGCAATTTGTTGCATTCAAAACAAACTATCCTTCTCTGATTATGCCTGCGAGTTAGTCGATGAAAAGGAAAACATGATACGGAGAATGTGTTTAAATATTCTTCAATTTGAATTGAATTGAAATATTTGCTTCATGGAAAACTGAGTAAATAAATTGTTGACTTTCAACGGAACGTTGGTAGTCAAGGGAGGTTTCTAAAACACCCAACGCTTCCTGAGTAAGATCTAAAGCAGATGTCATCAATCAAAGCTGTTGATGAAATTTGGCTGCCAATAAAGTTTACTTTGGACGATAGGCAATCGCAATTTGATTTGGAGGAAGAATATTCCAATTTTCCTACTTTTTTTGATAAAATTAACATGTACATTGTACATCTAACTTAAGAAAATTGTTGGAAAGCATTGTAATATAGGTGGGAGGGAATATGTCAAAAATTTGAAGAACAGCGTACTTTGTGACAACTTTTTTTAGCTTTGCATGGTATCAGATATGGATACAGCGTTTTCAAAAACCACCGCACACAACTTGGTAGAGGCCCGTGGGGGCCGGTACGCGAAAATCCAATATGGCCGCCACTTGAAACTAAAAATGCATTATCTTGACTCATGAAAAGAGCAGAAAACACTGTAATATCACTTTTCTATAGTTTTCTAGGTCGAGAAACACGTTTCTGATGTCAGTTTTAGGTTTCCGTTACATTTTCATGTCTCACTGCTATGTTCATGACCATTTATAGACCTAAATATACATGTATGCCCCTAGGCCCAAGACCTATTGACCACATACCAAATGAAAGCGAGTTCGCGTTCTTGTTTCATTCATATCTTAATCTAATTTCATTGAATTTGTTATCTTGCATGTTTACAGGATAGTACAGCCGCGATTTAGTTGTGATAACATAGGCCTAATATGGACTACTGGGCCTGTTTTATGAGTAGTCAGCAACCTTCAAAATGTCTGTAGCTCTGTTTTCTGTTTCGCTAACTATAAGAAACAAATAGCAACCGGTTCTTTTATGTGCCTGGAGCTTCATAAACTAAAATGTAGGCCTATCATAGTGGTGGTCTACCATATACTACAATTTAAGCTTATGCCTATGTGGGATCATGGTGTAACTGTCAACTTGTACAAGAAAATGATAAACTAAGTTGCCCAAACATCACATTTCCCTTTCATTGTTACTACAGCTCCCTTCGCACTTGCACAATTGACTGCAATGAAGTCCAGCTCGACACTTGCAGCTACCCGTACAGACAATAGTTAATTATAATATACCAGTAAAAGCAAGAACACTTTTCAGTGTGAACTCCGTGTTTTTATTTTGGTCAAGCAGTCAAATAATAAAATCAAATCAAAATTACAGAAATTTTTGGCCTCTTGGCCCTTGTCAACTGTTGATGTTTGAACAATTTTGATTTGATTTTATTATTTGACTGCTTGACCAAAATAAAAACACGGAGTTCACACTGAAAAGTGTTCTTGCTTTTATTGGTATAAATGAAACTCCCGAACCGACTAGTCGAATATGTTAATTATAATAATCTAATCTTTTATACATTGCATATCTGATGAATTTGTCATTCTACTGATGTTCCATAACCAATCCGTCTACCAAAAGTATGGATTATTGAATAGTAGCTTCGTTTTTACCACCATCCCATAAAAGTGTCTTTTTTCGCCAGTCACGGTAAACAACGAAACTGTTTTTCTGAGAGATGGATATTTTGTAATGTTATTGTTTTCGTAATTCACCGCCGCATTCTCTCTATGTATGTAGCTCTACTACATAAAGCACTGCATACATTGGCTTAGACATGAATCTCAGCGGTGTGAAAAGAGTGTTATGGGAATATGCATGTAGACTTGGCTTCCTTCCATCATGTTATTTGCAAACTTAATGTGTAATAGATATGTGATAATTGAATCATTTCAGCAAAAGTAATTCTTTCCAGATCTTTGTGTAAAAATAGATCTTCTGTTCCTCTTTGAACTGTCAGTTGCACATTGTAGGATGTACTTATTTTCATTGAAAACGATAAAAATGGAAATATATGCATTCGATCATGATTGGATTAACATTGGTATGAAAATATTGATTGAACTGAACGACAGCTGCATCGCTTGAGAGATTATTCCAATCAGATCTATTTATTATCAACAATACTCAAAGTATAAGAATGTTATAACTTTGTTGAAGTCATGAATATTTATGATTTCTAGCGTGAGACTGCTACTCTCCGTATATTCACTGCATTGTTCAGCTGCTACTCACCCTCACATGATGGTGCGGGATCAGTTTCAATTATTGAAAATATATTTCAATGTAGTCGCAGATATTATGCGCCGTCCTTTAAATCTCAAAATTCACTTGACAACTGGAAGACTAGTAATTGAATGTGAGACAAATGAAATGACATATCAATTCGACAGGAGTCCGATTCCCTGATCGTTCAGCGAGAAGCTAGTGGCTGACCATACGCCCATTCGAGATGCGGTTGCCCGGCCCAGCGCTCCATGTTTTTTTCTCGATTTCTCGACATCTTAGAAATAGAAGGAATTCTCATAATTATTCTAGCGTTTTTGTGATCTCTACTCGCTCTAACTAGACACATGCAGCAAGAGAGAGTATTACTTGAGTGAAAGAAAGAATAACAACTATTTTGTGATCTCTCAGGCCCGATGATTGCCCTTGGACTGCAGAACTGACTTTTGAGTAGTCCACCTCCTTATGGGGCCTTATTCATAGGAGTGCCGGCAAGTGATAATCCGACGTGCAGTGATCTGCACGCTGAGGCCCTTCTTGTTTTTCGTCGTTGAAAAATAGTTACATGTAATTGCTTTTTCAATTACCCATAGTGATTTCCATGTTTCCATTTACTGTAATTGATGCTTCGCACAAGCTCAATCACAGTTTAGCAGCGAACTCTACAAGTACAGCAAAACTCAGAAATGAAGAGAACACCGGGTCACCTGGTACCCTTGATACAATGGTACATGTAGATGTACATGTAAACTCATCTACTACGTCAATTGCGAATGTGATCAAAGTTCAAATACTGTCAATTTGTCAATATTGCTGTCGAATTGCACGAAAGTGTGTTAAAATGACTGGATACAGCGGGTCTGTGGTCCAAGATTGGTGGAGAAGCGAAGAAGAGCGGACTGAGAGAGGAAGTAGGATTGAAGAAAGCGGTGACCCAGAAAGTGGTGGGAAAGACTGAGGTGGGCAGGCATATGTTGAGGATGGCAGACGGAAGAGAAGTGAAACAAGTAGAAGAGATGGATGACACAATGACAAGAAGCAGTGGACGGCCACGGATTCGCTGGAAGGACTGCATCAACAGAGACCTGGAAAGCACAGATGAAGACTGGAGGACTTGGAGGGAGAAGGCAAAGGACATATTGAAATGGCGCAAATTGTTAAGGACGCGGCAAAGGGTGTGATAGAGAAAACATGAAGTGACAACGGACTTGTACTGTATGTGCATGTATATCTTATGCCCATGCTGTTATTTTTTATGTGTATATAAAATCTCCCCACCCTCTTTTCAGGGAAATGGGGTTGTCAAAGAAAAAACATTTTGATTATGATTTCGTAAAATGATTGTTATCTTGTGTATTTCAGTTTCATGGCACAAAATGGTCGTCTTCCAACAGCTGAACCTCTCACACGGGAGCTTACTCGTCTTGCTCATGCATTTTCACGTCTAGTCGACGCTGTGCTCGGTGATCTGACTTTTCGTCTCAACAGCTGTATTTCCCTCCCGGAAACTCAGAACACTGCCCTGCGAGATATCAGCTATCTGTCGATGCGCTTTGATAATCTCGCGACGATGTTTGCAAATGTAAGTGTACGCGTCTTTTCAGTACTTTCACAATCAACTGTCTGATGAAGGGATTTTTAAGAAAACTGCAGCAACGTGCTTATTTTTGAACTTTATCTTATCCATTCAGGAAGGGGGGAGGATTCGACGCCCCTTGTCGCATTTCCGCTGTGGTCCACTTAATGCTAAGTCGCCCAACATGCGCTATACAGCTTCAAGTTTTAGCGCTTTTTTAGACTTATCACGAGAGTTGTGCTTGGCCCACTGAAAGGTCGAATTAATGACCTATGGTGCGGGAGATGAATAGAACAGAATAGAACAATTTCCTCCTGAAGAAAGATTAAGGGATGCCGGTGCCTCAAACACTAAAGAAATCTCAAGCTGTTATATAATGGCAATAATGTCGCATAATCATCTTAATAATAGATAGTAAATGATTTAGAATGTGAAAAAATATTAAGCTTTAAACTTATTTTTTTCCTGTTTTTATTATCGTTATTTTTTCTCAAATGCAATAAAATTTTGAAGTTGTTCAACATGTATTTAATAATTCCATGTTATTAACTATTGATTTTCTATATAGGAAGTTAATTTAAACACTGAATTCAAATGAATAATTTCGAAGTAAATCCGTAGTTACTTTATGGGCAATCTGTATATATTGTATAGATGCATATTAACCATCTTGTGCATGTAGATTACTTTGATTTCAGCCGGAATTTAGATGTGACCGCAAAAATTCAAAAAGTGTGTCAATGGGGACTTAGAACCCGCATAGCCTGTGAATAAGGTCCACTTTCAAATACGGCTAAATGTATCAGGTGACTAGTAGCCCCTACGTGAAGCGCCTCAAAATCGAATACAGCATTAATTGGTTGGAAATTCAATTCGCCTACCACGTGCTTGTCACTGAATTATATCACAACTTAGCAGAGAGAAAAAGATTTTATTAAATGATGAGGGCATCGACTGCATCCACACTGGAAACCAAATAATATTGATAAAGAGATATGAGATCCCTCGATGGAGAGATCAATAATCGATCATGAACACATTGAATGTAGTCTAATGTCCAGACGCACACGCTATGACATTTTTCTAAATGAAGATATTTGAGGTTTAACGTGGAAGAGACGTGGATGCTTTGGAAGAAGTGAAACGGAAGCAATCCATGATGATTATTGCTTAAGTGAAGAATTGGAAGCAACTTTTCTATTCAGTCGTTGTTCTCTTCATGTAGTTTCTTGACTTGCCAGTTCTGCCTTGCATGAACAATATACTCTCGTCCTTAAATGCAATGTTGATTATCGTAATAGAGATTTGCATTGGTTTCAAAATGTAACCTTGTTTATTAAAATCTGTTAGATAATTGGAAGGTTATGTCACATTATAATGTAGTAGCATTCTCATGCAGCACCCTGTAGCTCCAACGTCGGTGGTTCGAACCTACTCAAGTACCCACGACGACCTAACAGGCCACAATTGGTCTTGTGATGGTTGCACATCTTGAGAATTGAAAAGTTTGTCAATTGCCTAGCGCAAACAATGGCGCAGAAGTCATGCATGAATATGACATGTGAGCAACTTCCGTTGTTCCTTGTAACCGCAAGTCCCACAGATTACTGGTAGTTCACAAGCATAGGCAAATTAGAATAACTAACAATTCAACTTTTGCTGAAACCGAGAACTCATGCATGTAAACTCAAATGCATGTAACTCAAAAAATTTGATGATTAGAGTCACGGAGTTGTCAGAACAGTTGTGCGCGTACATTATTATTTGATTCGATATTATATCTAAAAAGGCATTGATATAGATTTGAACACTCATAGGATAAGATACCTGAACTTGTTTTCAATTTGTTGACCAAACTCAATTTTTACAATCCATTCTTCACGTTCTAAATGATACATTGTCGTAGTGCTATACATATTGCGGCATCAACTACTTATAATAGGCAATACAGTATAAGGTTCTGAACCATACATACATTAACATACACTCGCGGACAGAAAGTTTGCAACACAGTATGTAATTTGGAATTTCCGTCTTATTATTAGAATATGTCGTGCCCACCTACCTCTACTCAGTGTTCCTATTATTTTAAAGTAATTTATATGCAAGAACAACTCTTCCAATTCAAAAATATGTATTTTGTGATTCTGAAAGTCAATATCGAGTAGAACCACCCTTCGACGCAAGTATGGCTTCAATTCTGTCAGGCATCGATTGAATCAATTTCTTACACATTTGCTGAATTTCTTCATCGTGGTTCCACACTTGAATAAAGGCTGCTATTAACCCTTTAGGCGCCGCATTTTTTTCGAAAATTCTATAGTTTTTGTTATGTCTATTTTTTCCCAAATTATCGAATGTCATGATAATACATGCTATTCCAATATGAAATATACTAGCACATAATATCAAGTGTCCAAATGTAGTACTACATGTAAACATGACACAGTTTGAAGTTCAATAGCGTGTGGTATCTTTCAAAACAAGGATACGCGCAGAGTGGCACGTTGCATCTTTGACACTTGAATTGTGTCTGTCGCCGCCCGCCCTCTACTGTGCGATCACTGCAAACAGTACAATCGGGTCTGGTGTTTGTTTGCTCCAGGAAGTGCCTTTCAATTAGTCTTTGGGGCATGTCACCCGAACTTCGTCTGCCGCGACGTTGGACAACTTCGTAATCTTCTAGCAGCGATACACAAATCTTTTGAATGAAAGATTTCAGTGAGATTGAGGAAATCCCTTGAAAGCAATCGTCAGTTCATCCACAGATAATTCTTTCTTTGGATTATACAAAGCAGAAAACTTGGGTTGTAAAACATTGATCAATGGTCGAATTTTGAATAGTCGGTCATAATCAGGCGTACCACGTAGTATCTGTTCTGAATTGATGTCGAAATGCAGAAATGATAATATTATTTCAAAGCGATTTCTGGACATGATTTTAGAAAAACCGGGTGTCTGTGTTAGCCAGTAGGTTGACCAATAGTCTTCAATTTCTGACTTCTGGACAAGGCCCATGGCGAAATGTAAAGAAAGGAAAGCCTTCATTTCTGGAACAGTTACTGGTTTCCAATCTCTAAACCGCGATTTCGGGGGAAGCTCATTGTCATTGAGATATTGTTCAGCATAACGATTGGTCTCAGTCACTAACAAAGTCCAGAAGTTAGATGTAAAGAATAAGTTTATCACATCAATAGGTGCAGCAGTTTCTAGATTTAGATCACCTTGATATCCCGTATTATTATCACAAAAAACTGGTAACCAATGGTCCAACTGCTGCTCTGGTCCATCGAGAATAGTCCATTCCTGCTGTAACTCCGGAGCAGCAATCCGGCGGCGTCGACTTCGAGGGGGCGGCAGGGAGTCTCCATTACCAATTCCGAGAGCATTACTAGAATGACCAGGACCTGAAAGTTGTATGTCTACATCATTTTCTGATTCTGGTTCACTACCGGAGTCCTGAGTTATCAATTCTGCACCGAATCTACGTCGTGCCATCCTGGAAGAATGATCACACGCTTCCCACAAGCAAACGCAGTCACGATAACAGTGTGATTGCGTGTGTTCAAAATCGATAGAAATCTCGCCTGTGATTGGTTCTCCACACGGTCATTATAACCAATCTAGGCGAAGTAAATGAATGAAGAAGACTTGTTGTGATCAACAGATACCTGATATGAATATGTGCATCAGTAAAGCAAAGTAAAACCGATATAATGTTTCCAATATCAACGCACAAGTTGCTCGTCGCAATAATGCGACTTTGGCGCCTAAAGGGTTAAAGCAGACTTCGACGAACATCTTGACGACTTTAGCCTTCGTTTTACCAGTGACCAGAGGTTCTCGATGGGGTTCACATCCGATGATGATGGGGGCCAAGGCTGAAGTCGTATGCCTCTCATCGAAATGAGTCATTCTCCTTCGACTCACATGGTAAGGAGCGCTATCTTGCTAAAAATAGCCGGATCCATCTGGAAACCACTCCTGCAATTGCTGCTGCACGCGTCGGTCCACAATTTCGTTGAGACGTTCTATAATATGATAGCGACCGGTCCCTTTCCAACCGAAACAGGCCCATATCATGACGCTGGTTGGATGCTTCGTAGTTCTCATGAAGTGTTCAGGCACAAGTTCGTGTCCATCCACAATTCTGACATATTGGGGGCAATCATCGCGTATTTCAATTATTGTCTCGTCACTGAAAATGACCCTCTTCCAATCGTCAACAGTCCAGTCGAGATGTTGAAGAGCCCATCTACGCCGCTTT
The DNA here is from genome assembly GCA_907163375.1 of Prostheceraeus crozeri. Lineage (NCBI taxonomy): Eukaryota > Metazoa > Platyhelminthes > Polycladida > Euryleptidae > Prostheceraeus > Prostheceraeus crozeri. The sequence goes on from CAJQUW010013127.1 coordinate 1,426,105, forward strand.
TCCATTTGCGAAGTATTGATGAAAGGCCTACGTCCAGGTTTGTGGGCCTTGCATCCAATCTCATTGAGCACTCTTCTCATTGTCCGATCTGAGCATTCCTCACCGACCTCTTCAACAATATCATGTGCTGAGTATCGTGGATTTTTCACACAAGTCTGTCTTTTTCGACGATGATCACGTTCATTCAAGATGGGTTTGCGGCCACAATTGCTGTACTGAGTCTCGAATGTGCCAGACTCACGAAGTTGTTTGACAACTCTAGAGACAGTTGATTTGTCAACATTCAAGCGTCGACCAATTTCAGTCGATACTTGTAGGTTTTATCCCCCACACTCCTTCAAAATTCGATAAATCATGTTATACTGAGCTGATCGTTATGAAACTTGAGGAGTGTCTAGATATGGATATTTTCTCTCTACAAACCAAATTTCATTCAAATCGGATATATAGTTGCTGCGCTACAGTCGATAACGTAATTTAAGAAAGAACTACACGTTTATTGTCACACTGTCTTGCAGAATGTATAAAGAATGTATAATTCCGTGCGTTTGTAGAAATTCAACGGAAGTCTTCTCATCCTTGCAAATCGATGCAACAAGTTCATCCTTGATCGAAGTGACAATGAGACAGGTGCAGCGATCGTGTGTGTTGCCCCTAGGCAATGGGTCACATATATGTGCGTATGCGCCGACGATCAAGGTCAACCATGAACAGTCATTTTAGAGGATTGGCATATTCTACGTTATCGACTGTAGTGCAGCAACTATTTATCCGATTTGAATGAAATTTGGTTTGTAGAGAGAAAATATCCATAGCTAGACACTCCTCAAGTTTCATAGCGATCAGTTCAGTATAACATGATTTATCGAATTTTGAAGGAGTGTGGGGGATAAAACCTACAAGTACCTTTCGGTCAAGCTTAAACTTGTATTCTGATATAGAGTCTTGATCTCAAGCCTTTTTCTGGCATGACGTTCAGCCATTAGACGAGCAACAAGAGTTCACCACTAATCGTTCCGACTAGCTGCAGTTGTATGATCGCTGCTGAGCTGCGTTTGCACGTTCAGTGCCATTGTTGACACTTTTCGATACATTGATCAGTCAAAGAGTTGATAAACAATTGGAACAAGGACAAGCCGTCACTACAATCGTGCTTCATGCGTCAACATGCAGTCACTGCCTAGACAATAGCAATTTAAGGAACGGTGATAAAGAAAAAAAACCATTGATCCTATCAGCAATCAAAGAACAAATCCAAGATGTCAAGCCGCTCCGTTCCGATCACAGTACTTATTTTCGTGTGAATGTCAATGAAAACTGTCAGCATAATTTGAACAAGACGCAGTTTTGACGAAAGAGAACTAACAACATGTATGTGAGAATAAAAAGCAGGAGACATGCATATCATGGAAAATCACTAATATTAGCACGTACACCTACGCATGACTTACAATGTTCCCAAATCACCTTATAAATAGTCTGGAAATTGTAGGAGCCATGAAAATATGTTGTTTTAGTTATATCGTCTTGTTTGAGATAAAGCAGAAGTTAAGCACATAAAAATAGAAATGAAAGGCTGCTTTGTACTTTGAAGATGTATTTTTTGTGCACTGTTGCAAACATTCTGATCGCGAATGTAGAGTGTGCATTTTTATGTAATTTAGTAAACTCTCGCCGATTTGAAGAACAAAATTTCAATCTCATAGCCTATTTCCATTATTAATCAGTCTCATGAGATGTCTAGCACAGTATACGGCTGATGTCACTAAACTGGCTGAGACTCGAGACATCTCACCAAGCTAACAATCAGCAGCTTGCCGGCCGTTCAATAAGCTACCGTTGGTTGGTTGAGAATAATTTAAGAGCGAGCTATACGTGTAACTTGTGCTTTTCTTCCATGGCATGAGATAGAGTATGGAAGTCGCCACTGCAGTTTCAGCTGTTGCATCAATTTGAGATGTATTGGTCAATAACGAATAAGACATGCTCAAATTGACTTTCTTTCCCCTGCATTTTCTAGAATAAGTTAGCTACTTAATAAATTCTAATTGAGTATGATCTTAATATCATATTAATAGGATCAGTAGTTGAATGCAGTGAAAATTTGAAAATGCTGTAATAACGTTTGGCTGTTGATACAGAGCGCTGACTTTCTTATGTTTGAGAACGTTGATTTAGTGTAGAGAATGAAAAAGGATGCTTTGTCATGCTAAGCATCAAGGGCATAATCGTAAAGCCGCCACTGCCTGAAGCAGTCCTCAATGTGCAATGTTGTGTAGCAACATTCCGCACCCAATAAAATTTGTAAAATAGTACGATTCTCTTCATTACATATTTATTGATACAAATCAATATTGAACAAGCATGTTAATCTCGCAAGAATGGTCAAAAAAACTAAAAATCGTGTAGCCACCTCTGGAGAACTGTACATGTATTTTTTGAAAGATTAACAACGGTGGGCAATTTTGCTGCACAACACTGTAGATTATGGAAACAATCATGGCCAAACAACGGAAGCAAATGAAAAAATAATCCGTCCAAGTCATGAACACAAATTCCATTACTTTGAAGTGCAGCACGAGCATGAAGCCATCTAAAGAGCTGCAAAATCTAGATTTTAGTGCTCACTCTTCGTAGGACCTAATCAACAGACTTGATAGTATTGTTCGGTCAATCATTTTGTACGTCGTTAATGAAGCACATCTTAATTTTCATACATAGTACATCAACAGTATATGACATTTCCACGTTAGCACAAACTTCGAGTTATTTTGGAAAACTGATAAATGTGCTTCAGGGCTATATATGCAGGCCCTGTTTATGACATCTAAAAATATTTGTTGGAAATATATTAATTCCACTGTTAACAAGTTAAAATCGACAGCAAAGAGCGCTTATTGATACAAATGCATTTCTTCATCTCTCAAAATATATCGCATATAGGCACATAATATAAATGAGGCTCTGCTAGTAGGACTAGTGTATTAAACACTCATTTTCGAGTGCTGCATATATTTTTCGATGTGCTAATTTTTCTCTATTAGCTGGTCCGTCCAATATTAAGTATGTCTAGTTATAAATTACACAATTGTACATCCTGTTGGTCACATTTTCATAGTTCTTCGTCAACAAAAGTGACACTCAATTTCTTGGATTAATAGGTAGTATTTTCGTAGAACAGATTTTCCGATTTCAAGTTTTAAAAATGCAGTGATTATGACTAACATGCCATAAATACATTACTCTATGCAAAAAAATTCCTGACTAGGCATTTATTAGCCATTTATTAGCGATTAACTTCACTGTAATATCTGATAGACGTTTTTTCTTCCACATCCTCGGCCAGAGTTCCACGATACTTAGAATCTTCAAAGCTTCTAGTCATTTTATTGTAAATAGATACTTTCACACCTCGCTATCATCCATTTACAAATGAACACGTTTTGTGGCGCTATCCGAAGTACCGATGATTCTTTGATTTTCGTGTAATAGAACGCAAGACATCCGACTGAAGCAGCATAAAGGTCCATTCGCACCGGACGCGACGCGTCCTCAAGCGTCCAGAATCTTCGCTCAGAACTTGAATAAAACTATGGAACTGTTCCCATCGGACACGGCGCGGTTCCGCACTTCTCTGTGTGAACAGTCCCATAGGTTTATTCAGGCTCTGAACGAAAATTCTGGACGCGCCGCGCGGCGTCCGGTGTGAATAGACATTAAGTGTTTTTGAACGGTGTTCATTTCGATACAAATCTGCCTTTCATTGATTTTTTTTGCTAAATGAAATATTCTTTATAGCCGGTTAACCGAAAGCTTTAGACATTCTAATCCACGTTTCAAATCATTTTATGGATAACTTTTTCTTTTCATCTGAAGAGGGAGTAATAAATCCAATGCCTTATTAAGATATTGAATTGAAGAATGGTAAAGGGAACACGGTAAATCAATGCTTGTAGCCAATGTCATTAAGATAACTGTCGACTACTTTCTTGACCGTATTCTATTCTAAGAAATTCATTTCTGCTATTCCCTAGAGAAAACGAAGTGGGAATACGCGAGTGACATTCAATAATGACAGGTCCCAGATGGCAACGTCAAACGTCGCGGCTTATCTCTTCTTTCGGTGCAATGCTGACTTAGAGATTCCTCTCTGTGTACGAAACGTAATTTGGAAAAATAACTTCGTGTTGATAAAAGAATTCTCCTACTAAGACATCAACGATAAATTTGCGTGATATTTTCAAGTATTACGTCAAATTCAATCTTTCAGCCGAGCATCAATTGAATCTGCTCAGTCGTATATTCATCACATTTGATGCTAACTGAATTCGACTGCTTAATGTTATCCACTTCGAAATAGATTTTGTCATCTTCCTAAATAAATATTGCATTGGCAAATATCGACAGCAAATTGTTGAAAATCTTGTTATTCTCAATTACTCTGATCCTACTACTAGTCGAGGAAAAATATTGAATTTGCAGCGACGGTTTGATTGAAGCAGTCTACAATAATTTTTTGCTAAGAGTGCGTATAAAAAATGGAATCAGAACGAAAGAGGCGTTTTATATATAATTGCGCAATAATGCGAGTTAACAGTGTAATAATATACCCGAATGTATACTGGAAGAATTGAAAGGTTATAATTGAATGAGCTTGTTGTAACGGTATAACTAATTGTAGACTAAAACATTTTCTGAAAAGTTGATAAAATGCTGATTTAATTTTTCACTACCATATTAAATGCACCCTGCTCAAAAACTTGAATAGACATGTATTTTTCCTTCTTGACAGTTTTTGTAGGTAATCTGAAAACGCTAATTTATGGCTGTCAGCTATATTCTCTTTGATGTATAACACATGAAGCCTATTAGCCAAAAAATTATTTGATGTTTAGATTACAAGCTTCACCAAAAACAGATTCACTTTCCTCTTATGAGGCTCACTCATACTCAAAAATTAATCTAATCCTCCTATTTTTACATGCTTCATTGGTGTGAGGCTTGAAAATGTCTGTCATGAACAACAGTGAGACAAGAGGTCGAGGAATTAGACTGTTGACTTTGTTGCTCCCACACTCGATCTGAGTGTCGGAATTAGACACAGCAGAGGATCCTTAATCACTTGGAGAGGATTGTCTAATCTCTTGGGGCTATGATGCTTGTGAAGTGCAGCCCATGGCTCTTTCTCCCCATTGTATTTCTCATCAAGTACGCGGACGACGCTGAACGTTTATGGTTCAGTTGATGGAGGCAAGCTATGGACGCTACTATTATCGTCATTCAGTCTGGAATGAAATAGGATGAATGTCAACGCTGAAAAGTGGCATCAGATGGTGGTTGCGATAGAGTGGCTACCTGTACATTGTAGTAGGTAAATGAAATTTCAACAGGTATTCATTAAACATAACTTGAAACACACTAGTGGCAAATCGCCTCAGTGCGCCTGTAATAATTAACAGATACAATTAACTATTGCAACAATATAACTATTACATTTTTGCAAACAAAATGTAAATAGAATAATTAAATATTAAGTTGCATCCTCAGTTGAGAAATGGGAACATGCTCGAATAGCTGCCATTTCATCCAATATCATGAACTGAGGATGCAACTTTATATTTGATTACTCTATTTACATTGTGGTTACCTTGCATGCAAGAGCGGTCACTTATTTGTCAGATTACCTGTCAGTTACTCATTTGAAGCTGTTGGGAGCACATTGTCGTCCTTCACTACTCCTATCCACTTCAAGTGCTAGGCCTGCAAAGGATGCTGAATGATATTCATTTCGATTTGACCTGGAAGTAGAGGCTTACTTAGACAAGCGCATAATATTATAAATCATCTTTAAGTCGATTTGTCTTTATTAAATGGAAGATGCCAAAAAGCCAGTCGCTTCAATTATTTACGTCTCCAGTCATCCTACCATCCATCATCGACGTGGCATATGCTCCTTTCATTGTTGGGTCCATTTCGAGGTGATGGGGCCTCCTTTGGAGGCGGCAGGGGCCCTTCCGTCCTTGAGGGCCTCCATCAGGAGTTGAAACAGGACGCTCTCTCGCTGCAATTGGAAGCCATTCCATCTTTGAGAACTTCCCTTTCAAGTTGAAAGTGGAATTACGGTCATTGTTTTGAGATCCTCCATTAGGAGTTGAAAGAAGACACTCTCTCGCTGTAATTGAAAGCCATTCAGTCTTTGATGACTTCCATTTCAAGTTGAAAGAGACACCTGCTTGTTGTCGTGTCGCGCGGTGGAACGGCAGCTGATCAGGGGACGCCATCGGCGGGGCTGGCCACCCGGATCAGAGGGTGGTTGCGCCAGCGCGAAAGATAGGATGTTATCATCCTCCTGCAACTCGGGTGCAGAGGCCCCTAAATAGTATAACGTTCTCAAGATCCGCCTTTGGATGCCATCCAACCGGAGCAGTGGCATTCGTGCCGTCCGCCAAGAGGGTCTACCACAGCACACTTCGACGCCTTTACCCCGACGACAACAAATGTCTGGATCAGGGACCACTCGGAAGTAACCAGTTGTGCCACCTCGTTGCCGCACAGCTGGACAAAACCCGTACAGCTTCGTTCCAATATCTCAAATAGCCAAAAGAGACGCAATCAAGACTTCCCGCAACATCACCATAATTTTGTTACATAGACCAGGCAATCAGGATGAATGCGCACCAATGTGGCATGTCTTGTTGGCGGAACCCATTCGTTACCTCTTACGACATGCATGGGTAAAGAGGTGATATTCTAAAAGTCCCGGCAACCCCATGGGCATGTTGTTGTTGAGGGGCCTCCTTTCCACTCAGTCATTTAGGACTTCATTTCGTAGTTTTACTAGTTCATCCGTTATTTCATAATCTATATCAATATCTGCTGTTTTCCTTTAAATTCCCTTTCACATCTATTTTGGATTTTCACTTCAAATTTTGGTCTCTGTAATTTTGCTGTTCATTCCAGATGCTGGCGATACTTTCATTGGAAACCTATGAATTAACTGTATTATGCTCGTGTGATGTCATAACCATTGAACTTGTCTTGCAAATTTCGCCTTGTATGTATTAGGTTCAGATGCTCAGTATTAGAGATGTAAATTTATTTTATTCGGAAATATTTTTATTGATTGCCTTCCGCAAAAAAAGCACTTGTAGGTATGATTTGCCATAGGGCATATCGGAATTTCCGGATTTTAGAATAGGAGCCTATTTTCCGGAAATTTCACGGAAAGACACTGTCATTGCTGCAAATATATACAGTGTGAGCGACTCCATTTCCACTCAGTGTTTATTTTGCGGACGGATTCTCCAGCCAGTGATTCTCACGGTAGTGATGGCAATGTGTCTGCATCAATTCTTCACTTAACTTGATTGTCTGTCGTCTGCACCCGTTTTTCATGCATCTTTTATCACATTTGGCTGATTTTGTAAATTGTGATTGTCTATCGAATCCCAACAATCTAATTTAAGAAGGAATGACAGTTGAATTATATAACAGTGAAGCTCTCACTTCAGTAGGGACCTTGAACAATATTGCGACTGACTTTGAGTGTACGGGGATTGGAAAACACAACGTCTAAAATCAGGTTTGTCGCTCGACTGTCGTAAGAGTAGATGAGAGTGAATAAAGGTTCAGTCAGACTAAAAATTTTGCTAAATTCATTGTGAGGTAAATTCTATCTACACTCCGCTATTCTCATTTGAGTCAAAATTGAATAGATAAACTCGTACATAACAGAGAATCAGGTTTTGTTTTGCGAATGAAGCGGAATTAAGAATGTCATTTGTCATTGTGTGTTTTTAACTTTTACTATTTTCTTTAAAGTCAAAATCTTTTATTGCCGATTTGCGGCTGACATATACACTGAATTACAGATAAATTGTGATATCATTTAAAAAAGGAATAAACTGAAACATAGCATGTAGGATATTGTCAATAGAATGATACTGGAAGCTGAAATGTTCAAATGTCGATGCATTAAATGAAACGTGCTATGATGGAACGTGTGATGTACATGGTGGAAGGAAAGATACTTTTGTCAACAACATCAAATTCAGGCATTTCAAAACATTGGCATTAGTCACAAGGCAAAGTGTCTAATATCATTGTAACTGTGAAATATGAAGCAGAAGGTGCGCACTGCAGCTGGTAATGAATCTGCATGCCTGTCTTTCTCCTCGACTCGTGCCATGATGTTATGCCAGACTTGATTCTCTGTCCCATTCGCATTGAAAATTACAGAGCCATCTATATTCTAAAGGTAATTTCATCGACAGGTGGATGATGTTCGCTGTAGAGTATCATGCATCCATAGATAGTTAAAGACATAAATGAACTCACTGATTCATACTAATCGAGCTATGATGTCTTTGAGCTTTATCAGGGACTCTAATGTCCTCTGACTCTGGACATAGACATTGATGAAACGAACTGTCGATCAAACGACCTTGTCGATGAAGTGAACCACAATGGTTCTAAACGATTATTTTTCAAAATCTGTCTACATTTTATATTCTAAACAAGTTTTGGATGGCAGCTGTAAGATCGACTACAGAAGGCACTGGGCACTGAAAGTCTGTCACATTATGCTGGTTATCTAATACCGAATAACCCGCCTAATAGACACCGAACAGGAAATGATTATAACATTACATTACCCGCTCCCCATATTTATCAATAAAAAGTTTTTCTGAGTTTCATGGTAAAACCATTGTTTTTGGGGTGTGACTGCAGAGGCATAAGTGTGACTTTTATATTGTCAAAAGTTCTTGATATTTTGATAATCAATATGACATATCGCAATCGTTTTATTGCCCACGTCGCTCCTTTCCATCATAAAATATAACTGATTGCTTAAGAAATCCATCATCTATATTGTCATCATTCACATGAATTGCTGACAGCATCAAAATGATAATTAATGATAGAATGGATGAGAGTGCATTTTATACTCCTACAAATTAACACAAAACGACATATGAACAGAAACTGCTCAATACCTCATCGTCTCTCTACAATGAGCTTCTTGCAAATATTGCATCTGAAGTTCGCAATCATCTTTTTCTTCTATTGCCCGCATTTCACCTTATCGTCACTGTACACAATGGTTGTAGTTCTTCATTAAAACATCGAGACGGCTTCATCAAAAATTAGAAAATTTACTCATACAACCACCCTGGAAAAGAACCCGCACTCAACTAATTAGATAGTTAATAATCAATATTAAATTATATATACGTGCATTTTCAACCTGCGAGTTATGTTTGAGAGAACATGACATCTCATATGATTTCAAGAGGGGTTTTGTCATCCTATCTTGAGACGTAATCCTATCATATACTCGATTCACACGTGCATGTGACGCATTCTCCTACATTCTCTTGCACCACGCTATTACACAATGAATCGAATTTTTGATTGATCATGAACATGGACTAAAAAATAGGTTCTACATCAACATTTAAAAGGAAAGTCAATAATGGTGGAACGATTAATAAATACGCTATCTTTGATTGACATTATAGCTACATCGCATCGTTCCTCGGAAGTTATGAAACCAAATGCCACCGTCTGCGCATGAGAATTTATCCGTTAGTGTTTAGAACTCGATGACCTTCTTGTAGTTAGAAATTTTTTAATTGTGATGGATACGGAAATATTAATCATCTAGCAACATTTTGAAGCATTGCAGTGTGAGACATTGCTCATAATGTGTGAAAATACAGAACGAGCAACAAAAACTTTGTAATTAATCCTAGTGCGAAAATATAGAAAAGCAAGGCAAATCGGTGAAGCTTCATTGGCGCAACAAGGAGTGCTGGTAGACAATGAGCACGTTCATTTGATAATAAACTTACCCTCAATCACAATAAAATATTTAATTTATCGAAATTAGTTCAATATCAATTTGCCAAAGCGGATAATGATCATACCAATTGTCCTCAGAAACGCTGAACTTAAATGTGAATTTAAATCTCTGTATGGATATGCGACTATAACAGATGGTCCGGTGACCTTGTGGTACGACGGTATTCTTCCACTAGCTCCAACGTAGCTAGTTCGAACAACTGATGATGCCCAACAGGCCGAGGCCTATCTCGTGGTTCTTACATCTATTGACATTTGATAGAAATTCTGTTCTGTTTACACAGCTCACTGACGCCTCTAATTCAAAAAGTAAATAGAAAGTAGTTGCTTGAACAATTTCAGGGAAATTCGAAAACGTGGGGTTAACCCTTAAATACCAAGTTGTTTTTGCTGGAGGCTGATTCACCCATTTTGATGACTCACTTCCTTGTAAATTTGCTTTTGTTACAGGAATCACGATAACATACATATATAATAGTAAACATAATAGTAATACATATATAAACATATATAATAGTTGCCTGTTGCGACAGTTCACAAGGAAATAAACGCAAGAAGAAATTTTTCTTCAGGAATAGCAATTATTCCTATACTAGTTGGTTGAGTATCGAGCTCCAAGAGTTATCTAAGCGGGACAGTAATGTTCAATTTTCAAGTTAATCCCTCTGCCTTCATTTGATGTAAACTGACAGAGTAGATAATCAGATTCTTACTGATATTTCCGATCTATTCCGTTGCTGACAACCCTTATCAACTTGATTGACGGATTCCTTGTTGTTGTAATTTTCTCTGAGCTAGGATAATTCGTCGATCCGGCTCAGAGCATTATGTTTCCTTGCTTAAGAGCCTTGGCCAAGGTAATCTGCATCGTACCCTGTTACGATGTACAGGATTAAATTTTACACTTGCTGCAAAAAGATCTAGGAAAAGGCTATCAGATTGAGATTCAATTTGACGGTCGAAAAACTTAAGATAAATTCACGAAGATATGAAACCAGACTGAAATCCATTTTTAAATGGCAAGGAATGTTGGACTAATAGCTAGTGCTACTCCATATTCTCAACGACACCTGCATGAACAACCTTGCCACTTAAAATGGGCCTCAACAACCTCCATGGTGCCATCATGAAGCTCCAAGGCACCCTCAGTAATTTCTTGGTCGCCTTCATGAAGCACTAAGGCATATTCGTGATCATGACACAGTGAGGCATCTTCATGAAACTGTGAGGCATCTTCGTAAAACACTACGGCACCTCATGAGACACCGAGGCGCCTTCATGAAGCACTAAGGCATATTCGTGATCATGACACAGTGAGGCACCTCATGAAACAATGAAGCACACAGGCACTTTCATGAAACACTACGGCACCTCATGAGACACCGAGGCGCCTTCATGAAGCACTATGGCATATTCGTGATCATGACACAGTGAAGCACACAGGCACTTTCATGAAACACTACGGCACCTCATGAGACACCGAGGCGCCTTCATGAAGCACTATGGCATATTTGTGATCATGACACAGTGAGGCACCTCATGAAACAGTGAAGCACACAGGCACTTTCATGAAACACTAAGGCACTTTCATGAAACACTAAGGCACCTCATGAAACACCGAGGCGCCTTCATGAAGCACTAAGGCATATTCGTGATCATGACACAGTGAGGCGCCTTCATGAAGCAGTGAAACACACAGGCACTTTCATGAAACACTACGGCACCTCATGAGACACCGAGGCGCCTTCATGAAGCACTAAGGCATATTCGTGATCATGACACAGTGAGGCGCCTTCATGAAGCAGTGAAACACACAGGCACTTTCATGAAACACTACGGCACCTCATGAGACACCGAGGCGCCTTCATGAAGCACTAAGGCATATTCGTGATCATGACACAGTGAGGCACCTCATGAAACAGTGAAGCACACAGGCACTTTCATGAAACACAACGACACCTCATGAGACACCGAGGCGTCTTCATGAAGCAGTGAAACACACAGGCACTTTCATGAAACTCTGAGCACTTTCATGAAACAGTAAGGCTCCTTCATGCCGTCTTCTCATTGGTGTCATCGAGAGGCTTCAGCTCGAGGATTCCAGCTCATCATTGCAAATGTGGTGCACATCAGACTCGTACATTCAATAGACCATTCTTATTTCATTCACTTCAAGTCGGCTCAAGCAGTCTGATTACATGACCAAAGTCACGCTGCCATACAACATGCTGCTGCGAAAACATGACTTGTAGATAACTGTCTTCATCGAAAAAGCGGAAAGTGCAGCTGCATTGGATATTAAAAAGGCACCATTTCCTGAAACTTGCACCACGCGTTTCGAATCCTCGTCTTAACTGCTCTGCTTGTTCCTTTTCAAGCATTAATGACATCACCCAAGTATAGAAAGATATTCACTATTTAGAAGATTTGGACAATAATCTCTGAATTACGTATTCCCCCATTGCATTTCTTATTTTGCAGTGTTAAATCCTTGATCTATGGCGATTATTGTAAATAACTTTCAATCTATCTCAACTTCAATATAAAGTGCATGAGATCACATGTAACTTTCCAGAAATATATGCCTAAGAGTTCCCATCAGACCCACAATGATTGAGGTAACAGCATAGAGGTCTATAGTCTTACTTCCTCAAAAAATATCGGCAAGGAACTACTTTAAAGTACGAGATCAACATTCCAAAGATCAGTTCACCAGTACAGACAGTTGGAGTCTAAGTACAATATTCTTTGGGTTGCGATTGTCTGACGAGAATAATAAGAAGCGCTCTAGATGATCATTTGCCTTGTGGAAATCGCATTCCTTCGATAACAGCAATGGCAACTGAAAGTTGATCATGAAATTGACTATAAATGGATAGATAAAATGAGAGATAATCGACATTCGGGTTGGTTGACAAAATATGCTACTCAACCTTACACATCGACCTAAAGTTGCTATTGAGAATTATGAAAAGGAAAATTGTCAATAAAACTGCCCATCAAAATAAGACGCTTTCAGGAAACCTTGGTCACGTGGTCTGACATCTATAATTTATGATTTCACTACTCATACTACGAGGAAATGATATCAGCTTGTCACAAAACTGTGGCGATGCACCACTCTCGATTTGCTTCTTTTGACTACTTTTTATTTCCCGTTGAATCGTACATGGTGTAACCAATAATTATTCCGTGAATTAAATGCAGTCAGTATATTTCGATGTCCTACTAAGTTTGCTATAACGACCTGAGTCAATGATTTTCTTTGACGTAGAGTCACTTGATTTTCAGTTTATATCTATGAATGCATTGTTTCATGTCGAATGTAATCATCGAAGCAGATTCACATTGAAAAAATGCTTGCAGCTAGGATACGATGTGAATTCGGAAATATGTGAGCTTTGATTTAAATTATCATCTCAATGTCTCCAAGAAGATATTTTGTCTTGCTTCGCGCAGTTTGGAAAGACTTTCAAGAGATTTGCGCATTGTTACGTTTGATAATTTATATTTTGATTTTGTATAATCAAGTCTAATATTTAATCATCTAGAACGAACTAGGCTAATATTCTAGATTGGCATTCGAACCGCATTCTATTAAAAAGAACAATCTATGAATGCAACACTCGATAGAATCCCGTGGCTGCTCCCAAAAAGTAGCATAGAAGGCCGTCATCATTCTATGTCAAAGCATGTGGGGACATCAAGACGAATTCGAACTACTATTCTGTCGAACGTCTTTAGAATTGAGCAAATCCGAGATTCCAATTCACTGGAATGCACTTCCCGTTAGATGATTAGAGCAGCAAAATCAATACAAGAAGTGAAGAAGAAGACAATGATAATTACTGGATACTGGAAATAATATTGAAGTTGAAATGCACTGTTCAAGTGAACATGAAGTGACAATCTCTTTAGCAGCTATGAAATGAAGATGTGCGGACTAAAACCGTTGTTGCAAAGTCTAAAACTTATGATAATGTAGCCTTTTGACTGCATCTAGTCACGAAGTTTTCAATAATTTATTTTCTCTGGGTTGAAAATGCGACCCGACATTAAAATAAAGATGTCGACACAATTATTGCAAGTAGTGACGCTGTACACAGATCAGAACTTCATTATGCTAAATTTCTAGGTCTGTGGCTAATATATCTCGATAGTCCTAACTTAGGGACCAACACTAGGGAATACTGCTGTCTACCGCCTTCTGTTCATGCAATCCCCAGTACAATATGCAATTAGTGTAGGCCTACAATCCTTGACACTATACAATTTCGGAACTTCATATAATCTCTTTCAAAGTAGACTTACATTTAAGTAAATAGCTCATTATGAGCTTAAACGATTTTTAGTATAGTCAACAGAGCAGCTTATCATCGACGCATTATGTTAGCTCTGTATGCATGATGTGAAGTGTCTGACCTTTCGAAAAGATTACATTCAATTTCAACAGTAGGCCTACTTTACTGTTGATGATAATTAATAATGCCAACAGTCACTATTCTGTTTATTCATTGATTGATCCCTGAAAATTAAAGAAAAGCGGCCCTGGCAAGTCCATGTAAATCTCTGAGGTAGACAAGTTCAGTAGGAACCAAGGCATCTGATAAGCTCCTGTCCACTAGAGCTGCCATCGACAAGTGATTCCTTGCCATCCGAAATTCTACATTTTCTCGAAAACGACTCGACATGGCAGGAAAAGTCACAGAAGCGTGTCCTGCGATCTCAGCTCGCTTTCGGCACGTTCGCACCCCCTTCCCCCTTCTGTGATTACCGCCACTGAGACCGATTATGCTGCTGTGCAGTCGTAGACACATCGTTGGCCCTTGATACCCGATTCCAAAACGTTCACTGAGAGTGCGAATATCGTTTTACATTTCCTTGTTGTACAGTATTATTGACTAGGATGAAACGAATTAACGAATTAAATTAATGCGGTGCAAGAATAGTGTACAGATAAACAGAAAAAATGCAAAAAATGAGTTCGCTGCGAAAGACATTTTTCATGGACTGCCCTTATTTATAGTTTTAGGCTTTGTCATCGATAATGACTTTATTAGCAAAAATCACAGACAGCGCACATTAAGAGGATCCGTATTTCCTACTGTGTCACTCACATAACAAAATGATGATACTCGTATATTCGACTTACTTCATGACTTTCAATCTTGAAGTTTGAGAGCAGAGCGGACTACAAGTGCATCGATTCTTGAAATAATTCCGGACTTGATGTTTAGAGACATTTTCACAACTTCCGTCTCATGAGACAATTGCTTACTTTTGATTTTGACCATACTTTTTATGTTACGAAAGTTAGTTGGAATGACATTTTAACATCTGTTTAGTTATACACTCATCTTATTTTTATATAATGAAATAGATTGAGTGTTTTGAAATAATTTGAGCTAGTTATATGCGGCATTTACATTTTGCAGGGAAGTGCTTGGGAATGAAAAAAATCAATATTGTTTGAAAGTTCTTGATACTATCAGAAAATCTTAAGCAACTCAATTCATTCTGAATGAAATCACATTTTCAACCATTCTTAAATGAAATTGAGCGGGTTAGAAATGACTGAATCTTCATTGTCAGTTGTTCTAATGTGAATCGGTTGTTCAACTTATCATCATTATCAAATGGCCTATGATGCACATACGAGCGTATACTTATCAAATCACATGTCTTTAGCAAATTGTATTGTCTTTAAACATGGTTTGTGACGATCAAACAAAACATTCATTTTTTATGACTCTTTATTCGCAAAAGCCCGGTCGTCCTTTCTACAAGCTTGGGTGTTCTTCCCCTGTTTGCAACCACATTTTAGAGGCCTCGGTGTTTCTTGTAGATTTAAATTACTTTCAGGCTTCAGTACACTACAATGATGACACATTTCTCTGCCTCCAAATATTGGCGGCAGCATTTACGAGCGTATGCTCAGCTCAAGTCAAAGAACATGTTCTTCTAGGATTTGAGCTATATTCTTTTATTAGTACGTCGGAGTCTCAGATAGCCTTTGATTAAAACAAATTCATCAACTCTAAAACGTTATACATGCTGTCAATTGTACTCTTCTTTAAATGGATGTAATACTTCGATGAATTGAGGTAATGTCAAATCAAGCACTTAAGATTCAATAGAAGAAGCATACAACATCTTCGAGATAGAACGAATCAGAGCTTTTTAACTACTGCAACAACGATACAAAGAAATTCAAATAATCGATGCTCCTTATCTCATGGAGGAAATTTGTAACAATGTATCGATATACAAAGACGAGTTAACTACACTGTCAAATTGTTTTTTTTTAACATAGTTGTCTCCTTAAAAGGAGGATTAAATAAGGAAATGAATATTTATGATCAGATGTGAGGGGTACCTTTACGTCTAGCAACACGTTTTAAATTGATACGAATACCTGATATGTGAAGCAAATTGTGATGAGAGCATCATACTTCACTAGACAATTGAATTCAATATAATAAATCATGAAAATTGCACAATGGAATTCCTGTTGCGGTGATACCTCAAGGCGATCAAATTAATTTTGATATATTAATTTCCATTGCTTTCTTGTTTCATTTGTATTCATCTGATACAAGTGATGTGAAGCTAAGTTAACAAGGATAGGATAGGAAGTGTATATTGGAAGAAGGAAAATCGATCAGAAGCATATTAATGTATATTACATAATACAAAAATTGCAAGACGGTGCACAATTGAATATATTGCATATCTAAATTATCTCGGTTAGTAACCTCGATAAAAGTCAAAAAATGTAAGTGAAGTGTTCTAGATTAGTGAATCTAAATTCACTGATGTACAGTACCGGTATTAATGCTCATTATATTAACTGACTAGTACATTTTCGTTGTGAAAATCAAATGACGCATAAATAGCTTGAAAAATTCATACGTTGAATCATCAGTTGAATAATAAATAAAATGCGCTCTCCTTCCAATTAAGACACTTCATCATTTCGACAATCATTTCATAATTGCTGTTCAAATATTTTTCGTAAATACATCTCCTCTGCTTACTTTTTGCTTCCTTCTGCATATTCCTCATTCACAAAGTCATCAATATTCCAGAAAAATATACCAGTTCTTACATCATTTGTTGAAAAATGGTTTGACATTTTAAAGAAGACAAAAACCCATAAGCAACGTTTCACAATAGCAGGATCAAATCAATTTAGGTCATACACATGTTACCTGAATATTGCATATATCTGAATACATCACGAAAGTGCATTATATATATGCGTATGAATCGGTGTAAAATTTTACTGGTTCGATTTCCTTCAGAGCTTTTTGTTGAATCCTATTAACAGCGGGAAATGTACGAGTTCAATTGTTGACAAAGCAGCGGTGTTGTAAATCATGACAAGTTGAGCTATTTTGTCGATTAGCTTTTAAGACGCTTTACAACATAAAGTCGCTGACTTCTTTTTTAAATGAATAAAGCCACAGAAGTGTCACATGCAAGTTCTACAATATGAAACTTGCATGTTTATTAACGAAATCAAACTCAGAAGCCTTGCATATGGAAACACGTATCTCGTTTTTGCACAAATCAGAAGCAGTCTTAGTTTAATACCAATTATTGTCTAACATCAGTGCCTTTTTGACAAAATTTTTGACATGAACTTATCAAAGAAAAACACAAGGCTGCAATTAAAAGCGAATAGTCGGGTTATTAAATTTTCAATGCTTTAAAGCGAATATAATTATAGTTGCTGCATAAGCTTTCAAGCAAGTATTAGTCATCGTCTGATAATATACTTTAAAGTAATTTATCTTTCAGAATGGCACTTTATCAACGGTGATAGATCTATGTCGAGATGTCACTCAACAGGGTCAATGGACTATAGCTCTCCGTGCCGTTGCAGCAATTTGCTGCACCCCCGAGGCAGTTCAACGTTTCCATGAGGTGAGAATTGCATGTCGATGATATACGCTGCTGTTTTATGTAGAACATCGTTCACATAATGAAGCTTCAACGTCTCCAATCCCCCACTGAGGGCTTGGACAGTGCTGACATAGTCAGATTTTTGGAGTGTTGTGGCACTATTAATCCGAAAGCCATCCTGCCGACTTCCAATGACACATTCGGGGCTCTGAAATTGTGCATAGTGCGAAATAAAATTGTGGATGGAATTTGAATTGTAAGAATTATTTCTTAAACCTGTAGCATATAGATATTGCAGTGCTTTTTTAGAAAGATCGCATATGGATTCATATGGTCCCCTATCAATAGCCTATTATCCAATTTATCATGTCAAGATTATAGGCAAACAGTCAATAATTCGAAGGTCTTCATCTTGTTTATTTCTTTTTTTAACATTCTTGGCAATCAATGAAAAACTTAGCTTAATTTTTTATCGCAATGCATTGTATTGTAACTTTATGACTTGTTTCATGGATAGAAAGGAAATTTTACCTCCTGATGTCGAAGACCTACAATTACGTGCTTTTATAGTCCGATGGGAATGATAATTGAAAGCTATATTACAACAATAGCAAATCGGTCGCCCCTCAAAGTTCTTCGATCCCAAGTACAACACCATAAGACCAATTTAGGGTTGAATATCCTTCATACAGAAGCAACTCTCACCATGTTCGGATAAGTAACTTATGGTGAGTGAGAGCTGTGGTACCGCCCCCGGATAGAACCCTAATATTTTGCACGTTCGCACACCTTTACCAGCACCTCGGTCCACAGAATTAGATTCATCTGCGCGCGCTTCGGTTTTTAGAATGGAAGAATCGTATCTAACCTAAATATCGAAATGGCACATGACAGAATCAGACAACTTACTCCTTCTCGAATGGATAATTCGTGTATCGCTTGTTATTGGAAATGGCAAATAATAAGCTGTCAGCAGAGGACACTAGAGCCAGTGAGAGAGGCGTGCTTGTTGTGATATCACATCGCACACACCAAACACACATTGCTGTCTTGACTAACATTCGATTCAGTGCATGCACTTTGCATTTAGGAATGCTAAGAAGAGGATGGTTGAATCATCAGATGAACTAATTTTCGTGCGCCTGCTATTTTTTAAATAATGTTTGGAAGAGGGCCAACATTATGGAGAAAACTTGTGCCCAATGATCTGAATTCTTCGAATCTGAAGGAATCGTGACAATCGAAGCACTTTAATAGAATTCAGAGCAATCCGCAAGCGACATTCAACTTTCTTTCCTGACTCTCTAAGGTGTTAGGAATTCCTTTTTGCCGACTTACTAAGTTCCGCGATATGCCGGCGATTTCGAATAAATCACACTTCTAGCAAACCGAAGCAGATAAACAAAATATTTAATTCTGTGCCTCGGTCGTTCCACAGGGTGAGTCTTATTGTATTGGAACCATACTTCAAAACACTCATGCGATCGCGAGACTTGTATTTGAAGTCACAAGACAATTGGGAACGCGTTCCTTCTTTCTTGCAGCAAGGCATCCTTCACTTTTACCAGTGCACACTGCTCCTCAAAGACTAGAAGACATGTAAGCAGCCTATAATTAGAGATTTTTGAGCAAGTGGAATAATGTCTTTAACTATGACGCTGGTAAAAGTGAAAGAAGGAATACATCCCTGTGGATCCATCTGCTATCAGACTATGACACTGATTTTTCAAACTTCTTATTTCAGGATCGAGGGCTTGACCTGCTGCGACTTTTACTGTGTGATTCAGGTTTACCTGAGCTTATTCGGTGTGAGGCAGCTGGAGTGGTTGCTCAAATTACATCTCCGTCTTTATGTAATTCGAAGGGTGTTCATCCTCTCGGACAGTCTTGGATTCACATGGTTGATGATATTGTACGATCTCTGACAGGTATGGTGCGTCTTCGTCAACAAATAATCAATTCCATATGATGTGAACATTGAATAGGGAAGAGAACATTTTAAAAATATCTTTCAAGCAGTTAAACAACATGCACATCAAACTTTTCACTGTAAGACAGCCACCGATGTGATCTAGAAATATCATGATGAAACAATTCAAATAAATCTATGAGCATTAATTATAAAATGCATGTTTTTTTCGTAATAGAACACAAGTAATCAGAATACTTGAAAATCACAATTTAGGAAATTTCGTTTGAAAATATTTTGATGACATTGACTGGGTGCGATTCTGCAGTTGCATGCACATATAGCATGTATTTGCATATTGCTTTATGCAAATAAGTAAAAAGTAAATGATCTGAAATACGTAGAATCGATTATACTTTATAATTGAATACATCGAAGAAACTGATTGAAGTGATCATCAGATTTGAAAATTGTCAGATATCCAGCTCGAATTCATCAAGTTTACAGATTCGAAAGTATATATTCATAAAAAAATCAATTTATCAAATCTCAACAGATGCAACCACCACGAGACATGTTTCGGCCTGCTGGGCCTCATCAGTCGTGGGTAGGTTTGAACCAGCGACGTTGTAGCTAGAGGACGTGCAAACATACCCTCTAACCGCGAGGCCACCGGACCATCTGTTGCGAGCGTGAATTAGCCAGGAAGGCACTGCTTTAACGCAGGCACGTGGAGCTTTAACGTAGGCATGGGTAGCGCCTGCGTGAAGCGCCTCAATCTCGGATGCGGTATTAAGTGATTGCAGAATGCAGTCCCCCCTCCACGTGCCTGCGTTAAAGCAGTGCCTTCCTGCTAATTCACGCTCTCAACAGATGGTCCGGTGACCTTGTGGTTAGAGGGTATGCTTGCACGTCCTCTAGCTCCAACGTCGCTGGTTCAAACCTACCTACGATTGATGAGGCTTAGCCGAAACATGTTTCGTGGTGGTTACATCTGTTGAGATTTGATAAATTCATCAATAGCGAGGTTACTTGTTTGATCATATAAAATCAATTATAAATGCATGAATGTCTATATGCCCTTTATCAGGCAGTCCAAGGTTTTTTAACTTGCCTTTGCCAGACTGGGCAATTCAGGTCCATTTACAGTCCCGTCCTCGGATATCAAAGTCTTTACATAGTTAACATTTGTTTGTTCGATTTCTTCAAAGATGCTTTGCGATGACCGTCTACTATAACTCTGTGGAAACATATATTATTCTTTAATTTGTAATTGACTGATTTCGCGAGATCTGTTATCGTAGTGAGCTTGCCTCAGAATTTCTGTCATTGCAGCAAAAAGTTGTTATAATACTCACTTTCAATCTTAAGGATCCTAGGGTCATCTTTAAGCATCCTTAGTCTGCTGTTTGACGTCAGCCCACCTCAGATTCTTTGTATAAATACACTTGAATGATCGGCCCTTGCATTATTCGCTTGCATGTATACTTTTCAAATTATTTCATCAAGCTCATTCTTATTTGCAGTGTTGTCAATGGAGGCTGGGCATCCTGACATTTTTCTTCTCAGCTCCGCTGCTCTTGCAAACCTGACATTTCTCGATCCAATTGTCTACGATGCCTTGCTCCGCGCCCACACTATCAAAGTTTTCGTCGACGCATGTCAATTGAACAAAGCTGATTCTGTGTTCGCCCGTGATCAAGTCGCCACATTATTCGCTAACATGGCAGTTTGTGCTTCCTGTCACGATGAAATCACATCTTTAAACGGTATTGAGCTCCTTCTTCAGTTTCTTGCCGAGTCACCGAGTGACTGCCGGAACGTGGGCGAGCATGAAGCCTGTGCTCGTCTTCAGCAAAAAGCCGCCATAGCACTAGGACGTCTAAGTGCACTTCAGAGCAATGCACAGATTATCATCGAATGTGATGGAGTGTCTCGTCTTTCGACTCTGTGTCGGAAGCCTGAAGAACGTGCTGGCTCAGATGCTGTGCTTGTAGCATCTTTAGCAGCGTTGCGGAAGATACACATGGCATGTGGCCCAGAGGATTTTGAAGAAAGTATCCTTCATCAGTTAGTCTATCCCAAGATGATTGATGCCTTCCTAGTCTGTTCGAAAATGGAAGAGAGTTTTGTATGACAATTAGGTCGTGGCCCTTACCTAATGATCAAAATACGCTCGAATGTCCCCGTTAGCCTATTTTTTAGGCGTTCATGAATTAGAATTTGTTAAGTCATTTTAAGTGCTATCCGATTCAGTGTCAAACCGTAGATGAATTTTCGAAGAATCCGCATCAAAAAAATTTCCATTATCATTTTAATGTGGTACATATTTCAATACTGTATGCAGTAGCATCAACGCAGCTGTTTCTTCTCATCATGATCTAACAGGAGAATTTTCAATATATAATGTACGAATGCTTCGTTACTAGACAGATGAAGTAATTAAGATATACATAATGACATCTCGAGTGTTAAATGAGATCTGCTTTATTGTGCTGTCCATGCTTATTCCAATGATTTATTCAAATGTAAGTCGTGGTTAATATTCTTACGAGTAAGAATCTTCCAGAATATCTGCATATCTACAAATTGTTCATCGAAATGTTTAAATATCGGCAATATTTGACTACAATCCAGAACCATTGTAAGCAGCCATTCCATGTTCATGCTGACTTGTTTCATGTTAAATTGTAGACAGTTGAGAATCGATTTTCGATGATAAATGCTCTATCGTTAGCGTTAGGCGGCGCCCTTGAAATGTTTCACAACGACATTTCAGCCCTGCTGATTCATCATTTATTTAAATCCTTTCGCATTCTATTCTTCATGAATATGTCAGAATCCAATCTGAATCTAAATAAAGAGTTTCTCACTTGAATTGGTTCAAGATACGAAATTTAAGGATGAAGTATTTCCCAATGAGATTTATAGTCCACTTGAGTTTTATTCATAATTTCAACAAGTGAGTACGTCAGATTTTTTTCTCTTCTGCTGACAGATTGGATCCCAAGCATTTTCATCAAATTTTGAAATTTTGAATTGTGTTTATATTTGTATTTCTCAATTGTTCTCAAATTTCGGATGAATATATCTATTTTTCTATATTTGAAGTTCTCATTGAAGTAAATCTTGTAGTTGTTTCTATTCACTACCGTCAAGCATAGGCCTAAATTATTTCGAATCCATAAAAGAAATAATTCTATAATTGAATTGGTTTTTTGAAATTCCACATTGTGAGAATGTGAGCCTACCGGTAGGCAGCGCATTTCCCGCATTACATCAATTGTTTCCTGAAACTTGGGCATCAAATATCATGAAAAGTTAATACTAGTAGCCTGCTGATTCCAATTATTCGTTTTTCATAGTTGCCTGGGTCATTTTCAAAAAAGGTCAAATTTGATGTCCCCGAAATGCACTTCCACTTTATGACTGTCAAGATGAAGATACTCCGATGAAAAAGGGTCTACAGCTAGTTTTGAATATCAGTTTTACGCTATAATTCCTTGAATGAATTTAAACCAATGTGAAACCCGTAATATTTTGTATCATATGAATCGTCTGAAAATCAAACGAAATTCATGTCCTCTGATCAGAGTGCTATATTCAAAGAAATGTTTTTTCAAAGTTAGGGTCTATCATAGAATACTTGACTGCTATATCTTATAGCAAATTACTAGATGCTCGAGCGTTTATAGAAAATGATATTATGAGATCACAGGTTGAAATTTTTATCCACAGCGATTTCCTCCATCAAAGTGCCGTCACGAAATATTCACCGAAACCATTTGAGCCAATATTTTATGTTAGAGATTTACTATTGTTAGTGTCAAAGGCACATGTAATTCGTGAACGTTTTTAAAGTAAAGGAAGAATTTCTTTGGATTGAGCAAAAGCGAGCAATAAATTGCAAATTCCTCCTTAAAATAGCAGCGTGACTTTTCAAATTGTCAGTGCCGCTCACCATTTTCCTTCCTGACGAAAGAAACGTGTGACTGCTGGCTTTCTCAGACATTTTTGCCTTACTTTCATTTATGAATTTCTTCACTTATGAATCGTTACAGAAAATTCATTGCTTTTGAGGTCTCAGTGACAGTGACTTTTAAAATTGCAGTCAGTGCCGTCACGTATTTGATGTGACAAATTCTTACAAATCAGACACAATCAATTGACCGTTGCAGTGTATATTACCATATCTCTGATAAGAGGAATTAAGTTTCAATATCAATTATACAAGCACATAGAGAAGTCGTTTTCTGGTTAATGATTTTTTTGCTATTGAACCAAAATAAATAACATCAAAACTTAATCAAAATAGAGTCAAAACTTCTACGCATCTTTGCAGAAAACGCAATAGAGTCAAACTTAAGGTCTACAGTACCCTACCTCACTCACCAGCACCACACCAAGTTTCATCAAAATCCATGCAATGCTCTCCTATAGGCCTACAGCCTTCACAATATGACGAAAAAGACAAAACTTCAATCCTAAAAACACACAACTCCTACACATTCTTGCGGAAAACGCAAAAGAGACAAACTTAACCTCTACATGTACAGTACCCCACTCACCACCACACCAAGTTTTCTTTAATTAACTACTGGAAGTCGCAAGTACTTTTCTGATATGTCAAACAGAGAGCAACGAATTGCTAGAAGACAATGGAGAATACATTCAAGGAATTCAGGAAGTCAAAAGAAACAGCAAATTAGCCCTAAGAAAGTCGATGATGAATCAACTAATGTCACTAAGAACGACCTGAGAAGAAAGCGTAGAAGGCGTAATAAAGCGAAGGCTGAAAGAATAGTGCATACCCTACAAATCAAATTGGCAGCAGTAAACAGAAAATATGAGCGCCAAAGAAGAAATCTCAAAGATTATAAAGTCAGCTGCTGGATTATCACGGACGTTCATCATCCCCTGATTCCAAGGCCACCCAACTCATAGAAGAAGGAAATTACAATGAAATTCAAAGGCAGTTAACTCTAACAAAAATCATTAGCGAGAGCATCCGACAAAAATAAAAACATTGCTAGCGCTGCAAGACAGCAGAAAGCTATTCGACAGCTTTTCTCAATGGCTACTTGAGGAAATATAAATTGCTGACACTTCTATCGAATACTTTGGGAATCAATCAAAAAGCTCTAAATTCCAATCGATGAGTGAATACAGCTAATACAAGACTGCAGTTAAAAGATGAGCTGTGTAAATTTTTCGTTCGCGATGATAGCAGCATGACAAATCATGATTTGCTGAAAAAAAATTACAGAATGTCTCAAGCCACTTCGGAAGCATGTCTACTCGTATAACATTCGTCATCAATTTCAAGAGATTCATCGACTGAAATCTAGCTTAAAAGAAAATGAAAGTAGTATATAGTGTGACATCCGGCGCGACGCTTCGCTTCGCTTCGCTTGCGCCGGATGTCACACTTTTGCGGGTTTTTTCAAAATTTTCAAAAAATCAAAATTTCAAAAATTCAGGTAGATTTCAAATTTCACGTGGCCGAAGGCCGAAGGGCGAAAATTTAGGTAGTGACAAATTTTCAAAAAAAATCAAAATTTCAAAAATTTAGGCGGTCTCAAAATATCCGTAATCGAAAATTTAGGCGGTCTCAAAATATCACGTGGACGAAAATTTAGGCGGTCTTAAAATATCACGTAATCTAAAAAATATCACGTGGTCGAAAAATATCACGTAGCCGAAGGTCGACAATGTAGGCAGATCAAAATTTAGGTACCCCAAAAAATATCACGTTGACCTAATATAGCAGAAGGTTGTATTCAAAATATTTATTCAAAATATTCATTTAAAAATGGAAGAAACAAAAGTGGATGAAACAAAAGTGGAAGGAACCTCAAGAATATATCCTTCGTTATCATATGAACGTAGTTCTACTTTAATGGACATTGAAAAGATTAACATTGAAAAATTGAATAAAGAAAAACACAAAGATAGAGTACGTTATATGAAAGATAAAGAATCTCAATTATTATTAAGATTAGAGCATTATAAAAAATTAAGAAAGAGATGGACTAAAGTTAAGAATGTAACACAAGGAATTGGCATATTCTTAACAATTTCTTTAGGCGCTCTCACTATTGTCATTTCATCTGGCGTTCTTACAATTCCAGTAGTTGCTACAGCTTTGTGATACAATTAGATTTTAGTTGTACGTTAGGCAAGTTGTTTTAATTCTTACCAGCACGTCATCACAACCGCATGACGTCAAAGCATCTGGCAGCTGTTTTAATTTCTCTCTCTTCTGTCATTGTTCCGTGTGCGCTAGAAAGCAAAGTTCTCATTTGCAATGTCTTCCGTCAGCAAAATAGAGAGAGAATTTTGTTGCTTCGTGGATCAAGTTGTGCCTCTTATTTCACCAGACCATCTTGATTTCTTCAAAACGATATCAACAAAATTTATTCTTGAATCACTAAGAAAGAAACAGAAGACGAGTGGAAAGGAAGAAGATAAAAAGAGAGAAGTGTTTGAAATAATCCGAGATTCATTCAAGGATGTTGACAGCAGCAATTTACCTGTTTTTCTCGAGAAAAAGGATATTATAAGTACATCATCGTGCATCTCTCCATTGAATAAACTCATTGGTTTTGAGAAAATTACACATCGGAATCTTCTACGCTGCTATGTTTTACAAGGAGAAGTGCTTCAGCGACTGAAGTTATTGTCTAATATGAATTATACAAAATTCGTGAAAGAGTTAAATGAGACCCACAAAATAAAGTTTTCACGTTCATATGTGACATTACTGATCAAATTATTCAAATTATCTAAGAACTATCCAAACTTAGCCAATTCTTCTCTATCAATTTACTTTGTGATGAAGAATTTTGCTCATCTTGAAGATTATATTGATCGTGAAAAAGAGGAGGAACAGCAAAGAATAGCAGAATCCATATTTGATTCACCCAATGCGCAACATACTGGACTCACGCAGGAATTAGAAGACTTGCAAACGTGAAATTCTACTTCATAAGTAACAAGTAGTAACATTTATTGCAACTTATTTGCGTGGAGACTGAAAAGTGACAATGACATTTTCAATTTGGATTTCTGTTTTCATATAAATGTTGGACTCTACTTCATAAGTGACAAGTAGTAACATTTATTGCAACTTATTTGCGTGGAGACTGAAAAGTGACTATGACATTTTCAATTTCGATTTCTGTTTTCATATAAATGTTGGACTCTACTTCATAAGTAACAAGTAGTAACATTTATTGCAACTTATTTGCGTGGAGACTGAAAAGTGACAATGACATTTTCAATTTGGATTTCTGTTTTCATATAAATGTTGGACTCTACTTCATAAGTAACAAGTAGTAACATTTATTGCAACTTATTTGCGTGGAGACTGAAAAGTGACAATGACATTTTCAATTTGGATTTTTGTTTCATTTAAAGTGACTGACCTGATCGAGTTTTTTAAATTATATGGAACGCAAACCACGACAAATTTCGACCTAAAGAAAATCGCAAATCAATTAGGAATAAAGAATTTTCATGTTCTAATGAGAGACGAATTACAGTTGATCAAAAATAAGCCAACAGGAACCTTCAGTTCCCGGAACAAAGTTTCAACTGTAAATTTCATAACGAATCTTCACACTTCAGACCAAAAAGGCGTACATTGGTCAGCAGGTATCTTTAGTAAAAACGGAGATAATTATTATTTTGACTCATACGGACTTCCACCTACGAATGAAGTAAGAGAAATACTTGCAAATGGAATTTATAATACATTTCAAATTCAAAAACCAGGAACTACTTACTGTGGGCAATTATGTCTTTATGTTTTATTGAAATTACAGGAAGGAGTACCATTTCTAGATATTATGTTAGAATTGAACGAACCGTAGGTTCTATGGCTACGCTTAACAAGGGAATTTCATTCCCGAAACGTTAGTTCCAATAATAATAATAATAATAATAATAATAATAATGATATTTAAAAATCAGTTCGTTGTAATTCATTTTGATAAAAACGGCCTCTGATATTTTCATCATCTAAATCTTTAATTTCGTAAGTAATCGGATAAGTTTGGTTTATTTTACAAACTTCAAATATCTCTTTCGTCCAGTATCCGACGAAGCCTTTTTCAAATTTATTCTTATATTTAAATATTCTAACTCTATCTCCAATTTTAAATTTCGGCTTAAGTTTCTGCAAATTCGGATTACTCTCATTCGAATAATTATTCTCGAATATTTTTTTTCTTATCAAATCAGGGTCGTCAGAAGCATTCTTTGGAGTTTCTTCAATACCAGAATGAACTTTATTATTATACTCTTCTACAACTCCTGGTAATATCTTCAACCATTTCTGATTTCTTTGCTCAGTAAATTTCTTGAATAATTTATTTTTTAATGATCTATTGAATCTTTCTATCACTACGGCCTTCCCTGCATTTTCAGTTGAATAAACTGAGCCTTGGCGATGACTTTCGTCTGTTTCAAATAGTGGCTGAACATTTCTGTTATAAAATTCCGATCCTTTATCAACAAACAATTTCCTTGGCTTTCTATTACTTTCTTTAAAGATTTCTTCAAACGCATATTTAACTGATAGACCACTTTTATTTTTTAAAGGCTTTACCCAAGCATATCGTGTATATAAATCTATAACGGTCAATGCGTATTTATAATCTTTTTCATTCGGCATATGAATAAGATCAGCACTCCAAATATCATCTTTATTAAATACTTTTACTTTCAATAAATATTTAGGCCTTCTATATTCCTTGTGAATTTCAGACGCGTAGGTTCGAGCGTTGCTCTCAGACAGCTTTGCTGTCGTTTCATTTAAACCCTGACCGAATAATATTTTAGCTTGTAAAGCTTTCTTAACAAACATTCTTTCAATTTTTTCTCTAAAGGAAGGATTCTGAATACTATCTAATTCTTGAATCATTTTCTTATCAGCTGCATGTCGAGAACTTAGATCATGATTTCGATAAGCTAAATCATGCCTGTAAGCTGCGGCATCTACTCTATTTATTGGTTCTTCACCTGGTTTCGGATTATTATTCTCATCTAGCCTTGTATCTAGTCGAGTTCCTGGACCGGTATATGAATGACCAGGAAGATGTTTTTCTTTCGAATATTTACTCCAAATAAAGCCAGGAAAGTTTTCTAATGTTTTTTGTATGTCACCTCCAATATGCTGACAATTTGAGTTTTTATTTTTGTTTAATAGATAATTCAATAAATCTAAATTAGAAATTTTTAATTTAATTAAATTTTCGGAATTTGTAGAATTCATTTTAAAAGATAAAATAAATGTTTTACCTTATCATACTAGGACTTAGATGTATTTCAGAGCCATCTTTAGCTTCCTTAATTTCAATTAAATCATCAACATTGCGGAGAATATTTTTAAGAACTCGTTTTCCTTCATCAACTAAATTTAATTTACTAATAAAATTATCTACTACTCCATGCCCTCTAGCAACTTTCTCTAACTCTCTATTATGACGTTTTTGTTCTTCTAATGCTGCCTTCTCTGATTTATTTTTATTTACTGCTTGTACAATACCAGCTGTCCCACCTGTAACACTTCCTGCTGCTGCTATGCCACCTACTATTAGTGGAATTAATGGGAGAATCCCGCCATTCTTTTCTTCTTGTAATTGAATATTCCCTATCATTGGTTTACTTATGTAATACTTTTTTTTGTTAATCGTAATAGTTTTAGGGGTATTTTTGTCAACAATATTACATAATTTTAATTCAACAGTTTTATTATTATTACTTTTCGCTTGCGACATTTTTAATAAAAAAATTTTAAGTTACGAAAATTTTTAATCTATTGTAGTTATTAAAAAATTTAAGTTAAGAATTTTTTAATTTATTCTAGTTATGAAAAATTTTAAGTTATGAAAAAAAATTAATTAATCGGCGAAGTCTTGGGCTTTAGCCTATCGGACCAAAGGTCCTCAGGATATTAACCGATCGGAGCGAAGCTCCTCTGGCTTTAGCCTATCCTAGCCATCTTTCCATTACGAATTTCAATAGAATATTTTACATCTTCCAGCAATAAACCATAAGCCATCAATGAAGTTGTGGAATCTTTTTTTTCAATATTAATTGTTACATCACAACCAGTCTTGATAATATCTTCAGATTGTGCACTTAAATCGAAACAGAAAACAGGATATAAATGTCTCCAATCTCCAGGAGTTAATTGTGGTTCAACTCCAAATTCTTTACAAAGATTTCTATAAGAATCATATCCTTCCATAAATTGATTATTGGTATCATCGAATCTTAATGGATCAATTGGATATCGGGTTTGATTAATGAAACTTGTAAACTTCGAATTGTATTAATATGAAAAAGATTGTTGTTCTTATCAAAACTTGGAGAATTATTTCTTTGAAATGTTAGTAATAAATATCTTGGAGTATTCGCAGTTCTAGTAAAATGCCAGTTAAATCTTTGTTCGGAAAAAGTTACAGAACTCGCAGTACGCTTTAGAAAATTTACTGGAATTGGTTTGTTAGTATTTAATCTTTTTGCAATAGCCGTTTCAATCTCTAAACTAGGAGTAATATGCTTAATCCACCATTCAAGTCTATCAATTTTTAAATATGCTTTTTTTCCAGTCTTACCAAAAAAGATTAATTCATTATTTGCTGTGCGATGAATTATTAACTTAAATTTTAATTGATATGATATTTTTTCATAATCTAAATATCCGAATAATGGAGACAATGACCAATTTACTGTCTGTTTACTTTTCTTGTTAAATTCACGTCTTTCTTTATATGCATCATTATTTGTTTTATTTAAATGCTTTGCAATATTTTCTACATCTTTCGCAATTCCTGCTGCATCTGTTCCAGCGTGAGATAAATCATCAACAATTATACCATCATTAGTATCAGGAAACCAACCTTCGATTTCATACTTTTTATTATTTTCACCAATTGTTACAAATCTAAGCATTGTATCAATTACACCTGGAGAATCACTTATTGTTTCTATATTTTGAGTTGCAACATCTAAACGCATTTGTGTAAATAATCTTGGAAAAAAATTATTCTCTAATGCAATATTATCGGTATCTGGTAATGGTGTTGTAAAATTAGCATCACTATATAAAGAATATTCACAGTGTAAAAAAGAACCAGGTAGATATAAATAACTCTGCTGATTATCAACTTCAAAAATTAAATCTCCTCCAGTATTTACTCTACTAGAAGATCCGGGATTCATAGCAATTCTTATATAGTTATTCTTTTTTTGATTGCAACTGACGAACGGAGGATCGTCTAATCTAAATTTATTTTCGATAAGCGAAGACATTTTTATAAAAAATAATTTGCCTTTTTGTTTTTCTCACACACAGAAAAAATTCTGCTAAAATAATTTTACTAAAATAATTTTACTAAAAAAATTTTGCTAAGAAAATTTTGCTAAAAAAATTTTACTAAAATAATTTTACTAAAAAACATAACTTAGAATTTTGCTAGACCAGCTCCGCTACAGCTTTGCTGGTTAGACCGAAGGTTGCTACTCACGCCATTTCCTCTTATTTCTTCAATTGAACGTTTTATGGCTACGCCTGATTTCTTCTTATGTTTACTATCAGACGGAGCTCCGCTCCTCAAGGTTTCCCCAACAGCTATGTTAGCAATTTTATTTTTTGTTTCCTCTGAAAGTTTTTTGAAATTTTTTAGTTCTTCGGAATCATTCCTAAGTTTACGAATAGCTTCTAGTTGTTTTAATTCGTTTTGAGACTTGACAGCATTTGATATTGCACTAGCTGTACTACCTATAGCAGCTGCTCCTTTTGCAGCAGATGTAATCAAATCTTTATTATTTTTAATTAAGTTAACCATACTTCCAATACCAGAGAAGATGCCAGCTCCTTCCGTGTGAACTGTTTCTCTATTATCATAATGATAAACAGGATTCATACGTGGTTCATGAGCAATTCTTTGATTTGAAGCAAAATGTTTAAGATTGTGTTTATAAATTATAGGCATTTTTTAGGATTAAATTTGACTTTTGGGAAAAAATATTTACGTTAATATTTGCGCTAAGATTTCCGTTTACGATTGGTTAGTAACCTGAGGACCTTTGGTTCGATCGGCTAAAGCCTCGAGGAGTTTCGCTCCGATAGGTTAGGAACCCAAGACTTCGTCGATCAAGATTTACGTTTGTGAATGGACAAAAACTTCGAGATAATTTTATTAATTGACTGTTGCACTTTATCTATTGCGTCAAGCAGCGTGTGATGTACTTTAATTTCTTTTCTATTAACTTGCATTTTCTGCTGATTAATCTTCAACGCCGTTTTAAGAGCATTTAACTTAATTTTAAGAACATCTAATTGTCTTTTAACAGAATCTAACTGTTCTTTATTTTCTTTAGAGTTTTCTTGTAAATTTTTCTTTAATTCATTTTCTAAATTGATTTTAAGAGTTGTCATTTTATCAACTTTTTGATTAAGCGAGTTTACTTCATTTATTATTCTATTCATCTTTTTCATTTGTTGAGCAATTTCAGAACTTAATTCATCAACATTTTTTTGGAATGTGGCTTGTAACTGCTTTAAATTTTTTTTAATTCTTTCAGGAAGTTTTTCTATTTCATATTCTAATTGTTCTTTTAACATTTTTATCTGATGTTTATTTTTAATGACTGCAGATTTTAAATTTAAAGAAAGTAATATTAAAATTTTTGATTGTCCTGAAATCTTTTTAAAAAGTTTTGCTATATCTGCTTCTAGCTCTCTATCCTTTTTATCAAGTTTTAATAATTTTTCGTTTAATGATTTGTCATTAAGTTTAAGCAACTTTAATTCGTTCATCAGTGGAACCAAAACATCGTTTATATATTTTTCTTTTAAGTCATTGATTTGTGTATCAACATATTGTATATTTGTTAACTCTGTATTTTGTTGCGGAAGAATAGAAAGATGCAATGGACCAGATAAAACGTCTCCAGTTTTCATGATATATTTTTCTATTTCTATTTCTAATTCACGATTATTCGGGATATATGCACCTCCACCAACATTTGGTAACATCATTTTTTAACAATAAAAAAATAAAATTCTTTCTAATAAAAATAAAAAAATGGATAAAGCAAATTTAAAAAAATTATATTCGCCCGCATCATCCTGTTCTTCTTATTCGACGAGATCAATGGGATTTGAAAATAAATGTTTTGATAATAATAATAATAATACTATTACAAATCCATGTATAGATGTTAATATTTTATTTCAATTACAAGCCGAAATATTTAGAGAACAGACTAAAGGTTTACCTTCTATAGAAACTAATTATTGTTTATTTCCAGGTGATCCATTTATTAAATTCATGGATATAGTAAGTAAATATAATGATGTAGCTTATGTGGAATTAAATAAAGAAAATATGGTTATAATAGGTCATAATAATGTTTATGGATTTATTAGAGCAGTGTTACCAATTAGTAATACTGATTGGATAGAGACTAAAATTATTAATTATATCAATATTAAAGAATTAGTTAAAAAATTAAAATCTTTTTCCAAAGAAAAAATAAGATTATTTGTTGATGAACAAAACCAATATAATATTCATATCGAGAGTAAAAAACATAATGAAGAATTATTATGTCAAGTTTATTACAGAGATACAATTTATAAACAAGAAAGATTAGAAATGCCCCAAAGATATGATGATGATACATATATAGGATTATATTCAAACTTAAATATTAACTTATTAAAATCTTATATAAATGGTTTAGCACAACAAGAAAAAATTTATATGTGGACAACACCCTATAAAAGTTAAGATTCTTATAAAAATTCTAAAAATAATAAAAGTTTTAAACATCATGAAAATGTGAATTTTAAAGAATCTTATAATAATAATGATAATAATATAGATGATGATAACATAGACGATGATTCTGAAACATCTGGAAAAGGTGTGAATGGTAATAAAGATTATAAAAATATTAGTAATTATAAAAATTTAAGTGAAGAAAAATTTATATC
This sequence comes from Prostheceraeus crozeri, assembly GCA_907163375.1. Lineage (NCBI taxonomy): Eukaryota > Metazoa > Platyhelminthes > Polycladida > Euryleptidae > Prostheceraeus > Prostheceraeus crozeri. The sequence goes on from CAJQUW010013127.1 coordinate 1,459,800, forward strand.
TCATACTGATGTACATGATATTAATACTACATATAATCAAAATTTATCTAAATTTCATTTTCTTACAATTGAAAATAATAATGATGGAATAGTTGAAGATACTGTTAGACAAATATGTATCGGGTCTACAAAATTTAAATTAGGATTTACATCTAATCAATTTAAAATTTTATCATCTTTAATAAAAACTAAAAGTGATTCAGATTATGGTGGTGTTATTAAATTTTCCAAAAGAGATCAAAGACCAACATTTTTCTCTATTATATTATTATCAAATAATAAATGTAATTTAGAGTTAGATATTCCAATGAGAGAATGGTATCCTATCAGGGAATGGCATCCTATACCAAAAAGTGTAATTTATGATGTTGAAGAATCAATTTATGATGATGATGAAGAATCAATTGATGATGATGATGAAGAATCAATAGTTAGTGAAAAAAAATTTAAATTATCTTTTGATAAAACTTTATATGATAAAACTTAATATGATAAAACTTAGTAGAAAATACCAAAATATTCGATAAATATATTTTCATATGTAATAAGTTTTTAGATGTAATAAGTTTATAGATGTTATAAAATTTTAGATGTAATAAAATTTTTAGATGTAATAAGTTTTTAGATGTTATAAAATTTTTAGATGTAATAAGTTTTTAGATGTTATAAAATTTTTTTATGTTTATAAAATTTTTAGATGTAATAAAATTTTTAGATGTAATAAGTTTTTAGATGTTATAAAATTTTTAGATGTAATAAAAAAAATATTATTCCCACGTGTCATCATCATCACTTAAATTACTCTCACAGACGATTGTTTGAAATATTTCAGCTTGAATATCTTCTCCGTTATAAGGTAACATAATTTCATTTTCATCAGGTGCTTGACGCTTAAGAATATTTATTTGACCAGAAAATTTTTTTTCTTCAGTATTATTATTTTTATCAGGAATACTAATTCCAGTTTCTAAAGATCTTTTCCATGGTTTATTAACTGTAGTCGATAATGTTTTCCCCGAATATAATTTTAGAAAATCTTCTACTTTTACTTTATCTTGTGAATATCCTTTGAATGTTTTCTTTTCACTAAGTCTCCCTTGTTCATCTACAGTAATACAATATTTTATTTTAGGAGCAATAAACATTGCAAAAATAATTCCACCATTTCCATAATCATTTTTTCCTTGACACAATTCCCCACCAACATATCATGCAGCATCTAATTTATTGAAGAGCTCATTAGAAATGTATATTGAATCAGAATCTGTATAATGAATGTATTTTTCGTTGAAACCATTAATTTCTAAAATAAAGTTATTCATGATTCTTCTAGAGTGAGAAAGAATAAAAGAACCTAAGTGTGATGGCATGAATGACGTCTTCCCATCTTTTACAATATTAGTTTTGAGAAATTCATCATCTTCCATTTCTACTTTTGCTAAATATTGTTCATCATTTAATTTTTCATAATCTTTTACTTCTTGAGTGAAATTTTTTCTCAATGTATTCTCATTCCATTAATTATATTTAGTGGTTATATCTTTTTGCACAGTTTTGCCATATAGCGAATTCATCAATAATTTAATTAACTCATCGCCTACAGTATTTCCTTCTGCTTTATATCTTTTTCTCAAATTAAAAAGTTTTTCAATATAATTTCGAAATGGTGAAACTTGATAATTTTTTTCATAAATTATACCATCAGTAATATGTAAGATTTTTCCCCACATCAAACAATTTCTTGTATGTCTACAGAAGTTAATACATCATAACATATACCATTTCTAAACCTGATTACTTTTACATGAGAATTATTATTTTGATTTTTAATTTTATCTTTAATAGGAACTGGTTGAAAAAACATATCATTCGGATATTGAAACACAACTGTAAATATTCCAGTTTTAGGTCTACACGTTTGAGTATTAAATTTATATACTATTTCCCGCTCTTCTTCTTGTCTAAATTTTCTAGCGGATTCAGCTTTAGGGTATTCTGAATTTTCATCATACATAGCTGATGGATATAAAGATGTGGCATCAAAAGCCATTAGAAATTCATGTTTTTGTTCAAGTAGTTGATTTGAAATTTTCTTACAAATTTCAGTTTTATCTCCTAAATCTCGATACTGTTTCATTAAATCTATTAAATTACTTCCAAGGGACAAAGTCCCTCCAGCGCAGCGACCAGGGGACAAAGCCCCACCAGCGTAGCGACCAGGGGACAAATCCCCCCCAGGGGAGCGACCAGGTAAATACTGTTTTAATATTGGTAACAAGATGCTACAAAATGGCGATATGTATTTTCTTATATTTGCTGAAACTCTTCCACCTTTAACAGATTTTCTAATATAATTTCTAGCCCATAAATCTATACGAGCATGAATATTTATATTGTTATTTTGTACGCTTTTCATCCAACCGTTAAATGTTAAAGCAGAGGATGTCAAATTAGTAGTTATATCTTCACCAACTAAATCTCGCATAACATTATTATATTTGTAGATACAAAAAGCTAAAGAAAGAATATCGTTAACTAAATATGGTCTCCATTCATTTTCTTTTTCTTTATAATTTTCATGTGTTATGTCTCCAATTTCATAATTTAATTTTCACACATTCATAGGAATTTTAAAGTTCTCACACCATTTAGAAAGACTTGTTTTTACATGTTGATAACTACATTTCATTCTAATAGTTTGAAGTGCTAATTTACCTGACGGTGAATCTTTTTTCATATTGTTTTTAAATCTAAAAGATTTTTGAATGTATCTACTAACACATTCAGTTGTATAAGGATTTTGTAATGAAGCAGTCAATATTCCTCTTGAAGTTTTAAGAGGCGGTTTAGATAATTTAAAATTAGCTTTTATCGGAAAATAGGAATCAAAACCTGATGAATTGTGAGCTATTAAAGTTACTCTCGAATAATTAAATTTTCCAAGAGTTTTAAAAAATTGATGGATCGGACATACGTCCTCTGGGTTTCCCCCGATCGGACATTCATCATCCTCAGTTCTCGTAAATATTTTCACACAATTTTGAAGTTTATTAAATTCTAATTCAGTTAAGTTATTATACTCATTAATCTGTTTTTTAAGTTTTTTAATTTCATCTTCATCTTTTGATCGTTTAATTTTAATCATATCACTTAACAAACGTGTTTCTAATTCTTTCAATCTTTGTTTCGGTAAGCAACATATAAATTTATTAAAATTAATAGCTCCTACAGCATAAGGAATAGGATGAGCTGTTGAACAGTTAGGATCAGGAAAAGTTTCGAGATCCCAAATATATGTTGAACTATAGTCAATTTTTTTCTTTGTTATGATTTTATATGGACGTGTTGTTAGATTTTCATCAGTAACTGTTTTATATATGGGTTTGAAATTATTTTCAATTTCTCTAATAGCTTTTAATTTATGAGATTTATCAATTAAACAATAGTGACCAATTGTTGAACCTGCGTGAAAATAATTGTAATAAACATAATTATGAAACGTTTCAATTCCTCTAGGATTTAAATGACGATTGGCAGGACTATAATATTGAACACATTCTCCAAAATATTTATTGAATTGAGAAAATTTGCAGTTTGACATTACTCCTGTTCTAGATGTGGCTTCCTCTTTATATAAAAAAATTATTAAACATTTCTTTCATCATTTCTCCTTGTTCTTCATTAAAACCTCGTAAAACATTATAACATTTAATAAAACAAAAATCTTCAGAAGGAATATAACAATATTCACCGAAATATTCTTTGATTCTATATTTCATATTAATCCCTGCCCCTCTATGCGATCTTTGTACTAACTTCATTCCAAAATCTTCATATTTAATATTACCTGTAAAAATCCATTCGTTAGCATCGGATTTCTCATCCAGATTCGAAAACCATATTTCAAATGAATTTTTATTATAGAAGGTTACGTAAAAATTTTGAATTATATTTTCCTGATCTTTAATAACTTTTCCAAGTAAGTTAATAATTTTACCATTTGCTAAAAGTTTCCGCATATCATTTACTACATTAATAAAAGATACATTTTCATATTTAATTTCATTTGGATTAAATAAATTACATAAATCATCACCAAGTTCATCCTTAATTCTATCATCAAAAAAGATATCAGTAATAGGAGTTTCTAATATTTCTATTGTTCCACTTTTCTGTTTTTTAGTATTACGTCTAATACTACGCCTAGTACGTTTCTGTTTTTTAATACGTTTACTACGTTTACTATGTTTAATTTGCGCATCAAACTCAGCAGTTTGTTTCTTGATTAATTCATCAATCCTAGACGTTTGTCCGAGAGACATTTCACGATTCATATTTTTTAAAAGAAAAAATGAATTTTTACATAGAACCTCGGCTCCGTTTTTACATATACACAGGAATATGTAATTGATGTAATGTTTCTAATTCATGTGTTGTTAAATGTTCCTTCTTAACCAACCACCATAAATTATTATACGCCAAAAATACTCGGAAACTTCTTAAACAAAGTGGAAAGTCTTTTGTTTTAACACACGGTTTAATACCATGTTTTGTTTTATAATCTGTAACGAGCGCTACGTATTTATGATGATAATAAAATCTAACTTCTTTCTTCGAATTTACAGGATTTGTAGGATGACGATAATCTTTTAAAACTGGTACATGCTCTATCTTATAAGCATCCAACATATTTTTTTTTATTTTCATTAACAAAAAATTTATAAGAAAAAATTATTCGGTCACTCCGTTTGATCACTCCCCAAAAATATTTTCTATCGACTTTCAGTCGGGGCGAAGCTTAGTCAGAGAACAAATCTTCTATAACTCTATCATGAATTTTTTAATCAATATTAATTGTAATGAAGCCATAATCTTTTGACCAAGCATTGTTACACGATTGTTTAAATTCATCTTTATTTCTTACGCATAAATCTCTTAACAAATCACTTAAGTTTCTTGCATTTATTTCAAATAGTATAAATATATTTGCATTCTTTCTAATAACACTTCCGTCTAATGAATACATACTTTGTGTTAAATAAAAAACACTACAATTATTATGTCTACCTCTTGTGAAATAATTTCTCTGAACTGACTGATTTCTATCATTAACACAATCATCAAAAATTACACAATGTTTCATTGTTTTATCTAGTTTACTAGGATCTTGCATATTACCACTATCATCTATTAATTGTATCTTTATATGCTTATTTTTATTGGATTCAACTAACTGATTATTTTTTGCTGCTTCTTCACACCACGAACTTATTTCTTCTTCATCTTCAGATTTTTCATATTCTTTGAATAATGAAGCAATTGCTGTTTTTTAAGATTATTTTCAAATCCATATTTTAAAAATTGATAGACGGGTTGTTCTGCTGTTGTTGTATAAATTATAAGATTGTTATAATCCAAAAAATTTGGAGTCGTTAAGATTTTAAATAATAGATATGTTTTTCCACAACCTGATCTTCCACAAATAACTGACAAACTTTATTAGATAAATTTGGATGATGATTAGATTTGAGTTTTTTTTTATTTAATGGGAGCACTTCACTCATTTTTTTAATAAAAAATTTTAATTTTATTTTAAAAGAAGAAGAAGAAGAAAATTAAACTTCTCTAGCTTCGCGTGGGAGTTCATACCTCTCGAACGGGAGTTTATACCTCCCGAACGGGAGTTTATACCTCCCGAACGGGAGTTTATACCTCTCGAACCAAAAGATCTATCATAATCTCTTCACCTCCAAAATTTATTTCTTGTCCTTTTTCATCAGTGATTCTAATGTTAATGTTGTTAATAGTTTTTCTTGTAATAGGGAAATATATTAATGTTTGTGGAATTACATTTAGTCTATAACCAATGGGTACAGTAAAAGCTGGAAAACTGAATATTAAATTTGACAATTTACCATTTATATATCCTCCTTCAATAATGTCACAATGTACAACAATTGAATTTATTTCAGTTATTTTTGGAATCTTCTCACCTAAATGATAACCTTGACTATAAGTTTGTTTATTAAATCCTAATAGCTTTGACAATGATCTATCATGATTAAAATCAACTTGATGATTTTCGTCTAAAGTAAGAGAAAATTTATTGACTGCCGGTTCAACTGCAAAATGTAATTGTTTCTTATCTTTAAATGGTATACCTAAATTTCTCTTAATTTCATTTGATATTGATTCAACTTCGTAAGAACCAGGAAGAAAAGTTAGTATTTTCCACGTTTTTTCTTTATCAGTAGAATATCTAAATTGGTCATTCACATCTTTGATAACTTTTTGAATAGTGTTAAATGTAGAGAAACTAGTCAATGCAATTTGATAATTTTTATTTTGTTCTAAATGAAGAATGGGTTCTAAATCACAAGTGTGTGATGAAGTAGTTGTTATAATTTTTAACGTCGTACTAAATTTTGATGAACCCAAAATCTCTGTCAAATTTTCTAAATGATTATTAATTTTGTCTAAATCTGCTGAACACATTTTTTAGTTAAAATTTTAAATAAACATTTTTTATAAAAAAATTAAAAACAACAACATATTTCAACTACGGGCGAAGCCCTAGAACCATCGGTTCGTTATACTTTTATAATCCTCTTCATTTAGAATCCTCTTTTCTAACAGTCTTTTCAATATAGCATGAATTTCATTGAAACTAGAATTATGTCCTTCTTTTATTGCAGATATTAAAATATTTAATCTATTTAGTAATTATTGTGGATCATCTGGTAAAAATACAGTTGTTTCTGTTTTCTGTTTTTCAGATAAACCTTTTCCTACTTTAACTCCCGTTGATAATAAATTTTCTAATTGTTTATAACGTCTAAGAGATTTTACTGCACCTACTCTATCTAACATAGCTTTATATTTTATGAGATCTTCTACAGCATAATTATTTAAATCTGCTCCTCTTAAAAGATCAACAAAATTTCTATCTAAATTAAAAGGATATTTATCTGGTGAAAAAATTAAACCTCGAAAAGGTTGTGGAAATATTTCTTTCTGTCCGAGATAAAATCTAGGTATTGTTTTTCCTTCTATAAATGAAATAGAATGTTCAAATTGCATAGATTTTGGTAATTTCTTATTAATGTTTGATTCTAGTTATCCATAGTCATCGAATATAGTTTTGTGCTCTGGATCTGTTATATCAATTTGTTTATCATTACTTGTAAGTTCTTTTTCAAGAGTTTTTAATGGTTTCATAGTTTTTTCAAAATCAGTTTTTACTTGCTCGGTTTGCTGCATTTTTTCAAACATATCAGATTGAATACCAGCTTTTATCATTCTATGTTGAAGATGATTTTCTTTCATAATATTTCTTTGTTTTATTAACTCTTCTAATTGTTTTATTCTTTTAAAATTATCAGCTCTAATTTTATCCATTTTTAAAATATAATATTTGAATTTTGTAGTAACATTGGAATACAGCAAAAACATTTTACTGAACAAATTATTTTTTTATTGCTTTGTTGTCTGACATCTTTTCGTTTAAAGTTTTCTCGTTTTAAGTTTTGTTTAATAAAGTTTTGCTTAAATTTTCGCTTAAAGTTTTTAGCTCTTCTAAAAAAATTTTGTCATTTTCTTCATTAGAAATTTTACCACCAGTAAAAGTTTTACCATCACTCGAAATTTTGCCATCCTGTTTATTCTTATCATCAACTTTTTCTGACTGTAATTGAAATGATATTTGATTTACTTCATTAGCTATTTGATCAAATTTTTCAATCTCATCTAACGTAATAACATTATCATCACATACTCTTTGAAAGTAGTAATGTAGCTTATCATAGACTTCTTTAATATGTAAATGCTTAGTTTTTAATGATTTTCGTTTCTTAGTTATTAAAGATTTATCTAACATTGTAACAAGTGAAGTTGCAAAAACACCCGTACCTGTTAAAGCTGTAGCAACTACTGGAATTACTAAAACACCTGAAGATATAACAATAGTGAGAGCGCCTAAAGAAATTGTTAAACATGCTCCAACGCCTTGTGTTACATTCTTAACTTTAGTCCATCTCTTTCTTAATTTTTTATAATGCTCTAATCTTAATAATAATTGAGATTCTTTATCTTTCATATAACGTACTCTATCTTTGTGTTTTTCTTTATTCAATTTTTCAATGTTAATCTTTTCAATGTCCATTAAAGTAGAACTACGTTCATATGATAACGAAGGATATATTCTTGAGGTTCCTTCCACTTTTGTTTCATCCACTTTTGTTTCTTCCATTTTTAAATGAATATTTTGAATAAATATTTTGAATACAACCTTCTGCTATATTAGGTCAACGTGATATTTTTTGGGGTACCTAAATTTTGATCTGCCTACATTGTCGACCTTCGGCTACGTGATATTTTTCGACCACGTGATATTTTTTAGATTACGTGATATTTTAAGACCGCCTAAATTTTCGTCCACGTGATATTTTGAGACCGCCTAAATTTTTGAAATTTTGATTTTTTTTGAAAATTTGTCACTACCTAAATTTTCGCCCTTCGGCCTTCGGCCACGTGAAATTTGAAATCTACCTGAATTTTTGAAATTTTGATTTTTTGAAAATTTTGAAAAAACCCGCAAAAGTGTGACATCCGGCGCAAGCGAAGCGAAGCGAAGCGTCGCGCCGGATGTCACACTATATACTACTAATGAATGACTATTGCACTTTGATTTTTCAGAATACTGGAACACCAAGTATCATTCAGAGATTCAAGCCTGTAATTTTGATGCTTGCAATGATCAACAAATGTTACACAACAGAGTATTGTATACTTCTGGAAAAACAAAGGTATTTGCAAGTTTGTCTGACTGCCGAAAGCATAATGCAGCAGCTGTTTGGGCTCTTATGAATTCTGTTTTCGATTGGATTAAGGATGAAAATCCTTCAGTGAGCTCGATTCATGTTGTCTCCGATGGACCTAGCAGTCAGTACAAAAATAGCTACATCTTTTTATTGTCTCATATGACATTTGAACATGAATTCAGTGAACTAGAGTGGTCATTCACAGAGTCCGGACACGGCAAAAGTGCAGCGGATGGCGTGGCAATTTGAAACGGTGTGCTGATCGACTGGTTGCCCAAGGTCTTGATGTTCTCAATGCTGAAGGCCTGTACCATGCTCTGCTTGAACAAGGAACTTCCGTAAAATTTGTTTCTGCCCCCCGAAGCCGATGTATCACTTGTCTCAGATATTATGCGAAGAAATGCATCCTTACTTGAGCGTAGTGTAAAAGGAACTTCAAATTTACATCAAGCATTGCGTCTAAACAGACATTCAATCATTTGCAGAGAATTGAGCTGTCATCATCGCAGTAACCCAAAACCATGCAACAGTCACAACAGCAAATACCACACGTTCTGTAAAGTAAAACGTGGCAATAAAGTTAAAGGTAAACGGAATGATAAGCAGAACCTGAAGAAAAAACGACGAAAGTTTGTGCGGGATATTCAAGCTCTACTTCGTGGTATTGCTTTGTCTGTGGAGAAGACACTGAGGACATGGCAAGATGTACCAACTGTGAGGAATGGACACACAACATATGTGTCGGTGAAATTTCAGATGACTTTATTTGTTTGTGATCTGTGCTGCAATAACTACTTTCCGTAATCTTGCAAAGCTTAAAATTGGAAAATTTGACAGGGGCTGAATTTCGCATTGAATATTCGCTTTTTGATAAAATAATTGTTCTCATTTCAATACACAGGTATTTGGGGAACATCCTGTAATACTGCCTCCAGTAATATGTCGCTATTATTCATAGATATTATGGAGTGTATTAAGTCATTATTTAGTACTTATTGATGATAACAACAGGTTTCTGACAGTAGCCGTCACAACGGTCATTACCGTCACACGGCTGTCAGTACCGCTACATGGACGTCAGTACCGTCACGCAATCAATTATTCATGTCAAGCACAAAATATATTATCTCTCTATAGGTAATTGTCTATGTAGTGAAAGCACGTCATAAATGGTGCTGCACAAGAAAATTTATGCTTAAAACGTCATTTCATTCATATGTTTACATGAAATTTTTGATGTCAAAGATAGAGAATTTTGAAAATTCTGATATTTTTCACATTTTCAAAAAATCAGGATCACTGATATCATCCACTACATTTCTAAATCAAAACTTATGCGAGACAGAAAATAGTTAACTATGAAAAAGTCGTACTTTATTTGTTATCATGCCGTTTAAATGGGACTCCTAGTACGTGACGGTATTGACATTCTATTCAGCTATCTATTAACATCAGCAAATCTTGTGAGAAAAATAGGAAATGATATGCTGTGCACGCTTCGACTTTGAAAAAATTGGAAAATTATTTACCTTCTGGCAAAATATGGAATTTGAAAAAAAATTTTTTTTTCAAATTCCACATTTTCGTGAGAATGACCCTTCTATGTTGATCTTGAAGCTAAAAATAGGCCTAGAATTTCAAAATTTTACCTTATTATTTCATAGGAAAAGTCTCGTTTCATATACGGCCCCACTAAAACACAATGCCTGAATAAAGTCAATATGAGCCTATAGCTTGAATCCAACGGTTGGTCTATAAGTGAAATACGAATGTGTTGGTATATAGACTACCTGAATCTTGAATTTCTCTATCTCTGCATTAGGTCTACTCCGTGCCCTTGAACCTATAACCGGGAAATTTCATCTTCATATGTTCCAGTGCAAGACATCATGTATTGATGGTACCGATACAACTTAATCAACCCAAATTGAAGGGTTACAGACGGGTAACATCGCTCGGAATTGGTACAATTTGCCCAAGAATTTTATCAAGCTTGCAATAACAAATTTAGGCAGTGCTCTCAATTATAGGGATGAATTGACACTTGAGATTTGCAATTAGCAAGTCAGTGAAATTTCGACTGACATTGATTGATTATATCACAATGACATAGGCCCTATCACTTTAATAAACACAGTAATGGCAAATCGCCGAAGTTGGTGTGTCTGAAATAATTAGTGAATGCTGCTTTTTGTAAACACAATGTAGGTAAATAGAATAATTAATTAGATATTGAGTTGCATCCTCTGTTGAAAAGTGGAAACAGACTTAAATAGCTGCCATCTCATCCAATAGACCCATCAGGAATCATTGGAATATTAAGAATCAATATAGGCTACTGTAGATCAAGATTCCTGATATTGGTTGAAATACCAGTGATTCAGGTCTGCTTCCATTTTCAACTGAAGATGCAGCTCAATATTTAATAATTCTATTGAATTGATACTTTTCGAACATAAATATTCTTGGAAGCCCTTGAAATTAGCTCCATAGCTTACGTAGCCTCAGGTTTGACAGATTTCCGCCCTCGGTGGCAAAAAAGGGTTGATTCGAAATTCCTCGTACAAAAGTCAAAAGTCAAAAGTCAAAAATGTTTATTTCCAAGAACATTGGAAAACAGGAGCATGTGTGCTCACATACATAAAAAACATAGTTTGATGGCAGAAAACAGCGTGCGGTCGGTGTTGTTAAAATATATTCTGAACAGGAAGGAGAGGAGAATTGACGAAAATAAATTTCCAGATTTCATATTTATTGATTAGTGATTTCCTTAGTTATCGTTCGCAAGTCGTTTGCTTTTTTGAGAAACCTCGCGATGGATTTTACCAGTTTTGGAGTTAAAATATTCATCAATTTATTGAATTCTGTTGTATTGCTACAGTTGCATAACAAAGGCGCTGTTTCTTGTCGTAAATTTTGATATAGTGAGCATTCTATCATGAAATGATACAGAGTCTCCACTTTCGAATTATCACATAGCTCACATAAACGCTCTTCATATCGCAGTCGATTTCCGTAACTGCCAGTTACGAAATCTAATTTATGATTTTTTGTTCGAAATTTTAATAATATATTGATGTCATTGTATTCAATATCAAAATTCAGATATGATTTCATAGTATTCTCAAAACCACATAATTCTAAATAATTCAGGCCAGAATGACTATCTTTTGCTGTAGATATCCATTTTTCTCTAATGTAATGGGTCACTCGATTTTTTGCAATTCTCAAATATTTTCCTTTGTCAGCCGTTACCTGTTCGTCCCATAGATTTGTCAGGCTGAGTTTTGTAAGTAACTGCCTTATTCGCCAGCACCAAGTATATCTACTATCATGACCATCAGAAGTCATATTGAGATATATGGCATCATATACTTCTCTTATCAAACTTCTTTCATTTCTCGTAATTATTTTTATCCAATAACACATAGCTGCCTTCGAGAAATGAGCATCCATAGGACATATTCCAAATTCACCAATGAGACAATAATTGGGTGTAGTCTGCTTTAGATGGTAATATCTTTTGTAAAATTGATATTGAATTTGATCTAAACTTTTTAAATTATTAAAGAAACAGAATTCGGCACAGTACTTCATTTTTGATAACGTAAGCATCTCAAATGTATTCTTTAAAATATCTCCAGTAACTTGTCCAAACTCTTTCAGCTGTTTAGCTGCTAGATAAGAGGCTTGCTTTCCCTTAGTTGTCAATTGTTCCAAATGAATTTTGTTACTTTTTGATATCCACATTCCTAAATACTTATATTTGTCAACTACTTCTATGGATGTCAATTTTTCATCAAGAACGATGTCAATTCTGTCTATTTTAGTAGCTATATTGTGAGTCATGATTTTAGTCTTATCATAATTAATGCTAAGGCCATTATGTGTACAATATTTGTAAAGAAATTTAAATTGACTTTTCAAACCATGCATGCTTTCGCTCATGAGCAATATGTCATCCGCATATATGACTGATGACATTTCCAAATCAAATAGTCTTACTGGATCAATCGTGTCTTTGTTATCATTTAAGATATCAATAAAGTCATTTATGTAAATACTGAATAAAGTTGGTGATAGAACATCTCCCTGTGGAATACCATTTTCAAGTTTAAAGGATTGTGTTTCTTTGCCACAATGTAAAATTTTGTATTCTTTATTGATAATGGTGCTTATGATCAATGACAAAATTTTACTTTCGGGCATCAAACTTTTTAACTTATCAGTCAATCTTCTTTTCGGAATGGAATCAAAAGCCTTCGACAAATCAACGAAACATAGAAATAATGGTTGTTTTATATTCTTATAAATTTGCATAATTTCCTTGATAATCAGCACGTTATCCAATGCGGAACTTCCCTTTTTAAAACCGGTTTGGTTCTTCTTAATAACGTTATTTTCCATTAACCAATTGTTGAGTCGCATATTTATAATTCTCGTCAGAATCTTCTCTATGCAGGATGATAGGTTGATATATCGATATGAATTTGGATCAGCTCTATTTCCTTTTTTGAATATTGGTGTAATCCAACTACTTCTCCAAGGAATTTCATCAGCATCATTCAGTACATAGCTATACAGCGTTTCTAGAGTATCAATTGTCTCGTCTTCGCATATCTTTAATGCTTCATAAGTTATTCTGTCAGGGCCACTTGTTTTCTGTGACTTGGATTCTTTAAGAGCATTTACAATTTCAGTTTTTGTAATTCTATTATTCAGATTATCAGCATTTACTTGGCCTTGCAATATTTTTGGTAAACTGTTGTAAGACAAACATGTACTACTTGATACCTTTAAGTCATTAGCTACAATGTAGGAATAAAAATCTGAAGCCTTTAATACACATTTGCGGTTAGTTTTTTTAACAGTTTTATTTTCATTTATCAGTTGCCAATATTCTCTATGATCATTATTTTTTCTTGCATTTCTTAAATTTCTTAATTTCTTTATCTTTTCCAATCTTCTATCCGCTTTCACTTTTCTATTTAAGATTCTTTTACTTTCCATTAGTCTACATAAATTTTCAGCTGTTGGGAATTTTTTCCATTGAGAAACATTCTTCCTATAACATTTTCTAAATTTCCGTGTTTCATTTGAAAGAACAACTTTTCGAGTTGGCTTTTTGACATTTTTTATGCAAATCGAATTAATGTTGCTTAGTTCATTATAGATATTTTCAACCGAAAGATCGTTTTTCAAAATTTGTTTGTTTAGACCTTTACATCTTTCAATAAACTTTTTATGGTTAAAGCTATTTTTCATATCGCTTTTCCATTTATGAGGTTTGATTACTTTGGTATGATGGCAATCCTGATCAGGTTGATGATTTTGTTTCTCAAATTCTGATATCAATTTTATTTTTAATTCTATTATCATTGGAGAGTGATCCGTATATGGAACCGGTTCCATTATTTGAAAGGAATTAAGATTATTTACCATTGATTCCGATATAAGAAGAAAGTCAATTACTGATTTACGTATCTCGTCATTTTGAGTTCTATAATAAGTGCATCTACCCTCAGAATTATTTTCTAACCTACCATTCGCAATTATCAAAGAAGTTTCATTACAAAAGTTAATTAAATGTCGGCCCATTGGATTTATCAAAACGTCATCTGACTTTCTTTCTGGAAGTGTACAAGTGACATAGTTTGTTTCATTGCCAATACGACCATTGAAATCCCCGATCATTATTATGTTTTCCATTCTAAATTGGATCATGTATTGCTTAATATTTTCATATATTTCTCTGTCTTTGTATTTTGAATCTCGGTTATCTACATAACAAACAATCAGGAATATATGTTCTAAATTATTCCAATGAGTACTTTTTAATTTGAGTATTTGGAGATTTCCTTTTTCTTTAATCAAACTTTCAATATCTAGCATTGAAATATCATCAGTTTCTTTTATATATATCGAGACACCTTTTATATTTCTCCCGCGATTGATGTTTCTATTGGCTATTGTATGAAGACCGTAGCAATTTTTAAGCACCGGTTGAGCTTGGGTACGAGTCAAATGTGTTTCTGATAGACATATGATATTAGCTTCCTGAATATCATGTAAAAAATCCTCATTTTTTATTTTATCCTCATTTAATCCATTAATATTGACATAGAATAATTCTATATTAGCATGCTTTGTCTGTTTCTTTTCAGCATCAGTTTTTTCCTCCTCTCCTTCCTTTACTTCATCAAAAATAACGGTTATTATTGTAATTAGAACGTGTTGAATGATTTGTGTAGCTGTTATCGTTTGTTCTATAATGAGTGTTTTGTTGTTGATATTGGTTAGGCGACAATGGTCTTATTCTTTCTTCAGGAAATTGATCATTTTCTCTTCGATAATTTCTGCTCTCATAAAATTGATGTTGTCGTCTTCCGTGTGGTCTTTGATCATGATATGGATTTCTTGGGTATCTTCTTTCGTTAGCCCACTCATAATTTCCATCGTGTCGGAAATTTCTCCACTGTCTTCTATATGGCATTGTTCTTCTATGAGTATGCTGTCCAGGATATCTTCTTGGTTGTGGTCTCATGTTGTAGTTGTTGTTAAACCAGCAATTCCACGAGAGGTGCCCACGTCTACCGCAAATGTAACATGACTTGAATTTCAAAGAACTTTGGTGTTGAGGCGGTCTTTGATGAGATGACCGTTGATGCAAACGTTGAACTTCCTGCTGGTTAACTCGATCTGCTTCAATAGGACGTTGTTCTGCTTGCGGAGATTGGCTTGATGTTGTATTTATTGGTATGAATTTAGGGAAACTGGACTTTGGTGGGCTTACTCGTACCGTTCTGAAGCGTTCTTCGCGTATTGCGTTAACCGTTGAATGAATTTCATTGATGTTGTCGCCCATTTTTCTTATTTTCATATTGATTTGCTTCAAGTAATATTCTGTGTCTTCAACGTCATCGTCTTCTTTATTTGTACAATCTTCTTCGTCAGAGTCTTCGCTTCCATTGTCTTTCTTTTCTTGGCTTTTATTTGCTTCTATCCTTCTCGCATCGATTTCCGCCAACCGCATCTGTATGATTTCTGCTTGTAAGTTTCTAATTTCTTCATCCTTTTTCTTCATTTCTTGTTCATAAGTATTGATTGATGTCAGCAAATCTTCTCTTTCTCGATGATGTCTTTGCTTCATTCTATCGAATTCGGCTTCACAATCTAGTTCTTCTTTGCTTTGTTGATTTTGATGTGATTCATTTTGATTCGCTATGTTCTGGATGTCAGTAGGATAAATTTTGAACATACAAGTGTCACAAGTATATATCCGTTTTGTTTTTATATACTTAATAAATTCATACGATGGCAGTTTCGTACAATAGGAATGGAAGAGCAAATCACACTTTTCACAAGTCACATGAATGTCCAATTCCGAAATAGAATCTCTGCAAACCCCACATTGGCGATCGCTAGGTTTTGACGGAGACACTGGTTGCAACATAATCATTATGAAATTTCACAAAAGTTAGCGGAAAGATCAGATTTCTATGTACAATAACAATAAAATATGGCAAAGTCGAACAGTTTGATGTCTTACCTACTGTCTAGGTAAATCAATACGAAGTTGAATAGAAAGTCTTCGGACAGTTGGAGTGAAATTGTTGCTTCACAAAAGCAGTGAAGTCAGCTCACCAAAATCAACACAATAGGGGTTCTCTACTATATAAAAAAATTGCTACAAAAAAGGAAATAATCAGAAAACAACAGCAAAACTAGCACCAAAAGACTGCAAACACAATAAGGACTACTACGATATCAAAAACTAAGGGAAACGATTACTTAAAACTTTGATTACAGTGAAAATTCGACAATAGACGAGAGCTATAGAAAATACGACCACACGCTAACACGCTAACAACTTGTTGATAAATGATAAACAATGTGGTCTTGATAGAATTGCTTCAGGATAAGTCTGAATAATTTTATAAAACAAGACTTACATTCTCAACATTTGAAATTTAAGTTACTGATATGCAAATCTGTAGCCACAGAATCAATCCTCACAGTTTGAAAGAGGCCAATTATTAAATTTAGCAAACTTTCCAGCTGAGCCTTCGACAGATCATAGTCTGATGAAGTGGCTCCCAACCTTCTTATGTCTCGGTACCACAGGATATCTTGCACGTTCGCCACGTACCACTTAGTCACAATGAAATTCTTTTTATCCTAGGAAAGATGTAGTTCTTTTTTATTTCAAAGAAATTTATTTTTGTGAACAAAGCAAACTGAAAAAAGAGTTTCGAGAAGTCGATCTCAAGATCACGTAGGCCTAAATATCTACATGAATACCGTTTCAAAGATACTGTGGCAAATATCTACGATCAGATACAGGTTGTGCATCGTTTTTTAATAAAAAACGTAGCTTATATTATTCTGTGAATATTTTTGACTTGCCAAAGTTGAATGCAGACTTCTATGCCATAAGCATTTTCAAAAGACAGGTACGTGATTTCGGCTTGCTGAGCTTCAAATGCATAATCTAAAATGCATAATTTTGTTCTGTTGATTTCGACTTGTCGGTCGCTCAACAGATATTATTGCATTGTATGTTGCATTGAAATCTTCAAATCTTCGTCTTTTGAGACTGAAAAGTGATAGATTGCATCGAATTTTGTCGAACTAATTTTCTCAAGCTGACCAAAACTTTTTTTATATATTTGTTCTGTGACATGAATATACAGTATCAAATTATCTTCATGATACATAACATCTGATGCATATCTCGCGTACCATCTGATGAGCCCTCGCGTACACACTAGTGGTACGCGTAGGTACCACAGGTTGGGAACCTCTGGTTTAGTGCTACAAAATCAAATCAAAACATGAAATTTACTCATTTTGTAGAGACTCTCAGACATCAAATACTGAATCATGTGACTCACTTCAGAATTTATATCGAAGTTGATGTTCTTTACTCAATCATCTTTCAAATTTCATGGCATTCTGATAAATAGTTTCTTTTCTGCAAACGAAAATGTGCGAAAATTGTCAAGTGTTTCACAATCCACAGATATTTTTTGAATTTTACCATTGGATTCCAATGGGAATCCTTTAACCTTGCCTATTACCGAAAGCGACTGGATGAGACACTTAAGAATGTGATTTTTGCATTCACTGTTTCAAGATCTACAAATCCACGCTATTGATCCCTTTGTGCGTGAATTTAGGAAGAAAGTGTCGGTAGCTCTCGTCCTAAATAGGTAACATTTGCTAGGTATTGTGCACCCTATCACTGTACTCGTACTTTGCAAATACTCGCTTGCTATTACAGTTTCTTTTTATACAAAAATGCATTTTGATAAAATAATTTGCAATATACATTCTTGCGGCAAGAATTTACAACTGCTGCATGTTTCAAACACTTGATTTCTCTTAATTAGGATTTAGCATCAATTACCTAGATCGGTACCTAAAAGAGCGGCTGAAATGATCATCAACAAACAAAGTTTTGTGAATGTCGCATTATCTGCATTTCAGATAGTTTGCAAATTGAGTTGTGTTTCCAAATTTTCCTTTGTAGTTGTATTTCCGACTGGTCGTTGCACATGACAGGAGCCCATGCACGAAAGAGCTCGTGCATTCTTTTCCAATTACATTGATTTTAAACTCGATGCTTATTGTTCTTCCAAATGACATTGTTTGAATTAATGAATTGGTGATTGCCTTTACTTTCACAGTTATCACTTTGTTGACAAGAAGAGCCCATTTCATTGAATGAAGTGGAGATTACTAAATGAATTGTATACATATCTTGAACTGAATGAACTTGAATTCAATGCTACGAGTAAATTGTCAATGGAAATTTTCGTGTGCATGTAGGCTTAGGTAGGTGTATAAGTGTACATATATCAGTATAATGGTCTGCATATCAAGTTTGCAAGAATTGCATCTAAGTTTTCAACAATGAAATAAAATCATCATTCTCTCTTCATGCGGAAGAAACCCTCTCTGGATTGCTTCCAGTCACATCTGTCCATAACAAAATCAGTTTATCGAAAATAAGAGACACTTAACTAATTAGTTAAACTTAATTATATTGACTGCGATTTTTCATTTAATAATTCCTGCTTGACATAAATAAGTAGACCCCTACATGCGTGCACAAAGCAACTTAAAAGCTGTGGGGATGCAGAGTATTTTCGATTCATGAGTTTGCTTGATTTATGCATATTTGTGATCTGTATCGCGGTGGAAAGTCGCAGTCTCAAGTTAAGCGAGGAAATGGTCCCAGCTTTTACTGAGATTATTGGATGAAGTCTCCGAGATGAAGCGCGTTGCTGATTCTGCCAAGGCATAAATGACATCAATTATTATTATTACAGTTTTATCAGTTTTATGCAGTATACTCTGACGTAAATTGCCATCAACATAAATTTGACATTGAATTTAAGTTCAAGGAGTTGCTTGTACGCGTAACTGGAGTTGCTTGGGCGCTACGACTATGCATTATTACTTCCCCACTAAGCACTTAAATGATATGTTCAAGATGCTTGTTTCTAAAATTGTAGATAGTCGCCTGATGATTGGCAATGACCATCAATGAATGTTCTTTGGTCAGTGAATTTTGCTTGTAATATCATTTTCATCAATTCGCTAAATAATGAACTCTGCACCAGCGTCTGATGCATATCCCTTTAAGTAACATCATTTGGTCATCGTGCTGCCTGCATTTGAGTTGTACATCGATTGCCATCCATGTGTAGTGCAGGCAAGTACAGTCGGAAAAACATGCTAGCTTTGATTCCGTAGAGCACATTTCAACTTACTCGTCAAGCCGGCTTGTGCTAGATCGGGATGTATACAGTATGGCTAGGTCGGTGCCCCATGTTAGGACCGGCATTTGAACTTAGCTGGTCATTCTTGGCAGCGGACCGGCGGTCAGTTTTCAGCTTTGAAGTAATTGCCTTACTGATGTGAACGGTCAGCCGATGGAAACGTGATCAAGGACTGATAGGCCTACAACGAACGAGGGGGCGCTGTCAATACGTTTTCATCACGCTCGCGCCAAGAGATAGTTCCTGACTGCCTCCGTGAGCACTAGCAACTTCCAAACTGTAGCCGGCTGGTCAACATTCTTAACTTCCAGACTTGTGTTGCGTGTTCAAAATCAAATGCAGGTAGGTAGAAAACGCGTTCAGTCGTGATTCACTTGTATTTTGGTCATGATTTCGATAGAGTACTCAAATTATCTAAAGAGAGCTGTTCAAAATGATGGCAATTTAATTTGTTGAATGCGTGAATCGGCTAAAACAGAAGGACGCGCGCATAATATTAGTTTTTTTTAATACAAGCAATTAGCTTGGATATGCAGATGGAATAATTCATGATTAAATAATCCAAAGCCAATGAACATCAAAAATGAATGGGAACAGTTCGGAGGAAGATTTGGCATGATTTAGGATTAATGAAGCAGATAACATTTTTTCGAAGTGTCTTACAACTTACTTGTAAGTTGAGAAAATAACACACTCAGAATGTTTCTGCGAATTCAAGTAGGCCTAATGGTGTGGTTATTTAAGCTGTATAATCGATAATCTTGTTATTCGAATTTCAAGTTTTCTGGTTCGACTTTGATTAAACCAGCCCTTTATTTAACGGAATCGAACTGCAAACCATTCATGTATAAAGAAACGATGCGAATTTCATTGGCTAACAAGTGCGCCAAACATTCATGTCGTTATCTGGGATTCTTTTACATGTTCCATGTTTATTCAATGACCACTCGACAAATCAAGTAGTGTCACATAGTTTACCGTAGATCAACCACATATAGTTCAGAAAGCACGTCATCAAATATCATTTTGATATTTTCCATTCCATCCGTAGAGATTTTTATCAAATTTTTCCTCTCCTAATATTGTCGACTAAGTGAGTGAAAACCCTGGAATTTAGACAGAGAAGACGATAAATAGTATCAGATATCATCAACACTGTTGCATGTGAGAAGTCAATCTCATCAGAACTGCATGTAGCAATTGAAAAGCACGTTTATTGAATTTGGCTGTAATATAACTTGAAATATTTTCAATGAGGAAAATATATTTGTCCGATGGCAGAATAATTCTCAAACACATTAAAAAGGCGGTACAACTGCAAATCTATTTGCAATTCTCTGTAGAGATATCTTGTCAATATCCAATGACAGAAGCTTTCTGCCGTCTCAGGAAATGAATCATTCCAACCGACAAATCAGTTAGACAGATATCTCAATCTTTTCAAGGCTTACGATTACACATTGCATGACAATCTGCGCTTGATTTCAGACGAGTAACGACCGGCGGAAATATTTCAAACGCGATATTTCTGTCGTTATACCTAAAGCTGAACATAATGCCGAACCATTCAATCGGGTAACTTTTGCTTAAGCGTGATAGTGAAATTTCCCATTCCATTTGATACTGAAAATATTTCCTCTCTCCACACTAGCGATGAGGTATTTAGGTCGCAATATGATCCAGCTGATAGTCTTCAACATCAAGGGTTGAATTTGCAATAAATTGAATTTAAACATCACGCGATTCTTATCATCACTATTATATCTAACCGCGGTCATTATGCTGATTTTATACTTTGAAAAGAACTTGTAGCATCAGTTGAAATTGGTCGGAATTCGTCGACGTGGTCCCGACAGTCGATCGAATTGCTCGACCGATTGGATGACTGATGAATTTTTCTCTTCACTGACCGAACCCACACCGCCCAGTCGGCAGTCAAGTCAGCTGACAGACGACTGTCTAACTTACGTTACGCTCTGGTATTTTTACTGAACTTTTCTGCTGCACTTAGAAAACTCATCAACCGGTATTTGACATGTAGACTGCATTCAGTGCATTGTGGTCATAGTCAAATTCAAATATACATTAATGCGCACTGTACTTCTTTTCCTGGAATTATGATTTGTAATATTGCAGATAATATTCCCCACTGTACTGACTAATGAATTGAGATATAACATTTCGAATAGTTCCTAGATTGCAACCAATTGAACTGTATTGCTGAAATGCAATGTGTCTCATTTGTGATTATTTTGAATAGAAATGTCTCATCTACGTAGAGTCATCTCGTCTTATGATAATAAGATAATAAATAATGCATATGATAATCAAATATGTTATTATAATGAATCAGTTAATCACTTTATGATTAACTTAACTTCTACTAATGAATTAAGCTGAGTGACCGAATTGTTAGGCATGTTATTGTAGTAGTTACTCGCATCTTCTATCATTATTGATTTATGCTTTTTATCACAGCCTATGTAACTTAAAGATGACTATTTTATTGAATGAGCAATAGGTTCCACTGCAAACTGCAGAGTACGAGAACGAGCTGCAAAACGAGTATGGTAGCAGATTCGAAAGTTAACTAGCTTCCTTATTAACTGCCATTATACTCAGTCAAACACGCAAACATGAAATATGTGATCACCAAGCAAGTTCGACAGTGATGCTGCCGGCTATGGCCTTGACAACCTGGATCGGATTTTCAATAATAATCCATTGACTTCAGGGGCATCATCGTCGATGGAGATTGTACTATTCTGTATTGATGTTGCATTGTACGAGTAGTTAATAATCTGGACCATGAGAATGTTAAAAGCGCAAATGCGTGCACAAATCCTTCTATCGCAATGTTGCAAGCAAGTTGCGAAAGTATATGCTTTCTGACAAACTAGATTTTATAAAATAATGACATGTGATGACAATATATAACATAACATGGCAGCATAATAAAATAACAGTATAACACATAAAAATGACAATATAATAACATTTAATGCTACATATAACTTTTAGAATTTCATTTTGTATTCAAACTTATTTATACCAGCCAAAAGACAAACAAATAATGGCCTTAAGAATATATTATCAGATTTCATAAATACACACATTTTTCGGTATTAAGCTGGATTTGGTGGTCATTAATTGCACATTCATGCAAAACTGTTTATTACCTATACACTTAAACGTAGAAACTTGAAGTATCAAATTTCATTCAATGATGAGTATGAGTATCAATTAGATAAGAAAATTGTCAGTGGGACAAGAAAAATGGTTAAGAAAGACGTTTGTTAAAAAACAATGTTATAAATTCAAAATATCTCTAAAGCTGGTTGAAACAAGGTTTTACAACCGTGTTTTGTGGTTTGCTTTCAAAGATTGCTCAAACCCGCACTTTCGAACATGAGTTTTATGCTGTGCTATAAACATGGTTGTGAAACTTTGTTTTTGAGGATGATTCAAACCGCTGTTTTAATAATGGTTGAAGCATATCATTTTAAGTTGTGCTTTAATAAGCATACTTTTCACATTCACGAGGATTTAAAGCTTGCTTGAGAAAAAAACTTTTTCTAGATACTGCTTTTCCAGCAAGTGATGACTTAAGTTGATTATCCTTTGTTTCAGATGTTAATTTTCACTATATTGAATATTTTTCCTTTGAAGCGAAAAAACGACTCAATATAAGCATGAACTATTGTATTGTTCGATGTTTTAGAAGTCTTCTTTGGTCAGCGTAGAAGAACAGAACAGATCTGAACAAACAAAATTTTAATAAACAAAATGTAAAATTTATAGATTTCTACCATTAAAATTCATCTACTTTATAAAGGCTAGTTAGGAAATTTAGGAAATACATAATTAAGCATCAAGAAGTCTTATATAATCGCCGTTTATATAAAAGTCGTTTCACATTAATTGATCCTATTATAGGTAAGACGTTGCCAATTGCTAAACTTTTTAACGATAACTGCATGATATTAACATCTCATATATACATGCATATCACGTTTCGTTCCGGACCTCTTAATGAGTATGACTTAATAATTAGGCGAGATGAATGCTGGCGTGCGTTACTAATTTTGAATGGACAGACTGATATGTTTTGATATGTCGTTTTTATCAATTCTTCACATTTTTTCTTGCAAACATAAGATGATGCATGACTTTTACAAAATAAATCTTGACTTGCTTAAACATGTTAACTATTAATGCAGATAGTGTCATTTCGTGTATCATTATCAGAATTACTTAATCTCACCTCCACTTAATTCTCATATGTGTGAATACCTCCATTCGGCTTGTCATCAGTCATCTCACTCACTTTCATCTACTTCGTATTATTTGTACGCGTTTTTCAATTGAAAAAATATACGTCTCTGATAAAAGCTTAGTTGCACATGCGGGCATATTATATTGCAAAAATTGCAGGCAGGAATACTTAATCATGTCAGCTACACTCAGTGATGCGACATTTAAACGCTTCCTTTTCTCCGACTTTACCGTGAGAAGGGTGAGGAACCCACATGACACGTTGTCACAAACGGACCGGGCTTCTCTTACGCTGACTTTGCAAGCTGAGGAAATGAAGTGAGACGCTTGGTCCAGAATTCTTCAATTGTAGCTGCTTTCACGCGACTCAAAGATGTTCCTTCTCGAGAATCTCGTTGGGCATTTTGCGAATACCGAATTGAGGCGGCGTGGATTTATGATCAACTCATCATATCGTCAGTTCACGTTAATAGACAATATCATAGCGCTCGTTAACACATAGCTGGCTACATTTAATATATAAAACTGGACTAGCCAGACATTGATCGCTCAGGCATTGTTAACATGCAGAAAGCCTTTTCGACGGGGGAACCAACAGGTATCCCTAATTGGGAACCACTGATTTAAACCAATAGATATAATTTGATTTCTTGATATCTATGTAGCGTACGGCAGACCTATGCCGGAACTCCGGATAAGCAAGGGTTTCCGATGAAGGTCAGCCATGCTGATTTTCATTAATTTCCTTCAAAATTAATTTTCTATCATGCAATTAGACAAATGTTCGCACTTTGATAATACATTTTGTAGGCATATGAAATAGATTGAGCAACAATACTCGTATTCAAGATGTAGATTATTTTACGATATACCCTATCATAGCGATTATCATTTCGTTCACGATGTCATCAGAACATGTGATTCTTACAAAATTCATTTATGCTGGAGTATGCAATTCTGGAAACTCTCTTCGGTCGAGTACGGCTTAAAACTAAATGCGTAAGTAAATAATTGTCCATGGATTACTTAATCAGCATCGAAGTACTCTCACTGACGTCAGGGCATCAGTGAAACTTTGTAATAAGGTACTCATTGCGAAGAACCGAACTTAAGCTACGAGTAGCCTACAATCAGAATCCTGCAACAAAAACAACCGTGAATTCAGTAATGAATAGACTTATTACCTAAACTTATTAATGTGCTTCCAAATAGCTGCGTCTTTGAACATTATTCCCTAAAAAACAAAAAAACAACAAAAATTAATAAATTTTCCGCATGCGGTGTAGCTGCTATTCAAAGTACCTAAACTTCTTTATCATCGCCAACTTTAGGTAATATTGCACGATTCTGCCAGCGGCTTTGAATAATGGCTTGATCAATGTGAATTAAAAAATTTGAAGTTGTGCTATCATACTCCTACAATCTTGCAATTCTATTTTAAATGACTAGACAATTAATTCTCGAATGAATGTCGTCAATCGTCGACATAGGTCTAATTAGAGTAGATTCTGATTCACTTATTCGACAGGATCATTTCATTAACATGATTAATCATGGATTTGAGTCATTTCGTCGATGGGGTCATTTCATCGACAAGTCGTTTTATCAATGTCTATGTCCAGAGTCAGAAGACATTAGAGTCTCTGTTAAAGCTCAAAGACATCATAGCTTGATGTCTATGAATTATTGACTTAATTTGTTTTTAACTATCTACATGCATGGCATGCAACACTAATACTTTTGAACGTGCACAATCAAAGCTTCCAAAACATGGTGGATGATGGATAAGAATAATATTTTTGTCCCACCGAATTTCTGCAACTGAAGCAATGTACATCTATGCGCGGAGAAACTACAAAACGAGCCCACAATTGGTGGTGAGAAGTTAGTACCACCACTCAAAAAATGCCTGTGCTAGTCAAACCGATGGTTAGAATCGCTGCAGATCCAGCGTGTTCGATCAAGACTGTTCGGTGTCACACCAGATCTTACCAAATCACTACAAATCGCATGAATCGGTGAGACCATCCTGTGACTGCTGAATGAGTGAATGAATCATGAATCTTCTTTAGTGAAGGCACATGCTATAGGCTTTAACGCCATCTTACAAAGATATATAAGAAAATTATCATTTAAGAAACGGTCATTTAAAAGCAACTTTTTAATAGCAACTTTTTTAAAAGCACCGCTCCATGCTTGAGGGGCACAAACGGAGAATTGTCTCCTTCCAAATGTCGACAAGCGCACTCACGCAACCACTAGGTATTTCGTGGAAGAGGATCTCTGACGTGTGCGCTCAAGTGCATCACGTACACAGGTAAGTAACTCATATACATAACTGGGTGCCAAGTCATGCAAGCACTTAAGGACCATGATGAGAATGCGGTGGTCAATAGCCCTTCCAGATGTCTCAAAGTGGACTTAACTTGTGCCGATCGGGGAAGACATGCCACAAGTCGAGCGGCAGCATGTCATTGGCCTGCAGACTTACCAGTTGAGCAGTGGGAATTCCATGGAGAATGCGGATACAACACTCAAGCTTTGCCAAAACAAGAGACTTAGCCAGCTTCTCAGCAATTGGTCATGTAATAGAAGGACACATCGTCCGTATAAATTTGAGGATACACAAATATGAAGTCACATCGCCAAATTGGATCACCAATTGGATATTTTGATAACTCTTGAGATATTGACGAGTCCCACACATGACATCAGTCTTTTCCTTGTTCAGAATACAGTTAGGGCATCAACACTACAACATTTCAAGACGATATTAAATATGGCAGTGACTAACTAACACAACTAGGCCTACTTGATATTACAAATGGAAACAAGGTAGGGCAATGAAATCACATCAGTTCAATTGAGTAAACAGCCACTTGAGGATCAGGATAATATTTATGAAGAACTTTGAATTCTCATCAGTGAGCGAAGTTTCGGCTCGGTTTTCCAGCAGACTTCGCGCGATTTTTGCGAAATAAAGGAGCGGAACATGCTGGCACACTCTATTATCATCAATACTAGCCGTTGATTTTCAAACTGGCAGTGTTTGTTAACTTCACATCACCATTTTGTATTTTTGAGTTGCAATTTCTCAGCATATAGACTGTTTCAGTTGTAGAAATTTGATGGCTCAAAGAATTTGATCAACTCTTCTTCCTTTTGTCTGTTTTGATTGTGTTGAGTAAGTGAAGCGCGCTGACAGTTAGATAGATTTTGTGCCAAGTTTTTCATGTGTCAATTACAGTGGCGGGCGCGATTGGATTTTCACGCGATTTCGAATTGTGCGTCTCAGCACACGATCAATCAAAAATCGCCTTGGTTGACGTCAGCAAGCAAAACTGGGTGAACCATTCTTAGCATATTCGTCGGCTATTCTTATGCGAGGGAATGTAATCTTTTTGTAACAAGTTTGTTTGGCAAAAGCACGCAGATCACGGGGTCTCATTCGCGCTCGGACAGAAGTGATTCATCTAATTTGCGCTTTTATGCCCTTTTGTCAAAATTGTTTCTGCTACTCTTCGATGCACAGTTAAACCATTTAATCATTCTTTTCTTCTCAGTAAGCATTGGATATCTACCTAGACTTTCCACACTTTCAAGGAGAACAGTGCTAATTTTTTTACTTCAAAATGTTTTATCAGTGATTCTGACATACATTTTGACAATCATAAATCCAATTTCAAACCTTGCATAGAAACAAATATCATTCGTCTACTGAGCTGTTAGAAATAAGTAAAATAATTGAAAGGAATTTTAGTGACAGGAATAATATGCGACCTTAAAAATTACATGTGCTCCGAGAAATCAGAAAGTCTGGCAGCTATCATCTGCAACATATGCCCGTCGCAAACGTGATAAGCATACAAATATTTTGATTTTTTGTTGATTCAGATTAAATATATGCTAGTCATCATTTTCTATATATAATGCGCCTTAATCTAGCAGATTAGAACTAAGATGAACATTCAAAATTCTTGTGTGGAGAAGCGAAGAAGCATGACGTCATAGGTCCATTTACTTCAATAGAATATATCCAGCGCTAAGATGCGGCATTTCCTGGGCATCTCCAGATTATCATTGAAACCGCATCAGGGGCCTACAAATTTCCTGGCTTTTCATAGTTAGCCTACTTGTAAGGTTTTTTTTGTCAGACCGACATTTTTTTGTGCCCGATTTTGAGGCCGTAATCTTTAGGCTTTTAAGCGGTATTCAAAGACACTAATATCAAAAAAATTCGAGGCAAATTCAAAAATTTGAATTTTGCATGTTTTCGCATTCAATTCAAAACACCTTTGGTATCGCAGGCCTAATAGAAATTGACAATCCGCATATTTTGACGTCCTTGATACTACACTGTCAGATACGTTTGCAGTAGAATGGAAAAAATCAGAGAGATAATTCGCAGAAAGAATTTCAAATTTCAAATTTAAAAATAATGTGAATTATTATTTGAAATTATAGCTTGCAAAATTGAAGTTGTCAGCTGATGAAGTCAAAGTTTGCTAAGTCATAATACTTTTTCGAGGAGCTCGAAAGAGATCTGCGAGCAATGTATAATAACATTCTACTAATTAATGATCAATTCAAATTTTGACTTGTGTACGATGTATTTGACGTATTAAGATTCACAAGTGCCTTCTGATAATTTTGGAGTATATTTGTAGGAATTTTTATTTAAGGGTCTATAGAAATATACCAGTTAATATCTAAATTTTGAACATTTTTAGATTAGACTTGATTAATTTTACAAATGTTGTTTAACGAAATGAAAGTTGGTAATTTATGTAGTTGTCATTTGCAAAACTGTCATAAAATATTCACGAAAGTGGTCGTAAAAATATTCACTTTTTCTCAGAATGGTGTTTTGAGAAATCACGTTTTTGCATGTCATCCTCATATTGTATTTCTTCCTTCACTTATCATGCATAGGAAATATCTTTTTGGATTTCTATCGAGTGGATCAAATTCTCTATCGAGAACACCACATCGTATTTAATTAACGAAAAAGGTCAGCGAAGAAATAGATATTTAGATAATTGACTATTCGATTATTACACACAGCGTGTGGATAGACAGTGAATGAATATTCAATTTTTTTATTGTGCTTTGTTATGATCGCTATAAAACACATAATGGGAACATTTTCATCAGGCCATCCAGTTACGCACGGGCATGTAAACCCCCTCCTGTTACGGAAGACGACCTCTATATACACGCATAGGTACAGCAGCCGAAATACTACTACTGACCGATGACGATTTCTGTCATTCTTTATGTTCAATTGTATTATAGCAGAAGATCAAAAGCATCACTCATGTTTGCTATCGTCAGCCTATTGTCTAAAGCAACATAGACATGGTGGTTAAACACAAAACTCACGCCTTGCTGTCGTCAGGCCATATGATTACAAAATAAAGTTGTCTAGCTCGTAGTTCATCTAATCATCTGCGCATTAAGAAAGTAAAGCTATAATTCTATTGCTTCACGCTGCACCATTTAAGAACTATATTTTAAACGATGACCGGCACCAATTGGTGAATAATCTGATGCCAGAAACCTCAATTCATCCATGTGCCCGGGTTGCGGAATCGAATCTCGAAGCTTCTCAGATCCCTCACATGCATCTAAAATTGCGTAGTAGAATTCAAATTTTGATTCGCTACTTTTAGTAATAAAATTCCTCTCATGCATCCCTGACACCAAAAGAAATTATTTTTCTCATTAGCCTCAAATATTAGGTCTTAATAGCGGTCACAAGTTGATTTGAACCTTTGATGGGAAAATGGTGACAAAAATTAAATTGAAGAAATTTTAAAGTACATACAATCGATGGATTTTTTAGTAATTCCATTTGAAAGAACATTTTCGTTAACATCATCAACATGACACTTCAATAATAAAAATCTTAGTGCCATGCTCTTGCAATATTTGTACATTTTTCACTGGCTTTTTTTTTAAAAAAGTGGAATTATATCAGGTAATCCCTTTTCAAATAGTGAATAGCTACATGTAAAGCAAGCGTTTATTAATGAAGATGATTAGACAACAAGTAGGTTAATTGAATTTAGTTGGAATCAATCGTCGAGCATAATATAATCAACTGCGGCCTATATCTCATATAAAAGCGCACACAACATCACAGATATATTTTTAGTAGATTCACAGAGTTTTCAAGGACCTGCGTGTATGATTCACATCCCCGGGATGTCCAAGGGCCTAGGAATTTGTTCCCAGACCCTTTCAAATCCCACGGAATTGATCAATTATCAACCCATGAGATTTTTATAGTCCCACAAACTTTAAACAATCATTTTCAAACGCTTAGTGTGTCACTGTGCATGTAAAGATGCATGTTCATATCCTAAGTGGAAACTGCGAAGATGTCAGTTCATTATACAAATGATCGGTACACATATTATTGTCAAACTGCATAAAACACATGCCGGCATGCTCGCATTTGTAGGACAACTTGAATCGGTAGGCCTACGTTCAATCTAGAAACTTAAGTCAGCCTATATAGGGACCACTTTTAAGCTAAAGGAACATCACATAACTTGAAATGCAGGTAAATGAGGATGTTATCTGATTATAGACTTACACTCGTAGATGCCATTAGGCAGTTAAAAGAGCGCGAAATATTCTTATATACGACTAACTCCTGTACGATTCCGTGTAAGACCCCACTAACTCTCCACGAAATCGAGAAAATGTTTGCTAAACATCGTTGCCTTGGTAAACATCAGTGGTGTGATATCCTTCCCCAATTCTAAATTGATGAATTGAAAACCAGAATCAGAAATCTTTAATTTTCATCACAGAGGTGCATGAACAGGTTAAGAAATTACCTGAGTTGATGCGAAAAAACATCACAATCTTAAAAGCTCGAAACATAGATCTCGCGCTTTTTAAGAATTTACGAAAAACAGAACTTACCGGAAAATTGATCATCGGCAATTTAGAAAGATACATCATAGTTGTGAATTACACACTTGACATATTGAATTGTTGGTTGCTTTATAGCAGACACACATTTAGGTTAAAAGGTGAATGTCTTACGTAATATCGATACAAATCAATAAATTCAATGTGCAATGGACTGAACATGAATGGAACAATACAGCTAGTGAAACTATAACTACTAGTAGCAGCCTAAAAGTGCAGAAATACCAGCAGGAAGAGAGTTTAGACACAATAACTTGTTAATGGCCTAACGCTAATCACATTAGCACCCTTACACAATTGAACTTCAATTTTAAAATAGACGACAATTATAGAACGACCTATAGGATTTGTATCTATAAAACACACATTTGTCCGCGCGAGATCTTTTTGCTTACTTCAGTTCTTTCCAATCATGTGTTTGTGATATTATCATGCTTCTGATCGGTGATCTACATATACGAGAATGTGGCTCAATGTGGATAAAGTAGGCCAACATGCTGGTGCTTGCCGACAGTGAGGCTTGCCAAATCAGTGTGTCTAGTTTCATAGATAAATGCTCATGAACATGATGAGAAATGACCTGAGGACATTCACTGTCAAAAATTATGGCTCTAGGCTTAGTGTTTTTCAGTTGATATGAGAAAACATAGAAGATTTCATTCTTGCCAAAAACTGCAATCCACAATCAGCAATCTTATCCCATTGGATTAATATGTGTTTTTCTTTGATCCTGTCTGATAAGGAGAGGAAAGAGGTAGAACTCGGCTGACGTGCAGATTAGTTGTAGGTATAGGTTGTACATCCTTCTGTGAAAGTCCAATTTTCGGCCTCGTTCCATGCAGAAACTCGCTCTGGCTGCCGGACTACAAAGAGTAAATTGAAATATATACTCAACAGAATCAAAACTAGCATGTTTTTACGACTGTATAACCTGATTGCCGGCATTACACATGGATGGCAATTGATGTACAACTCAAATGTAGGCAGCACGATGACCAAATGATGTTATTCTCATTTTTGGCCTCCTTCCCTGCCGATGCTCGTTCTGGCTGCCGGACTACAACTCCTGCGCTCATCCATCGTTGTGGAATTCTTTTTCTCTCAATTGCCTCTTGCAGTTTTCTTCGCTCAGCATCTACCTACAAGTAGTGTCAACTGTCATCTTTAACCTTCGACACACGAAGCTTGTGAGTAAATGAAAGCTTCGTGTAATGAAACGAGATCATTCATTTGTGTGAAGTGTATATGTCAGAGTGTCAGCAGCTGTGTGTATGCATCTCATCAGACCGATGCTGCATCGTTTGGCAGTTCGCATTTCTCTATTCTTTACTGGACGACGCCCAAGTCGTGAAACAATGATGACTAGGCAGAAGTTGATCCAATATTTAGAAGTAATCAGTAGGTGGTGTGTAATAGAGCATCGGCTGACAGACTGCTGTACTATTGAAGATAAGATCAGTGATATATTTATACTGATGAACCAGTAGCATTCTAAAGACCACTGGCCGATCGGTCAAGACCTCTTCTGCGCGATAAAGTGAATAAGCGACAAAAGGTATCTAGTGACCTTTCCTGTGCAGCTCTGTTTCGTCGGAGCCTTGACGCAAATTAACGCAAATGGCAAGATCTTTGTGCATTGGAGATAATATCGCATTGTATTGCGAATCCACTATTGGATATGTCTACTGTGGCAGCTCAAGGTAAGCATGTACAGAGTTTCTGTCAGACAACGACAAAATTTGTCTTTTTAACCTCAGCCTTCTACTTTAAGAAATAGCTTTCCTATGGGCTACTAACTAAAATGTGTACAAAAAACAAAAATGACCATTGAAATTCAAAAGTTTTTTTTTATTAAATCAAGGTATCTCACAGAAGAAAGGCTTGTTAAAATTTGAAGATGGTTCTTGCTGAAATATGACCATATGAAGCATAAATCAACGTGTTTATGTACGTAGTATGCTGCTGTATGCCGCGCAATAAAGATGTAATCCATTTCTCTATGATCTAATCCCTAGATTCAAATATCTTCGTTTTTTATGCTTATTACTTGCTACTATTTCAACTTCATATATTCATAGCCATCCAAATTTAAGTGATCATCGTCCTTTAAATAAATTGATTTAATTTAAATCATTTAAATCATTTGTTAATAAGGCTCCACTTGTCAACTTATAGCTATTTTGTGGATTAAATATGAGTAGGAATACATATACGCATGCTATGTGGCATGAATGTAATGAAATGCTCCTTAAGCAGTTGAAAAATTATTAACTTGCACATGCAGTTTCAAACCCTCTTTTGTCTCAAATAATCGTGTACATGTACACTGATATACACTGATACACTGAACCTATGAATTCTGTAGGAATTGTGTATTCCTCAGCCTGTCTATTGAAGTTTATTCCACATCTTGAATAATTTAATTACATGGTATAGTTTATATGACTCTTTCAACTTTGGAATTGTAATGAATGATTAGATTTCAATGCAACCACATGTAATACCAATTACTTGAGCTTTTGGCAGTGGATCGTGGAGCATTGCTTGATAAATTAACGACATGTAGTAAATATTGACTGACGCTGTACAGGCAACGTAAAAAATATTGAAACAGTAACTGAAATGAAAATTGGTGCCATATTTGGCGAGCTCTTTGTTCCAGCTCAATATAAAACTTTGGCGTACGTGCATATCGTTCTCACTTGCCGTCGCTAATCATTGGAATTCCCTCACATGTGAAGAAGTGGGTCCAACTGTTATTCAGATGAATCATTTCAAATCAAACTCGATGGTGTACTTTCGGAGACAAAAGTGACATCTTGGGTCTTTCTTTTGATTCTCTGCTATCAATTTATGGTTGATTTCGAAAATAGAGTTATTGCATGTGTTGTCATTATTTTCACTACAAATTATAATGTAGGCCTATTGTCATCGTACAGAATATCTTGTTAAGGCACGACTAATTGCTTGTAATTGGCAGCTCTTGCTAATCCAGAGCATCAGGCCTGCCATTCATGCACGTTATGTATGTTATAAATTATAGAAATTGAATGATGTCCAACGGTCTATGCTGACCAAGTGATGTCCAGAGGTCTAGACTTTAACCATTCCGTTACAGAGACGCCAGCCGTCTCAGCCCCGACCGGCCGCATTTACTAAGTGGACAATGCTTTGGCGTGCACCCTAGATTGAAGGATTTACCATAACAGATACTATATGTAGGCCTATATATAGAATCCGAGAAGCCAAAAGAAGCTGTGATTTGAAAGATAAGAGACGATCGATGCAATTCCCCTAAATTCACAACAATTGTCAGAAATTTTCTCAATTGTGGTTTTGTTCATTTAGACCCTGCACATACACAAATATCTGCTCCACACAAATAATGGCTAGTCAAGCTCTTCTCAAGGTCTACCCAATCTATATGCACATGCAAATTTGATTGAGACATGCATATCAGTCGAATATATCATCTATCTCATGAACAAAGTGCACACGGATGGCTTATATTTATGCCGTCATTAATGCACTTATGCGTCAGCACCATCAATTAATATATCATTACAGAGTTGGAAGTGGGTCGTGGTTCATGGGTCAGGTGGGTCAGGTGGGTCGTGGGCTACATTTAGCGTGGGTCAGGTGGGTCGCGGGTCAGACTTCGTTGACCCACTTCCAACCAGTTTGACCCATGATGGATTTGACAATCTCAAATACAGTAAACTTCATTTATTCGTATTCTTATCATTCATGAAAAATGATTGAGTCAGTGTTACTGAAAGGGGTGATGGATGCACACAGTCAAAATATGCAACACTATTGACTTTCACACACCTCACAGTTTCGAAAGGGGGAGGAATTCACACAAAGTAAAGGCTCGAAAACAACTGCTGCTGTCTACTGAGAGATGTTGGTTGGTGGAGAGACGTTGTTTGAGTACAATTGTGTATGCTCGATTCTCTGTCGCTATGCCTGACGATACCCAATGATATGTGACCTTGATTTCAGGGATACAGCTACTGAAGATGTCAGGTGTTCAGAGGTCTTATTCATCTTAAACATTTTCTTGCAATGCCAACTGACCTTCGTTTTGTTTGTTTCGTTTGATTTTGTTGGTCTTTCGTAGAAAATATCATCTGGTAGAGATTATTATGGTAAATCTGTGGTATAGATTGATCAGAGCCTAAATATTTTCGAAAAATGTAATTGATCAAAATATCTTGACAATATACATGCTTCATATCTAGAGTATTTAGCCGTTCAATCTACTTTCGCATCATACATGTTCCATGTCTCATTGCTCATTCGATAATGATAATCTGAAATACGATAATTCATACGACGGTCATTGGTATAGACTTATCCCCTTCACACAGACTTTTTACGGCAGAGCTCTGTGAGGAGATATTTTTTGGCACTTCGTATCAATAAAAAGTTTCGTTTTGATATTTGATTTGGTGTCAATAAAAATAGGAATATTTACATGATGTCGCTAGTGATTGTTATCACAACGCACTCGCACATGTAGCGCCACTCAAATATATCAGTTCATCTATATCTATTGTAAGCTTGAATTATAATCTTGTCATCGTGCAATTTTCTATTCACGCGTTACGCATGCTTACTACATTTGCTTTCAATGAATGTCATTCCTGCATCAAATATATGTAAAACTTTCTACTTAAATCTAACATTAGCGGAAGTTAATGAAATTTGAATCAATTGCCATCAGAAGCAACAAAATATTAGTTTGACGATTTTTGTGGGATAATTTTCACACATGTAATATCTAACATAATAAATGCATGAATAAATGATTTAGGCCTACTGCAATCTTATTTTTAACTTCATTTGATTAGTATTGAAATGTAAAATTTGAAATTTAGTCTGTAGGGCTATCAACTTGACTAACCATCTCTCTACGAGTTAAATAGGCGGCACTAAAAGGGATAGTAAAGAATTATAACATGGAACAGAATCGTTTAAATTTTTTAAGAACCTTAGGCATTTGTGGTACATGAATTTTGATTATGAGATAATTTTGATGAGGTTGCATGTCCATTTATCATGTGACAAGTGATCTGATACACATGAATCTTCATAACAAATCTTAACAATAATTTTGATACTAGGAAGCCTCTACCTAGATGCAGGGTGTGTCTTAAAAGTTTGGTGAATGATGAGATATCTCTGAAAAAGAAGAAGCTGTGTACACACAAACACACATCAATGTTCAATGAGGTGTCACTAAGCATAGCCGCGCACTATCATAGATATCTGCAGACGCATTGAAAAGTTCAATCAGATATGGAGTGTTCGTCACCCTTTGAATAATGCTGTAACAGGCAATCGATTAACATTTCACTTTGTCCAAATGGAGCCACACATTAACATCAAATTCTGTTTCAAGTTAAAGAAGACGGCAGCCGAGACACATGAGATGCTACTTGAAGCCTATGGAGAGGAAGCAGTTAGCAAAAAGTGCGTTTACGATTGCTTCAAAAGATTCAAAGACGGGAAGGAATCGATGGAAGACGAAACACGCTTTGGTCGTCCATCGGCAAGCTGAACTGACGTCATGATTGCAAAAGTGCGATACATTTTGTATCAAGATGCCGAATGACACTTCGGTTGATGGCGGAGGAGTTGGGAATGAGTAAAGGCACTATCCACACCATCGTTCGGGAAGACCTTGGAAAGCGGAAGATTTGTTCACGTTTTGTGCCACACCGACTGACTGTGGAGCAAAAGCATAGACGATTGAAATGCTCCAAAGATTCCATCAACCAATGTCAACATGATTCCTCCTTTCTCACCACCATCGTTACTGGAGAAGAATCATGGTGCTACCAATACGACCAAGAAACCAAGCGCCAATCGATGGCTTGGCGTTCTCCATCTTCGCCAAGACCCACTAAGACTCGACTTCAAAAGTCGAAATTGAAGAAAATGCTGATAGCCTTCTTCGACGGTTTGATGCACAAAGAATTTGTCCCTTCCGGTCAGACAATGAACGCCGCCCTCTATGAAGAAGTTTTGAGACGATTGTTGCAACGCATTCGTCGTGTCCGACTAGTACTGCACAGGACTGGATCGTGGGCGCTGCTTCACGACAATGCACCGGCTCACAGTGCGATTCGTGTTCGACAATTCTTGGTTCAACCTGGTACCTCCTGCAGACCATTCCCGTAGAGGCTTTTTCGGAGAGCTTCCGAAACCTTCTTGAGCGCTGTCAGCTGTGTGTTGAGAGGGGTGGGGACTATTTTGAAGGGCAATAAATTAATTTTTGTGATATCTAAAACTTTTATTGCTCTATGAGAAAATTCACCGAACTTTTTAGACACACCTTGTAGACCTAGAATCTTGAATGAAAATGAAATTAAAGATGATACCAGAAAAGGAAATTGCACTCACAATATTCACCCTTGCAGCATGTAGTTTTGGTGGGTCAAGTGGGTCATGGGTCAAGGTACCCCGTGGGTCAGGTGGGTCGTGGGTCATGTTTTCGTGAAAAGTCGGTGGGTCAGGTGGGTCATCGGTCAAGTTTCGTTGACCCACTTCCAACTCTGTATCATTATATGTATTGCTGACATTATTCAGTAATAGCGATTTAATGCATAAGCTTACACAAACTGTAAATGCCATTATAGTACTTTATGTGCTATCTAGATTTTGCAAAAATAAGATTAAGTAAGTCCTAAAGTCAAATTGTACACCTTCTAATCAAATCTTCAATTACTTATTAAACAGATGCAGGATATGCATGCATGCACACAACACGTTTCACAAGGGTCATTATCAAAAGCTTACTTATTGCTAAACATTTGCTAAATGAAGATACATACGGATACTAATAAAGGATGCATACGTGTATTTGTAACAAAAGCTTTTTTGATGTGATGCGTAATATGTCATGTATAGTTTGTGTACATGAATCCACTTGCAATCAACTATATTCCTTTGTAATGTTTTCATGTTGGTTTCTAAAGTCACTGCTTTGTATAGAAAACAGTGCAATTTCAATCCACGCAGTCTCAAATTTCAAATAAACCTTGTAGACTTCACTAAAGTGGTGACCATTATTGGGTCTCAGCTAGGGTACACCCAAGAATATAATAGAATAGAATTTTTGTAGATGTGTTGGAGAGACGTATTAATGCAAGGACTTCTTTCATCAAATATATCTATGGCCGATGTCCAATGTCATCCATTTTCAAGTTGCTCAGCGTGCCCGACATATCATGTATGACTACAAAGCAATTTTGCAAATACTTCGGCATCTTTAATTTTCATTTAGGGACCGATAGCATTATTTAAAACCACGACTGGAATTAACCTTGATCCAGGCATCTACCTTGATCCCTGTCCGCTTCCCGTCGTCATATATTCTGTGCTACGTTATTCGGTGACTGAAGAAGGCGGATGCGAAATGTCTGGGAAACACATTTCAAGACAGCCGAGCAAGCAGCTCGCCACTTACTCAATGAACTTGAGGCTAGGTCAATGATTTTTTAAGAATGATCCTCTTTTAATATCATTTACAGAACGTTGGCTCAGAAGATTGAGGACGACTTTTATTCACGACTTCAGATATAAAAAGGGTACCCCAGCATCTCTTGTAGTTCCTTGTACATCGCTAGTTAAGATCTGAAGAGGCGCCCATGTCCTAAGACTTTTCTATAGTGTCAGCACTAATAAAAAGGTGTCATCTGATTCTGTTCTGCGACTGTCAGTTTTGCAGTGAGTAGGTCATCCTCTTCATTTGTGAGAGGTATTGCCAACTTCGTCAAGCCATTAAAGTTTGGGCAGGGATGACAACCAACTTCGCTCTCCCATAGAATGAATCGACTAACTACTTAATTTTTTGAGGAATGGTTGCATACAAATCTCCAACAACCGCAGGTCCTGTGGATAGCGGAGCATGTGCATAAGGATTGAATGAAGTTTTGGGTTGGTCAAAAGCATTACCTCTTGAGCATTTTTAGATTGGGGAGAGGGGAGAAAGCCCCTGCCGCCTGGCATCGGCATTTAAGATTATATTTTCCATAGGTCCATAACCTCCCCCATCTGAAAATCCTGCCTACGTCCCTGATATACAGTATATATAAGTTCATGAAGATCTGAAACACAGTGTATAGCACAAGTATACTTAGGCTATTGATATTAACCTCAGGCGTGGTGGACTTTGACTATCGGGCTATGATGAACCTTCAAATCGACTAACTTGATGTATTTGTATGAAGCATCTCTTCTGCATCACGTTGCTAAGCTGATTTGTGAAAGGCGGAGATCAAAATGATGGCGATTTAGCTATCATGTGCAAGGAATGAAAAGAAGAAATGGAAGCGACTTTCAGTTACAATAGAATTGAAATTGTTATTATTATTGGAGGATCATCTGTCCGATGCCTTCATGTAGACCGAATCATTACAATACCTATCATATCAGATCGTGGTCCATTCATCATAGGCCTTCTACTTATACTCATGAATTTCAGATAAATGGAGTTTGAGGTACTCAATTAACATACCTACTAGGTTAATTTCTGTGAGTATTCACTAAATGCTGCTTTTAGTTTCACTAAATTGCACCAGCAGTAATTAACAAGTGCTGACAATGCATGTAGAATGCCTCATTTAAATATCGAGCAACATTCACATTCGAAAAATGGGAACATGCCTGTAAAAGTGTCATTTTGCGTTCAATGATATAATGGAATATCTTCTTTATTTCTTGAAAATGAAAATCCAAAAACATTTCAGTAAAATTATGATCAACTGAACAGCATGAGTAAACGCAAAAAATAACTCAAGTGATCGAGAAAGACAGGAGAATATTGTAAAACGTCAGTGCATGCCAAGCATTTCATTGATTATGATTGCACAGAACACAGTAAAACAGTTTCGTCGTCTTTCCGTATGGGACAAAGGAACCGAGAAAGTGCGATTGCCAATTGGTTGAATAGAGTGGTTAAGAGGGTGTGTTGGTTCAGTCGCGACAAGGAGGAGTTTCTCTATAGAAGAAAAATTATTTCCGAAAAAAGTGATCATATGAATGAGAACATGAACAGTTGTTTCTACAAATGCGGCGAGCACGTTTAAAAATTCGTTTCGTCGGTGACTAGGCAAAAGATCACATGTGCAAAATTTTCAAAAACGATTTTTTACCGCAGAAATATTCTAAATTGTGTTTTACATAATGTTCTAGGAGGATCTCATCGAATTCGATCGCCAAATTTGTTTAAATTTAGAAATGCAGAAGACCTCATGTGTCGACTTCCATTTTATATACGACAGAAGGCCTTATGTACATGCTTATTTTATTTTTGTTCATATGTCACTTTCGTAGACTACGACTAGCCTGATGAGGTTTTTATTTAATAAAAACAAAAGGTAGCGAACCGAACAAGCAAGTCATCCACGGTAGGGCGGAAACACGATTAGGATAAAAAAATTGTCCATCTACATATTATACACCAATCGAGAGCTGAGATCATGAGGAAATCGAATATGTAAGTTAAAAAATCGAATCTCAATGTCCTTTTTGTACAGAGAGCAAAATTCAAAATGGCCGCCAAAATACTGTATTTTGATACCTATGTTAACAGGAAATGATAATCTGTCTACGTATTTGGCAATTAGAGACCATTTGTATAGTCCGTATTATGCAGTGGATACACGAGAATAAATTCGGACAGCAGAAACAATGATTACGCTTTTTTAATGGTAGTATGTGACGAGTATTAAACTATAATGTAATTATGTGATGTAAAAATCACCAAAAATTACTATCCAATTTTGTTTCTTTTATAAATGCACCAATATGAAATTATGGAATACGTTTTTCATACATCAACCCAAAATTTCGCACTACAGCTTGTAGCAGCTGTTTTCTACGCGTTTTACAATTCATTCACGAAAAACAAACATTGCTAAAATCATTATTTAATATTCAATTGAAAAAAGGAAAAAATAACACAAAATCAGAAGATACGCAAATGCTTTGCGCTGTAATCGTTAACTGCCTTCAACAACTGCTCCGGATAACGCGGGTTCACTTCATCGACCTTGTATTTGGCCCAAGTAGATTTAAAGTCAGCATGAACTGCCTCAACAGCCTGCTCGCTGTATCGTCCGAGTCCAGTGTGCACAGAATCACAAAAATCTGTGATATGGTGAAAGACTGTGTGGACCTTTGGACTGATCGAAATACCGAGAGAGAGGTAACTTTTCTCAAAGTCATGGATAATCATTCGGAAATCTAGATCGAGATCATGGCCGTAGCAGGTTCCACAACTTTACGAAATTTTTCTAAGGCCTCGACATATTTCAAGCCTTGCAACGGGCACATGGATCGTAGTGCATCGATTCTGGAAGCAACTTCTTGCACGAGTTTCCGTTGAACAAGCCTCCATGTATGGCTTCTCTCTCAACAAAGCATGTGCGTGGCCAAGTCATGGCTTCTGGCCACTCTTTTTCTAATTCTTTAAACATTTTTTGAAAGGTCCTATGAGAAGGTGTAACTCAGGAGGAGGAAGAAGATCAATCGCTCGTTGTGATGATTCGCCTCTCAGAATTGGACAATGTATAACATTCCCGAAATGTTTTGCTTTGGACTTGTCCTGATCAGTCTCGTCATACCATCGCCAGAAAGCATCATTCAAGCTTCCAAGCGTTCGAAGATTGCCCTTAAATCTCAGAGAAGATTTGCTTGAGTCACACCAAGTGCACGGGTGTGAAGAGCCGTGAGACATCAGACCGAGTAAGAGATTTGCTAATTTCAAATCTGTAGCAATAACCTTCGATGTCAATGAGGAAAAGGAGTCTGGACCTACCAAGCGAATCAGATACCAAATCTTTAAAAGGTTCGAGTAATTTTCTTGAATGTTTGGGATAATACCTATAAGGAAAATACCTTTAACGCTGTTTTCTCTCCTGGAGGCATTCGAGAAAACAGATAGACAAATCTTAAAAAAACCACCTCCACCATCAACTCCCAATTTGAAAAGTAACCCCGCTGCCGATCCATAATGACGGTGCTCGATAATTTCTCGAATCAAGCCATCCAAATTGGTGCAACGCACAAACGGTCTGTCAACATGCTTGCACTCATCAGCAGTCTTACTAAAAAAGCTTTCACATGAAACTGCAAAGAACGAATCAAGCGAGTGATTTAACTCAATCAGTTTGCTTTTAGCATTTGATTCAACACTCTTCCTACTACCTGAAGCAGATCGAATGACACCAGCTAGCTTCAGTGTTGCATTGGAACTCAAATTCAGATCGGACTGAATATTCGAAAGATCATTTACATCTAGTCTACGGAGTGGAGATCTCAACGTGGACGTTGGAGAAACTTCAATTTTCAATGGTTGACCTACAAGTGTTGAAAGACTTACTGAATTTGTGGGAGACTGCATTGCTGTTGACTTCAGCACAGAGGCTGCAAGCTGCTCAGACGTTTTGCCTTTAGACGACAGTTGCTTCAGATTATCAAATCTAGTGGTCTTGGAGCACTGATGAGGAAGGCCTTTCCCTAAATGTGTAAGAGACGCACCTTAATGCATGCATCGAGTTCTGTATGCAATCCTGCCGCAAAAGAGATCAATCAATCTTCTATTCAAGAACTGATCGGCAACTGCTGTTTTCATTAGTCATCATCTGCTATTTGATTCTACGTTTTACGTATTCATTTACTTTTTGTTGTTACAGCAACAGGCACGCACACAGGCAGTGCAGCTACATGTATACATACATTCTTGGTTGATGGCGTCTAAATGTCATGATTAATGATGTGGAGCCTACATGTACACAATTGGCAATATGATGGGACGTCAACATAAGGAAATAGGATAAAGAAAACGACTGTGCCTATATTGTTAGCCGCCGAAGAAACTGTGTCTATTTTCATACACATGTACATGTAGATGTATATTATTAACATATTGATGAAATTGGGCATCATATCATCATTTAAACAAGCGTTGCGAAAAGGCCAGCCGCAATCAATTTCATTATCTAGGCAAATGTAAACTTCAAAATATTATATTCAGTCAGCCAAGATCAATTGCAATTTGCTTTTTTTGCAACGTTTCTTTAAATAATATTAATTCGCATGTCTAAGTACATTTACATGTGCATTTATGTGTTTGTACATGTATGCAATGAATAACTGGAAGTCAAAGCACTTTAGGAAAGTAAGTATTCCTCCTATCAATATTACATTAAGTTATCAATACCACATGTATACACCCGTGCATGTAAATGTTTGCTAAGACAAAGGCTAAATATACATTCAGCCATGTGATAAGAAGATTACGTATACTGCGTGTTTATACCACTACATACAACTGCAAAATTTACTTATAGGCCTTAGAGAATAAATATCACAAATTCACCATTAGTAGATTTATAGAACAATGAAATAAAACATGCATGTTCGGATAGCGACTTTTAGTGATTTTTACATCACATAATTACATTATAGTTTAATACTCGTCACATACTAACATTAAAATAGCGTAATCATCGTTTCTGCTGTCCGAATTTATTTTCGTGTATCCACTGCATAATGCGGACTATACAAATGGTCTCTAATTGCCAAATACGTAGACAGATTATCATTTCCTGTTAACATAGGTATCAAAATATAGTATTTTGGCGGCCATTTTGAATTTTGCTCTCTGTACAAAAAGGACATTGAGATTCGATTTTTAACTTACATATTCGAATTCCTCATGATCTCAGCTCTCGATTGGTGTATAATATGTAGATGGACAATTTTTTTTATCCTAATCGTGTTTCCGCCCTACTGTGCATCCTTGTTGTAATAAGGACGTCGGCGAGTCTGTTAATTGCTAGCTGCGGTGCATGCGGTGTCATTATGTTCATTATGTTGGCTTTCATGTTTAAGTAGTATGTTGGCCAACATTTTGCTCTATATCCAATAGTTTCCTCTGCTTCTATATTTTCGAGACAGATCACAATTAACTCCTTTTGTTCAACTATGTCTACAATTTTTCATAGATACTGGATGAACCTCGTAATTGGCATGCATTTCTGGCTATTCCAAATAGGCCTATTCTGTTAGACACCGATCGATTCTTTCTTTTAGGCTTTACAGGATGTAATGATGTATTACTGTGGAAGTATCAAACTGCTTGGAAAAGTAGGTTTAGTCATAACCGTGATTAGTGGGAATGCAATTCAACATTCCCCAATAAACACAGATAAAGTATAGTGGGCCTACTGAATGCAGTATGAAAGGAAAGCAATATGTTGAGTATGCTCACTATACGAGCAAGCTGACCAACAATGTCAACAATGCTCAAATATTCCATGCTATAGCGTCATTGACGGTCATATTATGTGAAATAGAAAATTATACATGAAGAGGATCATAAAGCAAAATTTTCATCAGCATGTAAATATTGGCCTATTGTTGAGCGATCAGTTTCGCAATCTTGGGAGTAGGAAAAGATTAGGATAGCGAAATACCGAGATTGTTTTCCTAGAAACCCAAAATTCCCGGAATTTGGAAGAGTAACCAGGATTTCAATCCCTAATAATGACTCATCACACAGCATTCACGAGTATTCAAGTCATCTTGATGACAATTA
Organism: Prostheceraeus crozeri; assembly: GCA_907163375.1. Taxonomy (NCBI): domain Eukaryota; kingdom Metazoa; phylum Platyhelminthes; order Polycladida; family Euryleptidae; genus Prostheceraeus; species Prostheceraeus crozeri. The sequence goes on from CAJQUW010013127.1 coordinate 1,504,241, forward strand.
CATCATTTAACGTGATGTCGTATGAAAAGAGGCGTCTTCAAGCTGTTCTGGTGTCTAAATTATAGTCTAAGAAAGACAGGTTTTCATCAATGAGATAAATTCTGTTGAAAAAATCGGTGACAACTGAGTCTACGTGTGATTCAGTACATATCATACCCATTTACATTCATTACATCTGATGGAAACAACGATATACCTATGAGATTGAAGGCTTATCCATCAGTGATTTTCTAATGACGTGTTATTTGCCTTTTACGGAGTCCTCTCGCATCCAGAACTTGTACAAATGTGCATTAACTTTTGCATGCACATGTGTTTTACCCATTTAAGCATATCGGACAAGTGAAACATTAACCTTCGAATTCGCCTTGCTGAGAGGTTTCAAAAAATATACTATACTTACATTTTCCATGAACTTCCTACGAAAAAATAGTAAATTAGTCTACATGCAAAATGCCCTATGTGCACATAGCAAGGACGCAAAAGACCATATGTGCCGATGGGTCCTCCAGAGCTGCGTAGGACAATCTGCAGTAAAACAACTCTGTGGCAATTTTTAATGGTAGCGTTAAATGATAACACTTGGCTATCTCAGTTATTCCAATATTGTGTATTTTTTACGAAAAATAGAAATAATGCTCTTCTGAAAAATTGAAATTTTGCACTTAAAGCATTTTGCCGATTCACCGACGATGTTTGACGATTTGGCGGCATTTATAAATCAAATTTCCATATAATGGAGCACAGCAGAGAAGCACACGTTCTATTGCCGATTCTTAAAAAACCATAAATCATCATGCGAAATAGAGGGTTTAAGGACACGAAATAAGTACAGACGTCATGAAGATCATCAGCAAGCCTAACTTACATTTCTCAACACAAGTCCATATTTAATCGCGCAGCCACAACCTGAGTAAATTACCTGCGGGTTTTTTCCGGGTATGGAAGTAGCTCGATCCAATTTCATAGTAAACACACATTGTGCATGCGCTTGCGGAGCACATCGATGCTTCGTTATGGAGATATTCTTGTTAAGAGGACCTTAAGAGGGTCGCGGTCATGTCTCATTGTCAAATGCCAGAAAGTCTGTGATTTCGTCAATACATTCATTGCTAATGAATTTCTGGTTTCGAATGTTCCGCAAAATGTTAATTATAGAACCAAGTAAAATTTTAATTATTTCATGCCATATGGCATTGCTTTACAAAATGTTGCGATGCTATTATAACCTATTGAGTGACATCAAAAATTGAAGGAGAATCAGCACACTTTATAGAATATTGACATAGATATATCATATAATTTGTTAAATGAATCAATCATTTCACTGCGATGTCATGTAGTAGATTCCGCCAATGTTAGAATATCTTATCAAACGAATTTGTTTTAATTTGATAGAGGAAAATTCGTTACATTTCGATTGATTATAAGACACGAATATGAATCGTGATTCAAAAAAAGTGGAATCTATTGCAGCGGTAAGTGCAAAGCATTATAAGGTAGGGAAGAGTATCACTGTTTCTGTTTTCTTTAAGGTAATTCTACTGACTAGCAACAATTTTCCGCATTAAAGGAAGAATTTTAAGATGAATCTGTCTGTACAGTGCAGTCCTGTAATTTAGGAGACTTGGTAACTGAACATCCGTGTTCGTAGTCCATCAGTTTAGTGTGGTAAAACAACTTCCCGGGAATATGAAAACCCAGGATTTCGGTGCTTGAAAATAATCGGGAATTCCCGAAGCCAGATTGCCGCAACGAACTCCAACGTGCATTAAATTAAAAAGCACTAGTATGAGATCTATTTTCATTGAAATTAAAACTGAATTATTCATGTCTACCAATCAATTGTCAAATAAGAAATTACTCATCTACGAGACTCAATTCGGTGAGTAACAATTGCGATTTCTTCAGTTGCAGCATCTTTGATTTGATGCTGCGGCAAGCTTTCATAACATGTTCTCATTATTGTTCGATTGGTAAATATGAGCGACATTTTCTCCTCAGCCGAACAGATCTGTCAGCAGTGTAATGATAACAGATAGATTCAGGAAATGTCAAGGTCTCGCACCGCCCCATCGTTTGATATACAACAGCAGTCATATGTGTATTGATGGTGCAGATGTTGTAATATCTACTCCAACTGATCTTATTCGTGATGAGGTAGATTCTTTAGGAACCAATTTTTAATTATTTGCCAACTTTAGAATTGAGGTATGTGATTCATTTAAGATTGGACGTAGTGGAGTTTGCTTTGTACATGCATGTTGTTTCTAAACTATGGAGAATAGCATGTAACAATACTTACAAAGATTTTTGAGCCGAATTAGAAAGAGTTTTAATTCGGTATAAAGTTTTAGCCATCCAGTCACAAGCCCTTTCAAGTTCTTTGCTGAGAAGTATTATAAACATCATCATAAACATTACAGTTCGAAGAAAGCAAGACGCTAAAATGAGGTCTGAATCGTATTGATGCTATGGATTTTATGCTATACAGCCAAGAAACGTGCTCATTGAATTGTAGACTACTCTATGTCTCCTCTAGCTAATCAAAAGAAGCGTCTGGAAGATTCGTGCCTTATTTGAAACACAGTCTCTTGTAAGCCAGCGTGTTTCTGATTTAGCTAATTCATATTTCACGTTTTTTGTGTCATATTCACTAAATGTAAAACCGCACAAAATGATTTCAATTTAGTACTATGTTAATGTATAGCGAGTTTATCATGTGTGATGTGCCTAATAAATTATCTCTGAAATTTTTAGTTCAATTATAAACTTGCACCATTGACACTTCCGATGTGAAAATTGGTTGTTAATCACGTGCTCCTAAATTGAAAACTCCAGTATTTTAAAGCTTACAGGCACTCATCAGTGTTGCCAGAGTTCAATGTCACTGCATTGTCTACGTCCCACGAATGACTCAAGTTGATTTTGCTGTGGGAGTTTGTGGTAATGGGTGAAACAAGGATGATACAAAGCGACATTCTGACTCCAACTAATTCCGCAAAATAATCCAGTTCTCCAAAAACAAGTTCACTCGCGTCCTATCAATGACGAACGAACACCAAAATGCGTTCCATCATAATGAGATTGGAATGCATGCATCCCTAACAAAAAACAGGGCGCATGTAGATACCGTCAAGGAGTTGTATAGCAGATTTTTGTTGTAGAGAAATCAAGAAAAATAGTAGAATGGTCATGTCCTTTCTCTATATCAAATGAATTGATATTCTTCCATCTTTCTTCTTTGAAGGAATTGCTAAGAAGGAAATTCTAGAATTATCTGATCTAATTTGAATGTATTATTACATATAACATTTTCTTTCCATCGCATGCACTATGAATCATTTTAAGATGTATCATGTATGCAATTTGTATGCTCAAACTGAACTTATGCATTTCTGAAGTAAATGAATTACAAAAATCGATTTAAATTTGTTTAACACTCAAAGCAAAGAAGTATTCAACTGAAATATCATCAAATAAAGAGGCTATCAATTATTAATTGGGGTAAACAATCAATTGATTCTTATTGCGGATGGATTCATGCAAGTAATGGTAATTATTCATCATCAAAATTGAATAAACTAATTCTTTCTGTTGGAATTTTCAATTTTATGTTCACTTCAACGTAGGCTAGGCACGCGCATAAAGTATATGTAGTTACATTCATAGTGTCGGATGAGTATATTGCAAAATTTAACATTTGTCTGTGCATCACTATCGTAGTGATGATCAATTATTGAAGCATGTGAATGAAAAATCATATGCGCCTACATATAGATAGCTGGACATACAGTAGAGTTTCCAGAGTTGCAATAAAAGTCTTGTGCTTTGTAGTAACCACAGAATTAAATATTTTGTTTATCTGCTTCGGTTTGCTAGAAGTGTGATTAATACGAAATCGACGGCACATCGAGGAACCTATAAAGTGGGCAAGAAGGAATTCCTAATATCTTGCAGAGATAGGAAAAAAATGTCGTGCGTCGCTTGCGGATTAATGTGAGTTCCAGCAGAGTGCTTTGATTGAGGAAATTCCTTCAGATTCGAAGAATTCAGATCATTGCGCACAACTTTTCTCATTAATGTTGGCCCTTCCGATGATTATTAAAAAAAGTAGCAGGCGTGCGAAAATTAGTTCACCTGATGATTCGACTATCCTCTTCTTAACATTCCTCACTGCATAGTGCATACACTATGAATCGAATGTTAGCCAGGCGATGTGTGTTTTGGTGTGTGCGAAGTGATATCACAGCACGCACGGATCCCTCACTGGCTGCAGTGTCCTCTGCTGACAGCTTTTTGTTTGCCATTTCCAATAGTGAGGGAAACACGAATTATCCATTCGAGAAGGATCAAGTTGTCTAATTCTGTGATGTGCGATTTCGATATTAAGGTTACATATAACCCTTCCTTTCTAGGAAACCGAAGCGCGCACAGATGAATCTAATTCTGTGGTTGTAACACACTAAATAGGTTGTGGATCAAAAAGACCTATTAGTGCTCTAGAAACCTTGAAGCTATCAGAAAGCAATATATATGTGCTCTGTAGCATACTAAAACTATTGAAAGTGTGATGTTTTCCCCATGATTGTGAGTAGTAATCATGCTGCAAGTGAAGCGGTCAATCAGCTAACTTCCCTATCATTTCAAATCAATCGGTTACTGCAATTTTTCGATGGCAGCAATAAATTTACTGCCATTGTTTTATCACAGCAATCAACTAATTGCAACTTTTTCCACGACAATCAATGAATGGCAATTTTATGATGCCAGCATACAATTGAAATGCAATTAATGTTTGATAGCACTTCATCCGGTTCACTACCAATAATCAAGAATCAGCGAACCCCAATTGACCCGCATTCAACCCGTGTGTGGCAGTATATTGCCGGTTGACTGTTACATGATAAATGATTACGTGGAGACATTTTGACGTAATTCGTATGCGAGAAAGTTCACAAACGTGCAAGTCAATCTGCTGCTACCATCAGTAACTCTGACACATCGTTTTGCAATCGACTGGTACAATGTCTCAGACCATGGAACCACAGGTGCTTATCTAAGCCCAAGCATTATGACTTGCATCATACAATTGTCTATTTATAATTTTCCCTTTGAATTCAAAATCAAATGATGCATTTCACGGTGCCTTCTTTTACAATCATGACATAATTAAGTCATGTAATTTGTCTTTTTCTAATTCTTCACAGTGATCTTCTTCGGATAAAAGCTTTATCGCTGATAAATATACTTTATAATAGCTATATAGCTACATTCAGTGAAAAATCAATGTCGCTCCTTGACCTGACATCTGACCAGTAAAACGTAGATAAATTTACGTAAGTAAAATTATTCTGCAAACTATTTTATATCCACTCTGACGACTGATTTCAAGCATACTTGATAGCGCCGAGCAGATTTCTGAGGACTGCTGATGCGAGTGGCTTCCAATTGATCATCTTTCATCTGATGTTTCTCAGTTCCTCGAAGTCATTAAATAGACGAAATAACAGTGGTGCCCATGCGCATAAGTCATACATCTGACCAGCAACAGACAGATCATGAGCGGTGTTCTGCAACCTCGTGGTCACGTACTCTGTGCACAAATGTACGAATTAAACGAATTTCTTTCAGTTATTAAAGTAAAGTTCCCCACAATCCACAGTCAACGAGGAGCTGTGCCAAAAAAGTTTGCCGCATTGTTGCTTCGCAGTTGCCCTATAACATCAAGCACAATGGAGAGCAATCTAAAAAATTTCGCTGATAATTATTGTTGTACCATTCTTTCTATCGTAGTTATCATTGCATAGCTTCCTTTGCAGTTATTATTCCTTACTGTTCTACATGTCTTCATTACAGATAAAGCTAAAACACTTGCTGTAGATGCTGACGAGTAAAATCTGGTGAAACGTTTGGGACAGCCTATACTGTAGTAAAAGATTTTTTTATAAATCAGGCAACGTTCTGCACATCTGAATGCAATTACTGTGCAATGACAGGAATATATGGAAAAGAAGTTTCAATAAAAAAGGTGTCGATTCAACTGCGTGACTCTTCCTAACCAACAAATTCTGTTTGAATAATTGCAATTATTATCGAAAAAGCTCTAATTTAGATGCTTTATTATGTTCTTGATAGGGTTAAAAACATTGCTTGTTTTAAAACAGGTTTTTTAATTAAAAAACATACATATTTTTTTAGAATTTCTCATTATAGTGTTTTTTGAGACATTTGATCAAACTTTCGATTACAAGCCTAATTATGGAAGTTTAGACATCTAAATCTTAGTTAGATATCAGTAATCATAACATCAATTATTGTGTGTTTTCATTGGTATTTTGGATCATTTCATGGGGAGCGAATGCACTCATTGTAAGTTGTACACTTTCGGCACAAAAATTTAGAATTATATTTCTCCTTTTGTGTCACTATTCATTGTTCCTAACGCTATTTAATCTCTGTATCAGAAACATAGAAATAAACTGTTTATCTGAAGTTCGCTAGAATGGAAATTGACTCAAGGTCGCGGCACATCCGGGGGAACTAAGTTGGGGCATGAAGAACCAATTAAAACCTTAGATTCACTCATGTGACTGATTCTAACCCAATGATGCAGACGTTGGCAGGTGCATCAAAGTGAAAATGCGTGCGATTTATGTGCCGTTATTGTGCATTGCATGAAGCTTAATTTCCATTCTAGAGGTTTTATTGGTGTCAATTTCTATGATCAGAAATTGCTGCTCAGGGTTCTCTTTTCATGTCTATTATTAAAACTACCGATGACGTTGGTTGAACATTTTAGAAAACGCCATAGAATGAGAGCACTAAAAGACAAAAAATACAAAAGACATGTTTTTGTTTTAAACATTTCAAAAAGTCATGGTTTTCTTCAGCCCAAATTCTGGATTGCGAAACTTTCAATAGGAAACAGACAAAGAAAAAGATGCAAGTAATTCATTATAAAATTGACTGAAAAGCAAACATTATATAGTAAGTACATCATTTTCGTATCAGAATTCTGAGTGCGTTGATACATGACTATGACCATGAGACCTTCAGGACACAATATCATGTGTGGTTCAGTGGTCATCCACTTTTGTTAGAAATTCATCAAGCGCAAAAATTTATTGATTTGATTATATCATTCTTCAAAAATTGCATGGTTGGTTGACTTAAACCGATTTTTCATGTTTCAGTTCCGTCAACAACAGCCTATACGTCTATCATAAGCAAAGCAAGAAGAATCCAGAAAATTTGATTGATGCACAATGTAAGTACGACAATGCAGTACAGCCTACTTGATGTGCCCTCGTGGTTCATGAATTTAAGACTCTTCAGTTTTCCTTCGTTTTTCAAGAATTTTTGTTTGACCATAACCAGACCGAGCTCTGAAAAGAAGTGTCTCCTAAATCAGTCTAAAATTTTGTGGAAGAACTGGCGAGTAGCTCTCCGGTGATGGTGTGCATCAACTTTGACTGCCATTGCTTGCACTATGAATGACATTTTAAAAACCCAATTTTCGCTAATCACCAAGTCGTTAGAATATTAGAATGTCTACTGAATTTTGGATATATTGTTTACTTTGGCAATATATGACGTAATTATAGGTCGCATCACGAAGGATTATGCGAGTGCGAAGCATTAGTTGTCAACAAACAATATAACAATCATGCCTATATTTTGAAAACATGAACGAGTCACACAGCCAAGGTCGCAAGGATTATTGTGCGTAATTGAGCTATGGTACAATGTGGGAAAATGAAGGCAACAATGTATCCCGTAATGATGATATCTCTATCTATGCATGTAAAAGACGTTTTTGAAATTTCAATCAGCGTATGTCTACCTGTGTATTCATAGCATTGCTGCTCGCTTTTTTCCTACATTGCTGCCCAGTTCATTTCATTTACGCACAATATTATACCTTTTTGCATTTTATATTGCCAAAACTGCATTGATTATTGCCAAAATATGCAATCTATTTCTTTGTTGCTCTCACATATCTTTGCTCTATATTATGACTTCATTGATCCATGATATTCAAATGTACTTGATATCTTGCTTGATAAACACTACATTATCATGAAATGCTATGGAATTTTCCATTTAACAACAATGAAATTAAATAAACGATAGATCAAATTGCCATGCAAAAGATGTGCGGCTGGTAGGATTCGAACCTGCGACCAAGGTTAACCAGACCTGTGCTCTAGCCAACCGAGCTACGAGCCACTTGCGCGACCGTGTTAATTGGCAGGATCGAAGTAGATCGTCATATTTATTGAAATATAAAACACAGCTCATTGTGGAATAATGATACAGGTGAAGTCAAATATCCAGATCGCATTTTCTTTTGCAAAAGATGGACTTGGCATAGGCCTACTGGAAATATTCGACAAATTCACTTTTTCTCAATTCACTGACTATGACTATGAAATATAACTGAAACAATAATGAATATATATGCATGTTTCCCATCTGGATAAAGATTCCATAGAGGGTTCAGCATTGGATACCAACATCAACGACTCTCTATAATTGAACTTCACCACCGTCATTATTATATACTTACGTGCATATATATTTTTGATTATGGAATAAATTGCGAAGAAAATTGGCACTTTTTTCACACTTTACATATTCAAATGACATTCAATCAGTAAAGTTTGACTGTCTCAAGTGCCATTTCATGCACTACTACAGTCAGATGACATTATAACAAAGAAGCATGTGTTGCGCAACACAATTACCAGTTTCCTCTTTGAAAACCTTTATCCGAACATTTTTTGTTAACTTTTTTTGATTTGTAGAATAATCTATCTGTAGGTATTCGAAACATAATACGACGATAAAATGCGGTAATGCATTAGGCTTCTTAGTCGGATAATTGGGTCTGTATATTGAAACGTATAGCCTACTTCAACCATGTGCATGTGCATGTATATGTAATGCATTCAACATCTTCAAAACAAATCAGTAACCAAGACGTTCATCCTACATTTATCAGAAATCATCTGAGAACGATTCGTGACTCTTGAATATATTTGTATGAAGATGCATAATGCAGATACAGCCTTTTGTGACCATGCACGCTATTAGAGTGCAAATGAATTTTGCCCACTTGCAATGGTCAGAGAGTGATGCAGAATTAACTGTTATCGGAAATGATCTTTTCAAGTATTGTGTATATCTGATTGGTTTTTATGTCAAATTTTACATTGGGCATTAAGGGTTAAGTTGTCAGATGTCAATAGACGGATTTCACTTGCATCAATCCAAGATATCAAAATAAGCTAGTACCTTTTCCTGTAGACCTTCTACTTAGCAATAAACGCACATACACAAATCTATGGTAATTATTGAGGATCAAAGATATATCAGTTAAAGTACAAAGATATCATCTCTTGACAATAATCAATGCAGTTTTGGCAATATAAAATGCAAAAAGGTATATTAACATAGCTTTTTCGGGCAACAATGAAGGACATTTTCAGGCGCTTACGCGCCCTCAAATGTCCTACATTGTTGCCCTCAAAAATCCATGTTAATGTTATATTGCGCTTGCAAAAAGCTGCATGTAGGTATGATTGCCATCGTAGTGAATGGATTGATTCAATGAAATTTCAGACTACATACATAGATAGCGGTTTTTATTCAGAAGCCGGCAACAGCGACGATTGTTGCAGGCTCTGAGACGGCATCAATGCAATAATACATCATAGCATTCACTATAATGACTAACTAACATAATTAACCATCTCCCTGCTTAGAGGAGAAAATGTTACCCACCAACCCCCATACAGAGTCCCTAATATAACCTGAATACATGTAATAGAACGAATTCTGAATAGCTATGAAATACGGTTCGGACATGAAAATGTTTAAGTAATATCCTCTTTTCGTAATCGATCCATTTTTCATGCTATAAATCGAATTTGAAAATTTGAATTTGTGCATTTATGGAAAAATTCTATTTTTTGTTAATATAGTGAAGTTATGCATTAAAGAAAGTTTTGAAGCTACCAGTTTTCTGTGTTTGAAACCAATTCATCGTTGATCTGATTGTGGAAATGTTAAATGGATTCTTAGAATAGTCTCAGTATTCACATGGCATCACATTTGCCAAGAAATCGCACTTGTCAGGTGCAATACCTATTAGCAAATTAGAAGATGCTCGGCTGTGATCTACAACGTCACTGTGCGACAATATAAGGTATTTTGCATCTTTTGGTACTCATTGATTCTCACATATGATCCCCTTTCGAAAAAATCCTATAATGATGGATTATAACAGTGGCGGCTTTATGGATTTCTGTTAGGTCATGCTCATCAATTTTTTCGCATCATGAGGAAAAAAGTATGTGTGACAGCTATCATACGAGGATTTTTAACCATACAACTGATGTAGCATAATGTAGCTTAATATCATGCAACTTAAGAAACAGTTACGAATTCGATGAACAAAATTTTAATCTCATTCCATTTGCATTTGCCCTTTCCTAATTATAATTCAAACATGCAAGCCGCCTACTTTTCACATCAGGTAATCCAGTGAATATGGTGTAGGGCTAGGCATAATTCTAATGATCTACATACTGTATCAGCCAAAATACGCTTAAAATAAAATTCCAGGCGTAGGCTACATGATTTGTATGTTTGAGTACATCCGATGATAATCTGATGCATGCATAGCCTATTATACTATTTGCTCCTAGACATATCTACATATGCAAGCATGTAGAAGACCACGGCTAAATTTAATCACCAGATAATGTATATTAAATAATATTCAAGTTCTAGTTATTTGAAGCATGCATTTAAGATAGTAAAAACACCGTCAATCGCACAAAATCACAAGCTGTATTAACATTGGAAGATATTGAATTACTTATAAAGGAAGTCAATTCGATGGGGTTTCAATCGTGCAACTGAGACTCGAGACATCTCATGATCTCACTACACCGATAAAATCAGCAGATTGCCGTCCAATCAGCTACCGTTAGTTGGTTGAAACGAGCTATACGTATCATTTGTGCTTCCCGTCCACGGCATGAGATGGAGTATGAAAATCGTCATCCGCAGATTTTGCTATTGTTCTCCCGTCAGATGATCCGGCCAATAACAAATGAGGTATGCTCGAATTGACTTGCGTTCCCCTGAATTTTTTAGAACAAGTTAGCTACTTGATAAATCTTAATTGAGTATGACCTTAATGTCACAGCAACATGATCTGACATAGTAATCAAATGTTGTCAAATGTAATCAAATGATGTTGGAAGTTTTTTTGTTGATTCAAAACTTTCCCTTACTTGTGGTTGACATCGTTGATTTGTGTGGAGGAAAATTAGACAAAATACTTCGTCATGCTGAGCATGAAGGGCATGATCGCTAAAGCCGCCACTGACAATCCACATTCATAGATTATATTTCATTCCTCTAGTCTCAAACAACGTCTCAGACGTAATGAACAGAACCTGGATTACATTGAGCTCCGAAAACTCGGAGCGTTTTGATGTTCCTATGATTATATGGCTTCAAAAATTGCAGAACTACCGTATGCTTGCTCCAATGATGGTATCGCCTCGGTTGAGGTGACTCATCTTGTCACTATAAACTTCAACTAATTCCACTTTTTTCAAAAATGGATGTTTTGAGAATCAGTTGGAAATTGATGGGGGATGATAAACGATATGTTTTGATCAGTCATTGCATGACAGCGTCTTAGGAAAATGCTCGGATCCGCGGAGCACGCTTGACTTCATTGGGGTAATTACAGCAACCCCATCCTAATGAATAAATGCACCAAATATAATGTGATGTATGATAATCTGTCCATTTTGCGACTTGAGATCCACTATTTGTAGCATAAAATTGAAGCATTTTTTCTCAGCATTACTTAAAAAGATATTATGAGTAGTGTTTCATGTATTTTGCTATTATTTATGTAACAATGACATGCATTCATAGTTGAATGAACATGTTGTTTTGAACCTGACATGCGATTCTTTCTTCGTAATGAATTGCGCTTCTTTCAGTGATCAAGTTTGAAATCACGATACAAAATCGTTTTAAACTGACGAAAAAGTACCGAAGTCTCTACGAAAATGTAGACTTGGAAACAGTGGATATGGAAATCAGAGTGCATGAGCAGCAAGCGAGGGTATGTCATTTTAACTTTGTTCAAATGTGATAGTCCAAGCTACAAGCCTTTAATAGTAAAAATAGAACAATGAGATGTCACGCATTCAAGGACATCCGTGTGCATGTAGAACGTTGCGTTCAATCAATATAATTTCCTAGTCCGTTTGGGCCTTAGTAATATGCATGGGATCTATGCATGACAGTTCAAACATTTTACCTGTGCAAGCGATTGCGAGTAATCAAATGTGGAATCATGAGTACATGAAATGGTCTCAATTGTTATCTAGAAAGTAAGTGTTCGTTGCACACAAAATGCATTTATTTGTGTGACGGAACTTTTAGGCGGTAGATTCAAATGTGTTGGTAGATTGCCAAATGAGCCTTTTGATGGCCAATGACGTGATTTTAATAGAAATGGAAAGCTAAGACAATTTCGACTTTTTTGATGACATAGACACATAACTATTACCGGTGTCCGCTATATCGGCACCGGTTCGCGGTCAGGTTTGATATATTTAAGTTGGATATATCCAACTCTGAATTATTGTCATGATAAGTAGGAATCAGCAAAAACTCAGTTGTATACAACCTTTTTATACTAAAATATAGTGAATCGTCTGAAAATCACATGATCCACGTTTCTTCATCAATGCCAGCTGAGGTTGAGGCCATTATCAACATCCAAGTTTATGATCAAAACTCGAGCTATGTACCCAAGGTTTCACGGACATACAGAACATGTCTTGATGATCAGATAAAGATAGGTTAATGATTATTGCATGTCTGCTTATACTATGTCTTACTTTTTCGTGGAAAAACCGAGACGACTTGTTGACGAGACGAGCCGCCAAGACGAGTGTTGAAACGTTTTCGATTATTGACTCCATGTTTTTCGTTATTAGACCTCATCACAAGTTTGCTAGAACATATGATCAAGAACATACCAGACTGATTGCGTAAGGCTACTCATATAAATTCATAGCATTGCTCCAAAATCCTGTAGGCAGTTTTTGAGGAAAATGCAAAGATCCTTTTCTATATACAGTTTATGATACTTTTGTCTGAATATGATAAAAATATACCGAAAATCAAACATGGATGATTCTTTTCAAGCAACACTCAAATCAATTTTGAGAGGAATCATTCAACTAGCTTCTTCGCAATACAATGTAGATCTAATGCCAAAGTCATTAAGCATTTTTTATAAGGGGCATTGTGTTTAGGTTCGTTAACATGGTTCCCCTGGTAAAATATTGAACTGAAATGTACCTGTTTCGGGTACCTATTGCGGTTCAGATATCTGAGCTGCAATATTACATTGCAAGCTACTTAACAATGTATCTCAGAAATACACGGCTTGTGTAATCAAAAAGTGAAGTTTAAAGTGACTTACTTAACTTATACATAATCTCTATATCACTTACATTCAATTTGAATGTGCAGAGTATTGGGTATAATTTGACTGTCCGTGTGTGATTTCATATATTTTACATGAGAATCTTTGCACTTGTTAAGCTATGATTTATACTCCAAATCTTCATTTACTGAAAGCTTCAAACTCTTTTACATTAATTTTTAGACCGATGAATTAAAGGCTATACTATTGATTACAAAAGACTTGTCTGCACTGTATATGCGAGCTGATTTACAATGAATTGTAAATCACAGTTATATAACCTACTTCGTGCCACTTATAGCCAAAATAAATTGACTTTGCACACTACTTATACTTATGATTCCTCTCAAAATTGGTTCGAAGTTTATGGATATTCTTGGAAAATGCATTTGCTGTCATAATCAGACAAAAATTACATTTTAAGTAGTATGTAAAAGGGGAGATTTTCATATTTTCTTAAAGGTCACCTCTGAAAAGAAGATCTTGCAAAATCTCACGATGAATAATGTGTATCCATCCCCAATAAGCTTCAGAAGTCTCAAGTCTGGTATTTATTCTTTTTAATTTATTGTTAACTACTCGTGGATTTGCATTGTGCATGTGATAAATGATAAACAACACATTCTATTCCACATACACACACACAGAAATGTGTAGGTAATGAGAACATACGCAGAGCGTCGAATCCTTTTTTGTCAGGATCCATCATACAGGCTAAAGCGGACTTGCTCTACATGATCTTCCATTGAGTATTCAGTGAATGCACCGCATTGACATTTGCTCTTTATAAAATGAACAAGAATACATTATGTACAAAACACATGATCTTAAAAGATAAAATGAGGATAGACCAGTGGTTGTTTGCTTACTGTGGTTGTACGCACTTTGCAACAATTTTATTTCCACCATAATTACGAACATCACTGCAGCCATTGTCATGATTGCAATTTCAGGCAGCTGCTGAGGCTGAAATTAAAGACAATGCAGCGGAGCAATCGAGAAATAATGGAAAGGAGGTCAGATATGGAGACATTCTACAGGTAATTACATACAATGCCACACTTGACATTGAACTTCAATAACCATATAATTTAGGTGTACTTCACTATTGTAGTAACAGTAGCATTTGCGGAATGCTACCTGAAGCATTTGAAAAGACTGCAGAGTGCTCGTGCTCGATTATGACCATCTATAGGTATGTGGCCTTCGTAAGACCTGAATATGGATGAATCCTCATGAAATTTACTAAAGATCTAAACAGTCTCTAGGTGCGATTATAGTCCGGCAGCCAGAACGACTTCTGTGGGGAACGAAGCCGAAAAAGAGACTTTCATGTGCGGTTACAGCAATATTGAATCCATGCGTATTGTATAGTAATAATTATCATCTATGCCTACTACGAACCTGCGCGTCTACCGAGTTCTAGTTAGTTCCCTTTGTTGTCAGACATGATCAAAGAAAAACACAGGTAATTCAATGGCACGTAGATATCAGCTTTTGACTAAAATCAAAACATTTTCTATGTTTTGTCTTATCAAATGAAAAGTATTGAGTCTAGAGCCATGATTTTCGTCATGATACGTCTTCAAGTCATTTATCATGTTCATGAATATTTATCTATGAGATTGCATTATCCTGATTTGGCAAGCCTCACTGTCAGCAAACAACATATGTTGGCCCACTTTATCCACTTTGAGCCACATTGTCACATACATCGACGATCGGAAGCATGATAATAACACGTGGACATATCATACTTAGACACATACCATGTCGAAAATGATGAGCAGTAAAAAATGTTACTGACTCCGCCTCCGGATTGCGAAATCTTCTCTAAGAAAAGTGTTACAATTTCTAAAAGTTGTCTTCATCAGCAACCTTGATGTCTTGTCATCGGTGTAATTTCCTCCTCATCATATTATATCACAAACCCGGATTCTGACTTGTCATCCGAGATTTTGACTAAATGACCAGGCAAGGACTCAGGACCGTTTAAAAATCTAGCAAATACATGTACATGTATCTTTGATTGACTTACCAGATATTCCTTATCTTCTTGAGCTAATGGCTACGCTTCAAACGTCTGCTGTTATCTCACCTCTATATTTTGACAGGCATCTTTCTGGATAACATGCAACAATTATCCCAAAGCGGTACAACTTTGTAGCCGGAAGAAGGTGGAGACCAATGCGATTCTAATGGCATCGAATCTCGTGCGATGCATGGAACGCTCGCAAACAGCATTAGAAAAAAATTGGGGAAAATCTTTAATTTTGAAAATAAGTCAATGCATGAAAGGGTTAAGTAACGGAGTTTACATTTGTTATTGTCTCATTACTTTTACTTATTGGAAGACTTATGGGTATTTATTTATTTTTTTATTTTAACAACCCCTTTCTCCCATATAAATGGGGTAGGGGGGATTCATACAAACAAGATAAAAAGGAGACAGTTCATATACATCATAAAATTCATGGAAACACAAACTAGCTACAGTCCACAAACCATCAGGGTAACACCACATGAAACGATATCAGGAAACACAGTCAAGTAAAATGTCAACCGCTCCATACTTCAACCACCTTGTGCACAGTTCTCCGCCATACGACTCTGTCTTCTGCGTCGCTTCTCCAACTTCTCCAATCTTCCTCCGCCTTCTGGAAATCTCTTTTGACACAGTCACTCCAACGAATTCTCGGTCTTCCTCTTCTTCGCACACTCATTTCTTGCTCCATTCGCCTGGGTAGCCTCTGCTCATTCATTCTTGCCACATGTCCGGCCCAAGATAGTCTCTTTCCCACAATCTTCTGAGTCATCGTTCGTTTCAGTCCGACTTCGAGTTTCATTTCTGCAAGTTTTCTTCTGTCAACCAACTTCACTCCACACAACCTCCTCAGCCAATTGTTCTCGCACACTTGCAGTCTATCTTGCTGATCTTTGGTGAGCGCCATTGTTTCCAGACCATATGTGACTGCTGGAATTACACACACCTCTAACACTTTCCGTCTGATATCTTTGCTGATCCTTCTGTCTCCCAACACTCCTGCCACTTTCTGATAGGCTCCGACCCCTGCTCTAATTCTCCTATTCACTTCCATTTCGCTCCGCCCATCTTCCGCTACCACACCTCCCAAGTACTTGAAACCCTTTGTCTGCTTTAGCTGAATTCCTTGCACCTCAACACTTATGTCCTTTGGCTCCTTTCCGACCCACATTACTTCCGTCTTATCCAAATTGATGCGCAGCCCATGCCTTTGGAAATTCTGCACCCACTTTTCCAGTTGATCTTGTAGCTCCACCTCGTCTTTCGTTATCACAGCTAGATCGTCAGCATACATTATCTTGTTCATTGCATCATGTTCTTCGCTTTTCCTTGACAACAATTCCATAATCCGAATGAACAAAAATGGACTTAAAGCACTTCCTTGTATGGGTATGACTCAGATATTTCCATGAGAGCGTGGTCACATTAATAAATAGTCTTATGTGTCTACGATATTTTATGAAGCATTAACTTTCAGAATAATAGATTCACATTGAAAGCATATAAGGTTTCTATTTGGACAAATCAATCCTTCTTGCTGTGATTGTCGATTTTTGTAATCCTTCTATTGTTTGACAAATAGAAAATGAAAAATATTGAAATATAATTTTCTTTAAGCAGCATATTTAAATTAAATCAAAAAAGTCATCAGTTAGCCAAGCTGCTGTATTATTATCTTAAAAATTTTCACATTATTTTCATATCGGTGAAAATTTGTAAGATAATAATACAGCAGCTTGGCTAACTGATAACTTTTTTGAAAAATGTTGTTTTCCATAGAGTTGAATATTTTGTTTTACATCTCCCATTCATGCGTAAAAGAATGAGGGAGTGCTTACATAGAAAATTTAGCGAAACATCAAAAGTCATGTTTTCATGCTTCATTTACGTTTGCTAGTCACATAATCATATTCCCTAATAATACACTTATGGTAGGCCTAAATTCAATACCTAGCTCGTGTGTCCTGAATTCATGTTTATAAATCAAGTACTGATGGTAGGATCAGAAATGTTCATATGAATAAAAAAGCCTCAGGTCGGAGGCAGCTTTGTCGATCGCCTTCACAGTTCTGTACTAATGAAAGTGTAGTTACTATCTGTCTGAATCATGGAAAAATCAATAATTCTTAAGCGCAGCACATTGTATGTCATACGAAGCATTTTCCGTGAGTTTTCATTCAACCATTTCAAAAAGGACTGCTTTGATACCTTGCTGCCGGCAATCAAGACTAGGCATTATCACAAAAGCAAACATGATTGCTTGTCAGTAGTTTCATTGACATTTTGAATGCTATTACGGAGAATTTTGAGAAGGATGCGGTGTCGGAGTCGACATCTTGGTCGTAGTCAAATACGCACTCGCAGTCGGAGTTTTATTTGAGACTCGGAGTTAGAGTTGGGAATCTTTACGGAAAACATCAAAGCTTGAGATAACAAATTGTCCTTGAGTGATGAATAATTCTCTCGAAAGCTGTTTGATGTTGAAAATATTGAAACAGAAAGTAACCGCTGAATTTGTGTAATTAATTTCTTTATGATTAGTGAAACGGCAACTATCATCGGTCACGATTTGAACCGAAAAAGAATCCGCGTGAAAACCGAAATGTTTCAAATATCATTTTAGAAGATAAATTGTGGTTTTGGTTCGGTTAACAGCGGAGATATATGATAGGAATAAATAGTTCGCAACCATTGCTAAAACTGACGAACAGTATTTGTTTAAATTACAATGGTAACAGAACAATGGTTGAGAAGCATTAATGCAACTGCAACAATGGAACCCCTCATCGAATTATTTCAATGTCTATATCTTCTTCCGTGTTGATGGAAATGTCATGAAGTTAATGAAATATTCGCTCTAAGATTTCAATCATAAGGACGGAACAAATTCTCGAATTCTACTAGAAATTTCAAAATGTCATCAGACAAATTGATTGTTTAATGAGAGACTTATTCCAGTTGTCTTAGTCATGTGAGTTGTGTACCTAGCTTGTGACAGTGTTAGTTTAGGATGGCATTAGATGCTTCAAGCAATATTTACATATTGCTGACTGCTAAATTCTTTTTTTATTACTGGAAAGAATTTTCCGCAAGAATTTCCAGCGCATTGATAACTACAAAATTCCGCTGAAACATACCAGTAATTCATGCTCGTATCCGGTAGCTAAGATATTGAATAAATATATCTTCTTCGGACACAATATTTTACTGGGAAGGCAAACGTTTCACTCTGCAGATTTATCATTGTCAAATTGCAGTATGAACAAGCAGGCGCTTTCCCTTTCATTACCCTTGTAGAAGTGTTGATGTCCCAAAGGTCATTTCGGTCTATTTTTCTACAGATTTTTGGGTTTTCTATTTTAATGTTTTACTAGTAATTTTAGCTGTGTATTTGTTATAATTTTTGGTGACTATAGTTTTGCTCTGTTTCCCAAAAATCATTTTCTCCTTAAATTTGTGTCTCTTATTAATCCATTCATTTACTTTACTACCTTGCTTGTGTAATGCAATTTTTACCTCGTCATTTCTTTTGGTGCTGAATATCATATTGTCATTCCATTGTTATTTGTCGACTTCTACTCAACGTGACCTGTGTTTGCGCATTCATGATTCAATTTTTAAGTAAATTTTCAAACTAAAGCATTCATGCACAATAATTCTGTGACATATAATGCAATAATTTTTTTTTAGCTTATTTTTCCGATTATAAAGATAATTATAGTAAGGAGCATTTCATGCTGCAACGGGTTGGCCGAAATGGCAATTTTCAATGAGATCATGTGCTACCCATATAGTCAATATATTACATTTTGAATACAGGGTTCGTGTTTTCCTCGACCTTATTCAGTTTGGACTTTTTTTTATCCGCTTAGTTGCAGCCCATTTGTATATAACCAGTAATAATGAAAACGACATAGACTGTTCGGGGCTTCGTCCGTTGTCTATTGGAGCGTACACGGAACTGAATAAAATCACAGCGTGGACAGCTGCAAAGACCGTCATGACAAATACTCAGGCTGGCTGGTATTACACACAAGATGCAGAGGACAATAGTAGCTACGCCACAACATCACAGATCAAATAGTGATGTTTAAGTCAAACACTGAAAGTAGCGGAATCATAAGATGCGTAAATCAAAGTCAAAGTTAGATTAATGAAAGTCAAAATTAATTAATTGAATCAAATTAAATACCATGACAAAAAAAGATAGTAATAGTGTTAATACAATGAAATGCTGATAACTAAAGTACAATACAAAAATCGAATAAAATGCAACTGAGTAAAATTATGACACTGAAATATGCAAGGAAAAAATTGAAATCAAAACAGTAACACTAACAATAAAAATAGGCTCAAACCAACTATATTTGATTTCCTTGTAATATCACTGAATGCCTGTATTTAAGAAATTCGTGATGACGTCGTCTGGTATTTCCATTGCGGAATTTATTGTCTTCGAAGGCAACGTGGAATTTACGTTTAAATCCTACATTAATGAAGAATCGTCTTTTTTATCGAGCGCGTCCATTACTATGTCATCTATGTTAGGATTACAGATCACTCAGGGTTGCGATTTCCAACGTGAATAACGGCGAAATAAGGTGGGCCACATCAGGCAACCTTCTATTTGCATTATACTTGTGGATGAATTTAATCATTATAAACAGCGCTCCTCATTTTTTAAACTGTGTCCAAATCTCTAATTTTCTAACACAAGTCGGTGACTTGTTCAACACAATCTGAGATGGAAATGCCTGAAAGACTACTTTTTATATCAAAGGAAATAAATTCGCTATTCTGCTTGCATTTTGTCTGTTTTAGTCTGTCAATTAATTCGACGATCTCAAGATCCTTGCTGGAAAAATCTGGAATTATTGCGCACAGATTGATTCTTCTTTTGTCGACCACCGTCTTCACTATTTTATTAACCTCTCCTTCATTTTCTTTTCAGTTGAAGCACATTTTCACCGACAAATATATCCATGTCAACTCCAGTCAAACAAGTAGAGCCGACAAGAACAATATTTCGGTAAGTTCACGGAAAAATTCCATGATGCATGATGGTTTAACTCGATGCATTAACAGAAAAGGAGTAAACTCAATAAATACAATCTGCAAATATATCCGCATTCTGCTCTTGTTATAGACATTAATAATAAGCACTTTAATTGTTCACTTCCGCATGCTAATACAATTAGAACCACACAGATTAAACATCCGATGTCAGTAAAGTAAAGAAGTGCAATGGTTATTCAGATCATGAAACAAACTAGAAAGTACGAGCATAAGAGTAAGATAAGATTATTTACAACATTTTATAAAATGATTGCTATAACGAACAGGTTTTGTGACAGGTGGCTGAAGTGTCCCTGTAGATCTTATTGACATATTTTGAATAGGTTGCACATTGAACAACGTCCTAAAGCGGGTGAGTATCACATTCTTCATTAGAACAAGACAATTTCAAACATATTTTGTTGGCAGAATTCAAAACCGATTCTTTCTGATCACGAGAAGAACCAATTATCTGTAAACCTCTCCTTTCAATACGAACAATATCATGTACATGTGCATGTAGTAAGTAGTCATCAGCATTACAAAAGCACGGGAATGCATAAGTCAATACACTACGGATAAGTGACGTATAGGCAAGAAACATCACACCGTCGAAGATTGCGAACAATGAAAATTCTGCAAGCAAATTTATGGACTGCACATATCCTTCTATGAGTCCAATGTTACACGATCAATCAAATATTTTGAAGAATACACTGTCCATGCTATATACAAGTGCATGGATGAGAACTTTGTAAGTCTACGCGAGATGTTTTGGTGTAGAAGCTTTACAGTGATTTCGCTACATGGAAAAGTAATGTCAATTGCTAGTGATCCTTTCCTAATGGTCTTTCAGGGAATAATACATTCTACTACTACCACGCGTGATGGCTTCATCATTCATGTGATGGCTTATGCAGGTGATAAAATGTAGAAAAACAAGTTTCTAAACGGCTTCGTAGAAGACGAACTGGACTTCGCATCTGTGAAGTACCAAAACGGATGAATACTGTAGTTTCGTAGCAGAACGGCATGGTCTAGTGAAATTTGTTACTTAGGTTTGATGTTCTAGCTTCGTATCTCAAGCACTATCGGTTTTGTAGTGTACTGGCTTAGGCCGGAGGCAAACAGAATAAACCAGAAGTTTTAAGTCATTGTTCGCAAGTCGCGTCACGATCCTCCATAAGCCACAAGTCATTTTGACAATATTTTTTTTCATGACAGGTAATGCGATGGGGCAGCAGAAGAAAACAGATAACATTTCTTTAATTTTGATAAGTGCATAAAACATAAGCATAAGGAATATATGCTATATCACAATGTCGGTTATATTGAAAATCATCGCTCTAGGATTCTCAACATTTCATCAACATATTCATAAAACATATTCATCATTTTAAAATGCCATCATCGTTGCGCGGAATGCAATCGGAATTTGTCATCAGATTTTGACAAAGAAAGCTCAGTGATTGACAAATTGCATCTCAATTTGACCACTCAGATTGCGTTCTGCTCGCGACGGGTGGCTAGCAATCCGATCTCTAGGATGTTTCTGTTGCTTGCAGTTCTGCATTGAAAGACGTGCTCACAGTATTATATTAGACAGCTCGTCTCTTCTTCTGTTTGACAAGAAAAGAAGCATTGGAACATGTAACGTTAATGAAATACCCAAGCTGCTGACATAATACCATAGCAATCGAACAATGAGCAGCCTGTTCAACATTAAGCACTCAAATTGTGTGAAGTTTCAACAGATTATCAACCGGATCACACAGAACTGACAATGTCAAGTTCTACAGAGAAGTTTGTGAACGTTCTTTCGTGCGCATGCTTACATTTTTTAAGTAATGATCGGAGGGACCAACATTATCGAGAAAACTTTTGCGCAATGATCTGAATTCTTCGAATATGAAGGAATCCTCGCGATCGGAGCATTTTGAAGGAATTCTCGACAGTCTGCAAGTGACGCACGACTATTTTTCCTATCTCCGTAAGGTATTTAGAAGTTCTTTTTGCCCACTTAGTAAGTCCTGCATGTGCCATCGTTTTGAATCAGCTTGCACTTCGAGCTCAGTGATGCGTTTAAAAATCTACCGTAATTCTGTGGACGTGCTAGTTTGATGCGATTTAATTGTAGGTCAGCAACCTCAATGGTCCTTAATTCAGTAGTCCGCAAATTACCTGTTGACAGTTCAAGGGAATGTTAAATGGCACTTCTTCATTGTTTATTTGCTGACGTGCATGAGCACTTTCAAATGGATGTGCATCGGACAAGTGCCACCAAGAGGGTCGTACACATGTTAGTCTTTAAAGTTGAATGGTTGATTGAACAAACATATGTCAAATTATCAATTGGAAACATTATTTCATTGCAGAAATATGTCTAAGTGCTTAGCAGTAATAAAGATAAGATCCCTACCTACTTGGAATGCATGATGCACGCTTGGGTGATCATGCGTCTCTATCTTGACCAATAGCTGAGGATGGCTTTCGAGGACTCTGCTCTTGTCGATATCTTCATTCCGTCCTTGTATGTCCCTTAATAAATGTTTCTGCAATTGTAACACCACACCTTTATCGTAAATTTAGTGGTTCATTATGTTTTACTTACAGGTATAAATAAGTGAGCAAAATATTGAATAGGTGAGTGATCGGGTTGTAAGATCGATCGAAAACGACGTCCTGACTGAATGTTCTTCCGGTTTGTGCCTGGGCTAGTCCGGGCTTATGCAAGAATTAATTAGTATTTTGCTTTAAATTCACATAATTTTTCATAAACGGCTCGCATTACCATGGACGACCCAACAAAGCTAGAAGTCTCCCCCACAGCTGTTTGACCATTATGATCATCAACGGTGCATGATTACAGTGAACAAATATAAGTTATTCATATTTTCATTGCAGGCTTCATCGTCTGTAGGTTGAATTCTATTGTTGCTGCAGTATACTGCACTCCTGAAGGATTGACATGATGAGCCCACAAATTTACTAATAATGTATGCCAATCCTGAAATCAGGCAATACCTAGAATTAGGATTGCAAGTCTTAGTCTGAATTTGAACAATTATTTTCAACTACATTTTCTGGATTGTCATTCGATATTTTTCATGTGATTTCTGATATTTGATCTGATGATAAACTTTATGTGATTTGAATATGTTCTTATGTTTTACATTATTCGAATCAGAATTTACGGGGATCGTTGATATTTTTATTTCATCGATATCACGATATCATGTGCAGTCATATAATTTCATTTGCAATTTTCTATTTGCAGACTGCATTGGAGCCATACAATGACAAAAGTGCTCAATTTCGCATCATTCCAAGATTCAAAGTGAAATCAGAAGGAGATATAGTAAGACAATGTTTCAGTTTCATTTGTACTTGAATATTTCGTCTTATCCACTGCATGATCTTATCAAAAGTTACGCGATATCGTACCGCGATACAAGTACACAAAAAGACGATCTCTTTACCTATTAGTAAATTTCTCAAAAAAGGCTGTCTATAATAGTGGGCTGCTATATTCATAGGAATAAAATATGCAATAGTATTTAGGTTATATTAATTGATTTTCATTTAAAACCTCGAAGGAGCGCCCCCCCCCCACCGAAACTTTTATCTGTAGCTCCTGAACGAAGCAAGATACAAACTCTAAATTTTAGAAGCTTATTTTCTACGTATTCCACAGGTTTCCACCAATTTTGAATAACATCGGCTGAATATTTTCGTCATAAGGAAATTTCAAAAATTTGAATGTACGATAGATTTGTCGAATTTTGCACAATTTTCGCTTTGAATGTTTTCAGGTGTCCTTGTTAAATTTTAATATCAAAGCTACTCGAATTTGTAGAAGATAGTGTTCTCGTATGAATTTGAGCAGAAAATGATAATTCCCTTGTTGATTCTATTTAGACTTCGACGTTTTGAATTCAAATTCAAACATTAAAATTATGATAAATGCAAAATCCGAAGTACAAAATCTCTTTCTTACTTTGCATTTGACCTCCACAATGACCCTGAATATCAAAACAACCATGATATTCTGACTCGTCATCATAAGAGCTTTCATTTCGGCTATTTTGTTTTAAATTTGGTCATATGGTTTTACGATAGGGCAAGAAATATAATTATCACAGTAAAAAATCATCTTTTTGACCTTTGACCTTACATGTGACTTCCACCATGGCCTTATGTATCACATCAATGATAAATTCGAACTCAAGATGATGATCAGCTTTTATTTGGTGTATTTTGTTTTTAATTTGGATATTTTGAAAACGGGAGGGTTTTTTTGAATTTTGAAATAAGGAGGAGAGCTCAGCCCCAACCCCAGCAGGGCGCGTTTGTCTAAACACCTCAGTGGGTGAGGGTTCACTTAATTATCGAAAATCAAGCTATACTTACTATCACATTCAGAGTGAAACGACATGCCAGACGTCTTGAGAGACGAGTTAAACGTCTCATCATCAGCGATCCTGCTTCAGCTCAGCTTGCTTCCGCTGAGCTAAAAGCTGTCCGTCTATCATACAAGAAACTTACTATTCAAAAGCGGGAGACTTTCTGGAAGGCCAAGACAGAATGTGTGAAAGGCAATCCTCGATTGATGTGGAAATCTATCAACTCCCTCATGGGTCGTCTCCACGCCAACCCTGGTGTGAACATCTCAGCCGACTTATTCCATCAGCACATCGTCGAGAAAGTACAGTGCATTCACCACAGGACTCTGAATCACCCACCTCCTAATTTCTCTCAGGCTCCATCTGACTGCTCCTTCAGTGTTTTTCAACTCCTCACCGTTCATGATGTCATACTAGCCATAGCTTCACTTCCCAACAAGCACAATTCCCGTGACTGCCTGCCCACTGATCTCCTCAAGTGCAACATTGACATCCTGGCACCGTTCATTACCATTCTTTTCAACATGTCCCTTACATGTGGGACATTTCCCCGTCTCTGGAAGGAAGCTGTCATCAATCCAGTTCTTAAGAAAGGTAACCTCGATTCCTCTTAAGTACCTTCTTACAGACCGATTTCCAAGTTATGTACCCTCTCAAAAGTTCTCGAGCGCATTGTGACCCGTCAGCTTCTACGTCATCTCAGCGATCATAGCCTTCTCCCGAGTCTCCAATCAGCTTACCGTTCCTTTCACTCGACGGAAACAGCCCTCCTCAAAGTATCCTCCGACATTTTGTTAGCCATGGATAATGGCGACCAATCCCTCATTGCCCTCCTCGACCTCAGTTCTGAATTTGACTCAGTCCACCATGACATACTTCTCCGTCGCCTCGAAGTCTCGTTTGGCCTGCATGGACAGGTCCTTTCCTGGTTCGCATCATTTATTACGGATCGATCCTCTTCTGTAGTGTGTGACTCCTCCACTTCATCTCCAGTTTCGTCGTCTCATGGGTCCTTCAAGGCTCCGTGCTTGGCCCTATCTTGTTTCTCCTGTACACGTCTGACCTTCCCAATATCATCACATCTCATGGTCTTTCCTATCATATGTATGCTGATGATATCCAACTCTACGGCTCCTGTCATCCATCCCAGATCCACGTCCTCTCCAACAAGATGTCCAACTGCTTATCTGCTTTTCACGACTGGCTAGCGAGCAATCGTCTTTTGCTTAACACCAGTAAGACTGAAATCATGTGGCTCACCTCTAAAAGACGCCGCAATCTTGTTCCACAGTCTCCTATTATTATCGGACAACAAGACTCCATCACTCCGATCTACAAAATCCGCAATCTCGGGGTCATTCTTGATCCCTGTCTGTCCATATAACACCACATTTCTAGCACGGTCTCCAAATGTTTTGGTGCACTTCGCCAGCTTCGCTCACTCCGTCGCTTCCTTCCTTTACCGGTTTTAAACACTATCATGGTTTCCCTCGTTCATTCCCGGCTCGATTTTTGCTCCAGTCTACTTTGTGGCCTACCAGACAATTCCCTCTGCAAGCTCCAATCAATTCTTAATGCAGGTGCGCGAATTCTGTTCAATACCAGCTCCCGCGACCACGTGACCCCTCTACTACGATCCCTTCAGTGGTTACCGATTCGCTATAGGATTACCTATCGCCTGGCAGTTTTCGCCTTCAAATGCATTCGCGGTTCAGCTCCTTCCTACATGTGCTCCATGCTTCAATCTGTACCCTGCAATCCCACACGCTGTAATCTCCGATCCGCTTCCAATGATGACCTGTTGATTCCCTCCTCCCGCCTGAGGACCATCGGAGGTCGTGCCTCTCCGATTGCGGCTGCTCGCATCTGGAATAATCTGCCGACAAGCCTTAAGACAACTTCATCCATTTCATCCTTCAAGAGACACCTGAAGGTTGAACTCCTGCGCATTGCCTACTTATCTTGAGCTTTGCTCCTTCTTCGGCTTCCCTTGTCCTGTTGACCCTTAACCTTTGACTTTTGATGACTGTTTCACTGTAGAAAGTGCCCTTGAAGTCTTCGGACATAAATGTCACTTGAATCTGTTCGTTTAATAAATAAATATTCGTCTGCATTTCAACTGTGCGACGATGGATGTATTGCCAACTAGTTATTGACTTATCCAATGGATTTGCAACGCTTATTTGTAACCAAGAAAACAAGAGCTTTTCGTGAATATCAATGAATTTTAACGAGCAATTAAATTGCAGTTAACTATACACCCGCATTCAACAGCCATTTTTCCATTTTCATGTCGCATGTGACCTCAATCCAGAGCTTCATTTTCGTGTACATATGCTGAAATAGTCAAATAAAATATTGATGAATTCCAATAACCAAGTCGGCATATTTAACTGAAAAAGCGCAATCAAATGCCAATTATTGACTTTTTGATCTCTAGACTAGTAAATATAACAACGTATCGCAGTAAATGCAGTGCCTTTGAAGAATTTTGTAGTGCTTTACCTAAGAGACAAAAGACAAAACTCTAATTCACAAATATTCAATATACCAGATAATTATCCAAAAGGGACAATATAAGGATGCACATTACCTTATCCTTTAACATCGTCAACTCTAATTGGGGTCACTCCACATTCCGCATCAATTCTAACGATATTTTCTTTAAGACGTCAATGAAGAATGTTCCTCACTAAGTGATCCGGTTATCTACTCTTGAAGTCATCATCAGAGCAAAAAGTGAGTTTCTTTGATCAGAGAAGCCAAGACTGCAAGACTTGCAAACAAGCCAGTTACAAAAGCGGACTTGGCCCAAACTTCAAAATTCACTTTCATTTCCTTGTTGAAGTTCAGGTTTGAACATGGGTACATAGATTGACGCAAATCACAGATTATAAGTTGTTTATTTTAAGACAGTGAAACGATGTTGAGGCTAATGTAAACATGCATCTTAGTTTAGCTCTCACACACCAGCGCATTAATCATGCGATTTTTCAGCCATCAGCGTGATCTGAAGTTGATATGAAAAAATATCACAATCTTAAAAGCTCTAAATATAGAACTCACGTTTTGCAAGACTTTACGAAAAACAGAACTTACCAGAAAATTGATCATCGGCAATTTGGAAAGATACATCCTAGTTGTAAATTAAACACTTGCCACATTAAAAATTGTTGGTTGATATATATTGAAAACACACAATTCGCTTATCTGCCCGAGATCTTTGTCTACTTCAGGTCTTTCCTATCATGTTTATGTGACATTGTCATGCTTCTGATCGATGTATGCGAAAATGTGGTTCAATGTGGATAGAGTGGGCCAACATGTTGGTGCTTGCCGACAGTGAGGCTTGCCAAATCACTGTCTGAGTGTGTGTGTGTGTAGTTTCAAAGGTAAATGCTCATGAACATGATGAGAAATGACCTGAAGACATTCACTATCAAAAATTATGGCTCTAGGCCTAGTGCTTTTCAGTTGATATGAGAAAACATAGAAGATTTCATTCTTGCCAAAAACTACAATCCACAATCTGAAATCTTATCCCATTGGAGTAACATGTGTTTTTCTTTGATCCTGTCTGACAAGAAGAGGAACGAGGTAGAACTCGGCTGACATGCAGATTCGTAGTAGGCATAGGTTGTACATCATTCCCTGAAAGTGTTATTTTTGGCCTCGTTCCCTGCAGAAACTCACTCTGCTGCCGGGCTAATTCATGATTCTTTCAAAAATCAGATTTCTCTTTTATGATTTTTCAGAATTTGGTTATATAATAATCTAGTTATTAAATCTACATGTAGATGTGTTTTCCTAAAATGATGCATGGTAAAATTTCCTCCACATTAAGCATATACAGCTTAAATTGCATCTACCAAAATCTTCCGGTGAAAGTAATAGAAGTCGCGTTGTCAGGATACATTGTTGGCACTAAAATTGCAGTATGCGGAAAGTTTTAGATCTATTTACCTATCGGCTGAGATTATAAAAAGGAAATTTCTCAAAGATGCTGTTAAAAGCTCCGTCATTCTACGGTATATTTTAATTACTATGATTATGATTCATGAATATAAAATGCAATGAAAAATGTCCACTGCTTCTTATCTAAGACGGTGCAAAACTTTTCAACCGATCCTGTATCAGAATCCAATTTTGATGGCTGATTTAACGCATTGTCGTTTTAGCTTTCCCGCCTTTCTTCAAAATAGATGACATAAGAAGATGACATCGACAAGGTTGCGTAAAACTAAATAATAAACTCTAGAAGACTATGTGACCGGCATTTGTAAGTGAAACTTTCGGATGCAGGATTAAGATGCAGGATTTCGGATGCAGTGATATATCAAGATTGTGCGATTGACAAATCAAATATGACTGCACTAACTTTCTGATATTCTCCTGTAGAGGCCAAATCAGACCGATCTAATCTGGTAATGAAAGCAAATCGTTAGTGAGTCAGAAAGTGACCTGAAATATGACATGCTTGTACACTCAAAATGGTGGTAAATCTGATATGATTCTTTTGGCACTGTTTTGATGTATCCATTCAGGAACGTTTAGGATTGATTCCTCTTCAAATTTGCAAGGAACCTAAACCCGTTAATGTCGACTGGCGACAATGGCCATGACTTCAATAGCACCTGTTCTGCGCTTACTGTCTATTAGAAGCCTAAGTATTATTCGTCATTCAATACGAGTAAGCATTTTTTTTGGCTGAAATACTCTGCAATACTTTTACCTTATATTTTATCGGTTAATGATGAACGAATTTTTAAATAATTTTCAACCAGCCATTTCGTCATAAAAATCGTTGAACATTCAGGACTATAAGTATTATATACTCATTGACAAAATTTTTGAAACATTTACTTCTTTAACTTCTTTCTTTTTGACTGGTATATATACATGTATGTATGATGCCTTGATAATTTAGCCACAATCTCCACCAAGTCGCTAGCACAGAAAAACAACGCATGTAGCAGATTCAACTTTAATAGCGCGTGTGCCCCCTCTAGCTCCAATACATTCAGTAATCCGAGATGGCATGGATTCACAAAGTTTCTGAATGAAGGATGTTTCAAGGAGAAGCCACTGCTCTGTCAGTCTTTCAGAGAGAATCTTCAGGGACACTGGTGGAAGTGAACAGCGGTCTCTCACTCGCCGCCCAAGCTCGTCCCAGACTTGTTCAATGGGTGACAAGTCAGGTGAGCGTGTAGGCCAGTCAAGGGTTTGAATGTTCAATCTCCTAACAGTGGCAATGACAGCCGAGGAGCGATGTGGTCTTGCGTTGTCGTCTTGGAAGACGAGATCCTCCACCCTGACCACTGGGGCAACAACAGGAAGCACAATTTCACTGAGATACCTCTCTCCAGTCAACGTGCCTTTGATGATGACTGCTGTCGTTCGTCCGCCATGCCAAATGCCACCCCACAGCATAACACTTCCACCACCATATCTGTCGTGTTCTTTAATACAGCATGGGGCAAAGCGTTCACCTGGAAGACGATGCACTCTGACACGACCGTCATTGAAATCCAGAGTGAATCTCGATTCATCGGTCCACAAGACTTTCTGCCACTGATGGTCATTCCATGAGCGATGGGCATCACACCAGGCAACTCATCTTCTGCGGTGCTCAAAACTCAATGGAATTAGGACAGCTGGTCGTCGCGATTGAATTCCAGCTTCTCGCAATCTTCGGTAAGTCTATATTTGAAGCACTCTTCCAGTGTACGACTAGCTTTGGGACTGACACAAATCTACTCCTCTTTGCAGCTAAAACTAGACGTGCGTCTGTTCTTCCTGCAGACTTTCTTGGTCGACCAGATCCCTTCTTCTTTTTAACATCTCCTTCTGCTTTCCATCGACACCACCACCTCCAAACAGCGACTCTCGATAGTTGCAGCTCTTCGGCAACACTCGCACAGCTTCTACCACAACGAATCATTCCAATAGCCATACCTCTGGTAAACTGATCGTGTGCCATTTTATTTTACAAAAGCTGGATTTCAGTTCACGTTTATGTTCAATTTGGAAAAGCAATTGTGACAGTTGTATCGATATCAAAATTTGACCACCATGGATCTTTCTCCATTCTCTAATGTGTTGAATGGTAATACATAGAAAGGGAGATATTGCATCATATCTGAGAGAAAAATGAAACAAACTTCAATTCAAGCCAATGATAGTTTGTTTAATTAATTATGTCAATGAGTATATGCATTTACTTGACTCTTAAAACTAATCATCAAATATGCATAGCTAAGATAATGCATGAAATCTAGCTATTTTGTTCATAATTCACATGCAAAAACACATGTACACTTCCATGGCAGCAAAAGCTGTCAATCGGCTTTACCTGTGAATATGAGCGCATAATTAAAATTCATAGCTTTCCAATCTACTTTACAACAACAACTACTACTAGTTTGGACAGTGGTAATGTGTGACCGCAGAGCAGAGGTTCCCAACGTATGGTACGTGTGCCACTAGTGTTATTTCTATAGACCACAAGCTTGCTCACTTCGTACTGTCAAACCTTTGCTTGATTTGATATGGTCAATATTCCATATTCAGTGATAACGATGATAAGTTGGTTGCAAACCCCATGTTCTTCCGATTTCCAGAAACTTCAACTTATTTTTCTTTAGACATTTCGTTTTCACTTGACTAATTACTTTCCACCATCGACAGCTATTGAGTCAAACTGGTCGTCAATTGTATAAATGAATTTCAGCTTTCAGTTCAGGTGTTATACATATCAGGAGCTAGGAGTCAATGAGCTCAGCAAGCAAAAATCACATATTTTGAAAATGCCTATGGCATAGAAATTTACAGCCAAAGGTATATTGTTCACAAATGATGTAGGCTACGTTTCTTAAAAGCGATACACAACCTGTACTTGATCGAAGAGATTTGACAAAATTTTTTTAGTCAGGAAAGAATTATATCTTTCTTGAAATGAAAAGAATGAATTTTCTTGAAACTAAGTGATGCGCGGCTTTCGTGTAAGATCTCAAGTCGTACTGAGACATTACAAGGTTGGAAACCACTGCCGTATGGGACATTTAAGTCTAATCATTCAAAATTGTAAGTCATTTGAAGTATAAAAGGTTTCTATAGTCAGACATCCATAAAATCAATTAAATGAATTTAAATCTTGAGTGGAGTATTTCAATTGTATCTTCTACTGATTTCATCAGCAGAAAAATATTTTTTCAATATGAAGCGGAGATCGTCGCTTGACCATGGTTGTAGCTGCTTTTGAGGATTTCGATTGGGATTCAGACGATAGCGACATGTGAACGCATCATTAAAATTCAACCTCCATGTAAAACTGCAGAAACGTACAGTCAAAGACAATGGATATTATTACATTATCTTTGCGTACAGTGATGAAGCCTCTGACGAGGAGTTCACGCAAAATGTTGTCTATTTATCAATGTAAACCAGCAACTCCTGAATCATACACCAAAGCAGAACACTATTCGTAAATAAAAAAGAAGTCTAAAGCAAAGCGTTTTAGGAGGCTAGCACACTAGGGTTGTTGCATAGAGTAAGTACATATAGGTCGAGTGTCGACTCAAAAAGTGTCTGTATACAGTGAAACTTTTTATATGAAAATATTTAGTTTTACGGAGATTACGCTCCTGCGGTCCAAAAAATTATTTGAGCAGTTTTTAAAAAGCTAAATTTTCGCAAATTTATATACTACTGACATGAGGCACCTTTTAAGTAGTATGTTGGAAATCAAAAAGAATGATTACCTGCTAGCAAGCATCTTAATTATGCGGAAATTATGCTGATGATTGAGGGAATTTAATGAACCGCATTATAATGCAAGTCTTCATTAATAAGTCGAGATCTTATTGTGCTTTCTTGTCTGAAATTTAAAGTTTTCAATTCAATTTTCATGGTCATGATTTTGTGATTCACCAAATTTATGTTTTATTTCTTGAATCTGAATAGTGATGTGGACCCATTTACATCCTTTACAGTATAGGTTAATCGAAATAATTGTCTTTGTTTATGTTATCTTGCTCCTTCAGTTGCAGGTTGCTTTTGTTATGATCACGCTAAAGAAAATACTCTTTAGGTTAAGCATGAAAACAATAGCAACCTATCGAATTGATAATTTAACAAACACTACCTCTTCATGGCTGTCATCACATGGAGGATCTGTAAAATACTATAATTCCTTCTGCATTATTATCATGATCAGTCAAATTCGTGTACACTTCTCCAAAAGTGTAATAATTTGCATATCTTTCAGGTAGTACCTAGTCTCGACTCATGTTCATTTAATGAAATCGAAACTGTACGCACATTGGTAATTTAATAAATGCTGAGTTGGAACTATGAAGGAACTATCTGCAACACACTAACCAATTTGCGTCGATATTTTCAGGTTCAGTATGGAGACCAAGTAACATTTGAAAGCGTTAAATCGTCGGGCCACTATTTTCACTCCAGCAAACAACTATCTATGGTTGGTGGACATCTTTCGTAAGTTTTTCTTTTGCACATGAACAAACTTCTTTTTGCGCTGTTTGTGTATTGATGGAAAAATAATGGGAATTTCTGGAGGCGCTTATTTACAAAGTAATAACATACTGTACAAATTACGTGCTTGGTTCATCAGCCTGTGTGTTTGTGTGCTTTCTGTTTTTCAACTTGTTTGACACTACTTTATGTTTATGCAGCTGTTTTGCAGGTTCCCATTCTCAATTTATGCAGCTGTGCATTTCGTTGCAAGAAGGTATATGATAATACATATGAATTACAGTCCCTAAAATGAATGCAGGAGTATTTCCAGAAAGCTTGTTACTTGAATAAGAGGCAATATTTGCCAGATTGTGCCACGAGAAATTATTTATCCAGTAGGCCTATTGGTTCTTCATTATAACTTTGACTAATCTACAAGCTGTAGGAAGTAATAAAACCGAATTGCGATGTAATGATCTTATTTAATTTTTGTAACAAAAATTACAAAAATTTTTGTTATAAAAATTAAATAAGATCATTACATCGCAATTCGGTTTTATTACTTCCTACAGCTTGTAGACGAGTCAAAGTTATAATGAAGAACCAATACTGCTTATTACTTGCAAATCTAATATAGAAGAGCTTCAGTGGGTTGAATTACATGTATCCAATAAAGACATTGAAAGCATCCGATAAATGAATCAGAACATGCCGCTCTGCTAAAAAAAACCAATCAGTGGTTTTGGCAGTGATTTTATGATTTACACACTGCTGATCCCTATATGCCAAATATATAGCATCAAACGGACGTGAAAACTATGTAACACTTGAGAGTACCAAGTGGACACCAAAACTTCAGCGTTAAGTGGGATCTGAAATATTCCCGGCGATAAAGGCAGACAAGGTCTGAACCAAATTCCCACATCTGAAGCCAGTAAATCCAGGTTGGTGAACTTTGTTTTGAAGCATTTAAGTGAATCAAAAAAATATTAGTAGGAATACATCTCTGCTGAGCAATCTATACATTCATGCTATACACCATTTGTCACAACGATTCATGTAGAGCTGTGTGTTTCGAGCTACATATGAAAGAGGCTGCATTTATTAGGACTGTAATCTAATTTGAAGCTGATCGCCATCTGATGATGGTCTAACGTCAGTACTACCCCATACTGGGGGATTCGACGGTGCAGACAAAATCAGACTTTAATATGGAGCGTTGTGATCTGTGAGTCCAGTTGCCCTCTTGTTCCTGACGCCATCTATAACCGTAGCTATCCGCAAAAGCATTTTAACGTCTTAATGCATCAGCAAATATTTGTTTGTTGCGCAAGTTGGAGACATGAAGAGCGAAAGCCAGGAAGACATCGATGACGATGTTATCCTATTAATTGAATTCATTCGTATAAAAAGAATGCATAATCACAATTACTTTTAGTGGTAATGATCACAACACAATTCATCTTCATTTGATATTCGTCATCATAATGCCCGTCAGTATGTTTTCGGCCATGATCTGAAATCATGACGCTATAAAATTGATTCGACTGACGATTCATTGTTATAGATCACAGATCATTGATGCTGCCTGAAATCGAATGACACACTTCCTAAGAATACGTACTAAGTCTTACATCCAACTTTTGAAGATAGCTGAACGTTTCTGATGTAAGGAACCTTCAGATATTGACATTAGAGGTCTGTGTTCGTGACAGTAACACAAGTGTGTTTTCTTTGCGTGCTCGTGTTCGTGCATTTGCAATTACAGTTGTGTTTTCCTTTCAAGCTGACAATGATTCATTGTAATGTTTTAGTTTGAGGTAATTTATCACTTAGCGTGCTCTAGCTGGCGAGAAGCCATCCAAAATTCATTTCATTTTAATGTCGATAAAATTAGATCAAAAAAGGACGCGATGCAGCTGACTATTACATGATCGAGTAACGAGTATCAATCTGCCTCCTGTGCGGACCTTCATCTCCACAGAAGACCCTTTACGCGCGCGAAGCAAGGCGTCCCACATATCCTACCCGTTGAACAAACTTTTGAACAGCATTCCTCACCGCCCGACTGTACGACCTTTCCGTTTGCTGATGTCTTGGAGGCAGTGGAACCCAGCAAGTTCCGCACATCCTTCAGTACTGTCTGCCAGATTGGAAGGCCCATCCTACCGGCCATCATCTCCCACGTGTCACGAGCGTATCGTCTATCGAATGGGTGTGGGTCGGTTTGCAGCCATCATGTGTGCTTGAGGCCTCGCGGGATCTGATCTCGGTTCTTGTAGACATCTTCATCTATTGAATACGTGCCAGAATGCAACAAAATAGGCGCCCTTACCATCGCACCGACTTCGACAGCTTAATTGCAATTTTTAACTAAAATACGATGGTGCATACATTGTCATGACATTAAAATCGCATGTTAATGTGCCGATTCGCATCGCTTTGGCGATTGTCATGATTGATATTTTCAAATAGTAATATTCGTATGCCAACGTTCAAACTGCTGCGAATGTTAGAAGCTATGATACGGAGTGATTGCTTCAATGAAATTGGCTTAATACCAAGCATATCCTTGGCTTTACAGTGTAAGTGAAGAAGCATTCTCACAAATCCCATATAATCTGCTAGAAATAATTCATATGACAGATTATTTGTAGCTTATTTATTCTGAATAGCTAGTTTCGATGATATGATTCAATTTTGATTTTGATTTTTTTGCAGGGGAGAAGTAAATCTTGGCGTCGATCAAACTGCATATACCCTTGTGTTTCTGCATAATTTTATAGACTCCAGCGAATTATTTGCTCGGGTAAGATTTTTAACTTTTTTGCTCAGACCCTCATTTTGAACTGGTAACCTCCTTCGATTTCTGCCATTTTAGCTTAACAATAACATGTACAAGCATGCCACTCTGTAATAATCTCAAATAATGATGCTACTAAGGGAACAAAAGAAGAGAGGGGAGGGGGGTTGTCTATACAACTGCTTAAGTTACTTGTGAAATATTTGCAGAAAACTTTGGTAAAAGATACCTCGATTTTATGCATGTGGTAATGATTGATCAGCACTGTGATGTATGTTTGTGCATTCCAGTAGTAATATACAATGAGGACTATAGAATGTGCAATTGTCAACACGAAATTTCACTCATTTTTTAAACAAGCTATCACAGCTTTTTGTTTGTGATCCTTCACAAATTTTAGTCGACAATATGGAAAATTCAAAACGTGATATGTAGACGACTTCAAACATGGATGCATAATGCTGGATAACATACTGTATATATCCATGAAAGAAAGATTATGATAATGTATAGATGCAATTTTAAACGAATTAGAAGTCATGCATTTTGGTAATTTGCGTGGGAGTATCTCTACACTTCAATGATGCAGGATGTGCTTATTTGAAGAGATATGTGATTAACGTTTCAATTTAAACTAGTGCTTCTAGCATCTAGTATGCTACTTTCGTTTTCACAGGAGAGCAGTAAGTTACACTACTTTTTAGCAAACGAGAGCATGAACAGAATTGGCATTAAATTATGGGTACGATTTGTAGATACATTGGTAAACTAAGATCTACAAGGATCCCTTTCCCCTATCGATCAGAATTAGGCCCGTTGATGACTTTATGAATTTTCATGGTATGCCGCAAAGACAAGTGAATTGCAAATTATTGGAATTCAAAATGCACTACTAATTTTAATAAGGTATCATAACTGTGTCTACACAAAGATGAACGAATGGTGCAAGAAGAAAATGAATGATTTTAAGTACATGTAGCTAAGTAGAGCAAACAGGGGAACTGATCGCTAATTGACTAATTGAATAATGTTATACATTTATGAGACTGTGTTGCGTTAGTTGTTCTGCATTTGACTAGAGTCGTTTGTAAGTTGTTATTTCTTTCTGTGAAATAACCAGTAAATGTTTATAAGATATCCAATAATGCGCTCAAAAAGTTCTTTTCATTTGTAGGGAACGCAGTTTGTGCAATTATTTCATCGGGAGCTTGAAGCATTTTTAGTTGCCGAGGGTTCTCGACTTGAAGGCGTCACAGAAGACGGTAATTCTTAAGCATTTTATATATGCAATTCAGTTATTCTTGATAAAATCTTCCTTTTATTTTGATGGTATTGATCACATAATACTCGCATGATGTCATTTAATAGAAGTTCTCGAGTAACCTGCAGTCTGACACATTCATGCGTCATTTTAGTACATCTTCGGATAAGAGAAGTTGACAACTTAAATCCGAGAAGTCTCAGAGCACCGACGTCTGCAATAACCTACTGGCAAATAGAAAACGAGGATACACTTTATAATGGTGAGTGTTTGGAATTGTTCCGTTGTTAAGAAAAATGATTTCAAAAATGTGCTTCAAGGATTAGACCTACATATTAGTAAGAAATTTGTCTGTCTTTGTCTTTGCCTTTATTTCGTATTTTGATATCAATGTTTGTTGTTATCATTTTTCTATTCCTTCAACTAAATGAGTGTCAACATTACAACACTTATAAACCTTTCAGAGCTTATTCATGCATTTCTACTCGTTTGGAAGAGATAAAAGGCTTGCTGCCGTCCATTTGTAACGGACTATTGACCAACATGACCACCCTCTATTTATTCAAAAATTCAAATTTCCGTGAAACGTTTTCAACCTACAATGTACATTAAAGTTGGAATTAATAGCTATACGTAGGCATGCGATTTACCGATTTACACTGATCGACTTAATAACCCTTCTTATAGGCCCACAATATTTTTTTGAAAATTTATACAAATTATTGTTTTGAACTTCAAAATGTGCGTTAAGGACTTGTAGTATGTAACACAATCTACAAAGCACATCCTATACTTTATCGCCCTGTTGCATCGGTGTAAGTTGTTCTATGAGAAGATGATTATTTTCTCTCAAATTGTTTTTCTCCATAATTATGCAAATGAAGGATCATTTTTTTTCACTTTTTTATCAAAAAGCTAATACTGGAATTTTCTCTTTATATTTCAGCGATGGGTAAGAATGAATGGTAGAAGCATATTTTAGTTTTTGTGTTTGTCGGTTAGTGAAGCGGCTTAATAGACGAATAAAACAAATTATTTGTGCGATTTGCAGTATTGCCAATATGTTTTGGCTATAACAATAGCAACTGCTTCCAGATGAACTCGGGGAATAGATTTCATAATTAAATGCCTCCGCCTTTGAAGAGGTCGACAAGGTATTGGAGGAACCTGGCGCGTTGAAGTATCCCTTCGACCCCGTAAAAGTCGGAAGCATTGAATTACGTTTGGCTAAGTCTTGACGGTATATCAGGAGTAGAAAATGTTTCATATGGAAACGCGTGATGCTCAATATGCATTTTGCAGCCTACTCGTGTCCTTTCATAACTGTAGCATTAAGTCTGACTACCCCGTGACACATTTATTCAAATAGACTAGTTAAATGTTTAGTTGCATCCTGAATTGAGAAGTGGGAACAGCCCTGAATAGCTGTCATTTCATTCAGTATCAAGAGTCATCAACAGGCCTAGTTCACATCTTCCAGCATCGACACAACTTCCTACTTAGAGTTGCAGTCATTCCCGGCCAAATTTTAGATACGCAATTAGCATATTAACTGAAAGTCCGACGGATGTTCATCAAATGCCACATTTTTCAGCTAAGGAACAGTCAAACAATGATCCAATCCGATCCGCTCCTTTTTATTTGCTATTCTTCAACATAGACCATATTCCACGCGGTCACCTGAAATGGGTCTAAAATGACCCCATTAATCTATTTCTTTAGAAGCTAATTTCTCTGTCGGAGTTTTAGACAACTTGCACTTTAATGATATTAATATTGCCTAGTTTTAACAACAAATAGCTTGATTAATTCATTTGCAAGTAAGTATGTTATGATCAATACTGTCTCTCACTGTTCTACATATACATATCTGTTCTACATATCAGCGAAAAAAATCGTATTTCAAAGACTCGTTTCCAAATTGAGATTTCATTGGTAGCAGCAAAAGGGAAAAACAAATTATCATCCTTTCTTAGCAAATTTTACTTTTCGGCCTGTGAAACGCATGCATAAATGCTCGTATTGACAATTGATTTTTTATGATGCATAAATTGCTTGCATAAATATATATATATATATATATATATATATATATTGGTGTACGTAAATTGTAAATAGCAATTGCCTTTTTTGAGGGAGGGAGAGAGAGAGGAGCCGTAAATTTGAAGCAGAATTTATGCGCAGAATTCGTTTTTATATCTCCATGCACTGATGATGATAGCCATCAACACTGCTGAAGCATGTTTGCGAGTAAATTCTGTTTACAATTGCCCTTTATCAAAATAATTATGAATTCTACACAGTTGCATTCAAAAGTAAAAAAAATGCAACATTACCACTGTAAATAGTTCAAAAATGACCCCTTCCAAAGCACTGCGAATTATCGAACGGAAGCAAAGTATGGATTAAAAGCCTTAGGAAGTTATCCCCATTTTCCTTGGACTATTTTCAGCTCCGAAAACCCATGGATGTTCCTGGAGTCCCCTGATATTGTTCCCATTATTTAATAGCACTCGAATTTGCAGTGCAATACAATTGGAGCATGTTTGTTTCAATTGTGATATCAGTTTTTAAAAGCTCAGTCGTCTTGTTGCTGTAAATTGCACTTCAAAATTGATGTTTTGCGTCCCATTTGGAAATTGATGATATATTTGATGACTTTGATAAACGATGCACCTTGATCAGCTAAAAAAGCGTCGTGAGAGATTGTTTTGGACATGTTTGACTGCAATGGGATAGTTTAACAGCGCTAAATGCAGCTCAATATAGATTTGTGAAAACTCCCGCAAATTGCGCAATAGGTTGCTATACATCGATCAGAGAAATCCAAATATATTCAAATAAATAGATTCCAAAAATAGATATCCAAATATAATCATCCAAGTGAATGAATGCGCCAAATATATTATAATACATGATAATCTATCTATTTTGTGACTTGGGATCCACTATTCGCAGCATGAAAGGGGCAGTGTTACTAATAAAACTATTATGAGCAGTGTTTAAAATATATTGCTATTATTCATCCAATCATTAGATAGATGCATTCCTGAAGGAATGAACACGTTAATTATAGCTTCATTTGTACTTTGTCAATAGTCTGTAAGTGATTTGAATTGATTAGGATGCTTAATATTGTAAGAAATTGATAAAAATTCTCGATTTTCATTGAGTGCCTTTTTTAAAGTGTCAGACTTTTGAAGCTCCAATTGGCCAAAATTGATTTGTTCAAATGAAATCACGGCACGGTCAAAAAATCGAAGA
Organism: Prostheceraeus crozeri; assembly: GCA_907163375.1. Lineage (NCBI taxonomy): Eukaryota > Metazoa > Platyhelminthes > Polycladida > Euryleptidae > Prostheceraeus > Prostheceraeus crozeri. Next base: position 1,545,086 of record CAJQUW010013127.1, read on the forward strand.
ATCCAGGAAGCGGAAGAAAACATAGCTAAAACAACTACCCTAGTGGAAAATTGTGTAATAAATTAGGTTACTTAAAAGTCCAGAGCATAGAAATTTAAATTAATGCTTAAAATATAGGGATCCAAACCCTAGTGCAGAGTAAAATACGTAGTAGGCCCTACTTACAACGGCTAGTCGACCCAACTTTTAACGGGACGGGAAATAAATCATATACTAATTTATATATTAATATATTGATTAATTAATATTAATTAATTAATATTGATTAATTGTATTGATACAATGTAATTTAATATATTAATTTTAAATCATAATCAATTTTATTTAATCGAAAAGCATGACGAGAAGCTAGCCAAATATTATAAATGATGAAAATCAAGAGACATAAGAAACCAGAACAAGATCGCTATGTACGGAGTACGGAGTATCAGGGAGGAACCATGGGGATGCATAAAGTAAGGTTTCGGCCCCTAACCTCCAACCTGTACCACATGGCGGAACCAGGACGACCAGATCGAATGAACGATAAGGAAGGTCTCTCCAAGCCTGAGGAGACATAGCTAAAACTTAATAGCAAATTGAATTTGGATAAATGAGAACATAAAGATACAAAAGAATATGAAGATGCAGTGCGCGGTTCCTTTCATATTCTTCAAGCAACGGAGGGAAAACCACGATTGACCGGTGTAGTCGTATTTAATTCAGCGACAAGTTTCGACCGGTGCTTCGGTCCTGTTCACGCAAACTGGCACATCAAATGCTGCCTTGATAACAATTCACAGTACATAAATGAGAGAGGTAAAACGTGACCTTCAGTTCACGTGCACTAGACATTAAAATGACCTTCCTAAAATATAAGAAGCAAATAATGACTTCTACTGACTAAAATAATAGTAATATGAAAGAATGTCTAAAAATGATACAGAAGCAAAATCACTTAGAGACTAATCGTGAATGTCGAATGCTCAGAAATATCTGCACATGTTATGAAGACGGGTCACACCATGGACTGGGAGGCGGCGACTACACTGGACAGGGAGCAGTCATGGTATAAGAAGAGAATATTCAAGGAGGCATGGTGGACAAAGAAGCTCGGTTCCTCAAACAGAGTGAAGTGTGTGGTGGATGACACATGGACACGATTAGTCTCTAAGTGATTTTGCTTCTGTATCATTTTTAGACATTCTTTCATATTACTATTATTTTAGTCAGTAGAAGTCATTATTTGCTTCTTATATTTTAGGAAGGTCATTTTAATGTCTAGTGCACGTGAACTGAAGGTCACGTTTTACCTCTCTCATTTATGTACTGTGAATTGTTATCAAGGCAGCATTTGATGTGCCAGTTTGCGTGAACAGGACCGAAGCACCGGTCGAAACTTGTCGCTGAATTAAATACGACTACACCGGTCAATCGTGGTTTTCCCTCCGTTGCTTGAAGAAAAGAATATGAGGATGATAACGGTTAGTCAAACATTCCCATTATGGAAAGTATTTTTCGAGGTGAAAACAACCAAACTTATACACGAGGAACCTATTTCTCGAGAAGGACCTTGTGTAAGAATTCACTTGTGGATCAACCTTGTAACCTCCTTCCTTGAAGCTATTGAAAATGCCTCTATCTCTTGACATGAACCTGATGAGTTGGGCAGCAGAAATGTTCAATCCAGTGTTAATGAACATGAATGTTATATCATGCTTATATTATGATTTGCATAATTTACATCTTTAACTAATAGACCTACTTAGACTGTACATGTATTATATTGTATACAATAAGTATAAGGAGTATAAAGAAGTATAAGGAAGCATGTGAAGAAAGAAGATCTGATTTTGCCCCACTCATTTTTTCGTGTGACGGTTTACCGGCACCACAAGCAGCATCATTTATAAAACAAATAACAACAAAACTCGCAAACAAATGGAAAACATCATTCAACAATGTGACACTGTGGGTAAAAGCGAAAATTTCTTTTGCCATCTTGAGAGCAACATCCCACTGTCTTCGAGGTTTTCGTTTGATGACGGTGCAGGTTTGCCTTTCTCAGACTATTAACTTCAAATAATTTATCTTTCTACAATTAACTTGTATATCTTTTGTACTTATTGTTATCGATATTCTTCAATAAAGTTCATATCATTTTATTGTATATAGTTTTTCTTACACTTAGGAGTTGATTGGTACTACCGTGTCCCCTTGTCATAGGAATTAATGACATTACAATTTGTTCATCAACAGGTGATCCACTTACTTGGGAAGCTCAAGTCAGATTTCGTCATGTTACAACACGGAAGTATCTATGTGTCGATGATGACAATAACCTTTGTCTCATTGATGAACAACAAGATCCAAAAACTGTCTTCAAAGTTCATCCAATCACCCCAGAGACTGATCTTATGGAATTGGATTCTTTCGTTCGACTGGAGCATGTCATTTCTGGACAATGGCTGCAGGCATTGAACCGTAGGTCACAATTATATTATTTACAAGTCAGGATGCATCATTTTGAGATTTTTTTGCTACTGTAATCTGTGAGCCTGCTGATTCAGCGTACTTTTATGCGTTAGACAATGGTGAGGAATACGAGTGATGTCGTTAATCTCTCAGTCTGTTAAACATAAGTATCTGAAAGCATTCTGACTTAACAGTGACTGAGTTTGTCACCTGATTTTCTCACTCCATACATGCCACGCACGCGCATCATGCAAGCCGAACTTTTTAGAGGATCCTAATAATCGGGAAAAAGAAAATGTATTGCAGCTTGATTGGTTGATGTGTTTGACTGAAATTGAATATCCATGAATTAGACTTCAACACGTTTGGCATGCTGGATGTAAGATGTCTTGTGAGATGTATTGTCACTTCCTGAAAAACGTTGACTCTATCAATTCGAAATGATGGTAGAAGTTTGCGTCCTGCTTTCTGCTTATAGTTCATCTCTCAAAGAAACTAATGCTCTACATTTTCGGATCTATATAAAAACAACGTAGCATTAAAAACATCGCAAATATAAAAAAAATCGGCAATTAATAATATTCATATACTACTTATTTAATTGCTATCATTTTTATTATTTTATTATTTATTATTTGCCATTATTGTTACTTTATTTTCTATCTTTAATCGCTTCAATAATTAATTCGATGAATTTGACCAGTTAGTCAATTTAAATTCATGTCATCAACTGAATTGACATATTTTGAGTCATAGCCCATCCCTACTTTTATATTAAGTCTTTTATGCTCATTCAATGTGTCATTATGACATAGACTTTTGTACATAGACGTTGGTGTGAATTTTGAATTTAATATTGAACCTGCTAAATTCCTTCCTTTTATGTAATGGATAGAGGATGGCTATGCGATTCTCTGGGATATAGAGAGGGAAATTATTTTATGGATCCCGAGGGCTTTAGCCCGAGGGATGTATCAAATAATTTCACGAGCTATGTCAGAGAATCGCATAGCTATCCTCTATCCGTTATAAAGTATGGCAGATTATTAGGGCCATAGATATCCGCGATAAAATCCCTCTCTACCAAGAATTTCCCTGGGAACAGATTTTATTAGATATAGAAGGGATTCTGAAATACGATTCTACAACTATGCAATAATCTGGTAATACGTAAAGATAGTTAACGGATGTTAACAGAAATTAATTGTTATAGATAACAAAAAAATGAAGATCTTTCAATATTGGCTCTTTCCAATTCAACTCAAAATATGACAAATAGCCAAAGCAATTTATTTAAAACTGAATTGACATTTTCCTTTTCGCTAACGAAATCATTGCATCAATAATAATAACTATTTGATATTTCAAATACTGTGTATTCATAAACATACATATACGCTTACATTAATTATTCTTGAATTTTTTATGTTCGTTGGAGCATCATGAAACTTGTGTATTGTAGTATGATAATACTACCGATTTCTTTCGTGTTAATCTCTTATTTTGATTTATGTTGAGAAGAGGTTTCGAGAATTCATTTATATTGAGCGTGATAAATTTAAGGAAAGATTTATAATATGTGTGTTCTCCAATATGGATATTGTTAGATGACTTTGAAATTCGCATGGATAACGCTATGCGTTGATAAGATCATGGACTTACATGCGTACATCTTCTTGAACTTTCAATTTACCATGAATGTTCGGATTCATCCCACAGAAATCCATGCTCAGACCATGAAAATCGTGGCACTAATTGGATGTCTATTCATCCATAGCATTTCCTAATATACTGTTACGTTGTTTTTAAGCATGATGTTGCGATATTTTCATGCACGATATTTTTCATTTACGATATTTTGACAGACGATGTTTTCATTCACGATGTTTTTTAATGAAAACCCACATTTTGTTAATCAACTGTACAGGAAAATAAAAGGAAAAAGTCACAGAACGCGGCCCTCATCAGACTGTTTCTGATTGTTAACTGCTCTATCTATGACTCCAGTGGTTTGACTGTGCGCAAAATGTTCATAATCACATAGTCCTATTTATCCACGTCAAGTTGACCCAGAAGTGAGCAACTTGGGCCGACTGCACTAGTACAACACCAACAGACGCTTAGTTCCATCAGTCTCAGACATATTGCTATCACTTGTAAAAGGTCATATCATGGTGATATTTCGTTCCTTCCCTTCCTTGGCTTATATCTATATTATCCTTACTGTATATCTATTTTCAGATGAAGTCTACGAAAGACAGCAACTGAAAAGCACTGAAGGTGACAGTTCTATGAAGTCTCTGAAGTGGGATGGAGCCGATCTTCGAAAGGTAAATTTTATCACCCAATGTTCTCATGCTTGACATAAGAGGGAAGAAATTTCATTGGAAAACAAATGTTTGATTCTGCATTTCATTTTAATTATTCAATATTCTGTTTATTCAATTTAGGCTCATAATAAAACTTAACACAAGATATAAGCTTTGATAATACACGTGAAAATTTGTAGATGCTGCATGAGCTATTTGCAAAATAGCATTGTATTCATTTACATGCGCAGGCTATACATAATTTTCTGAAATGTTTCGCATCCTGCTCACGAGATATGAAAATTATTCGTCAAATTGTGATGCGATATGTTCTAACCCTCCCCCACTCCTGTCTGAAACCAGATTGGCGTACAGAGCAATGGACAAACTATATGCAAGTTATTGGTTTTTAGATGATTAACATCACGTACAAGATGATAATGCATCTTATTCCATCATGAAATGCTGCGGGTTGTTTGAGAAAGCCATTTTATCGTTATCTTTAGAATAGTTTGCAGTTCTAATCAAAGCGATAAAAAATGATGGAATCGATGATAGCTCAACTCAACCATCGAAAATCGATAAAAACGATCATTTAAAGCAGAATCGTAAATACTGCATCGCTGATCAACACGAGCTTCTAGTCCTCCTTCCCACAAATTCAGCGTCTCGAATTTGCTGTCTCTGGCGTAATCATATTTATCTTCGATTTCTTCTTTTACACATTCCGCTTCATCAGAAAAGTCTGCATCTCATCACTCTGCTAAAAATCGAGACACTCAGATCATGAAACAGACAATGCATTAATACGACTCGTCTTCGAATAAAACCTGTTCTTAATCATGCAACCGCGGGTTGTATTCGAGAAAATACCAGAGGTGTGCAATCGGACTCAAAAATTCCGATTAACTTTCGGAACTTAATTTCTGAATCGGCAAATATTTTGCCAGACAAATCGGATAATCGTATCTGAAAGTCAGCATTATAAAGTGATCATCCACGATTCGGCCAGGTCTTGCAATGATCCGCATGTCTTACAATGAATTCTCTTTGATGAGTCATCTTATTACTTTATATTACCTGTATATGCATTATTCATACATCTGCGCCGGTGGTACTTAGAAAATGACTGCTTTAGAGAAGCAGACTCATTCAGTGAAGCTGTCTTAACTACTAGAAAAACTGAATTGTGCTACCTAAAGAATTCTTTCTGTCTTTATTCGTGGTGGTCTCACGAGCATGTTTGACGATGCTTCAATCAAGTCAAGCGATTCTGTTCGAGATCATCTCATTATTCAAGAGGTCATGTTTATTTCTCAGATACGACACCAGTCACTCCTCACATTTTCAAATTCGCACCGGGTCATCAAAACTGGCTGAAAGAAAAGATCGTACCCAATTGAGGCCTCTTGCTCAACTGAATCGAAGAAATTACTTTTTAAGAAAAACACCCAAGTCTTAATAAAATACCTGTAAACTTCATATACCGAATCGGTCTGTGTAATCCAGTGCAACGACAATATGGAAGTATATTTTTTTATCCTCTTTCTCACTACTCAAATCTTAATTACTTCCCGCCTCACAACTTCGACCTTACACATCGCCAACCATCGATATACGTGTATTAGAGGGAGGTGTTCAGACGTGGGAGGTGGGCCACGTTCTGATATAAATACAAAGGAGTTAAAATGTTTCCATCAGGTGTCGCATTAGGCTCCGTTTCTCCTAAACTATATATCAGAATCACTAATAAGTTACGATGTGATATTTTTTGAATGTAGGCTATATTTAATGTGTAATGTATTAATAGTATAATTTTTCATAAGGTCTGATATCATATTAATGGAATAAATATTATAGAAATTGAAATGACAAACAATCGATAATACTGCTTCTTGTGCTCAAATTGAATGCAATTTTATCCACGCATGTGTGTCTGGCTTTGTTTCATCAGCAATATGACTGATATTTAATATACGGAGCATGTCAATCGGAACACGACATCATCATTTATCGAAATTTATGAATTCTAAAGGTTTTCTATTTTTTAAAAATTCTAAATTCAGTTTCCACTAGAAACTGATGAGACCGTACAGAAGCCCTCCTATTTTTTAAAATTCAAAATTTCTTCCTTAACAAAGGGACATTTTGCCATGCTATTTTAGTTTAGACTTTCGGATAAACAAGGAAAAATATGCAGATATTGCGGATCATGATTTCATGTACATGTATGCTCATTGATATGATGCATTAATCTCATGCACAAGGTGCATACATTTTTTTCAATGAAATAGAGCTATTAAATTCGAATTTCTCTAAGTGTCAATCACAAATGCATCATACATGTATTTGCACATGCTCGGTCTCTGTTGATGGCAGTAAGTGATGAGTTTCAGATCTCCACAGCCGTTTTGAGGGTCTAAAAGTGCAGCAAATGTGGCTCATTTTACGCCTATTTCCAATAGGAATGGATAAATTTGAAACAATGGACAAATGTAAGGACTCTGTTGCATGGAATAAATCAATTTCATTATAATCAACTACCTGAGGATTTATGGTAACACCAAACATCGTAAATCGGCATCTTGGTACAACTGATGCTGTGCTAAATGTCGTTGACTTAGAAAACACCATATTTTCGCATGTGTTTGCTGAGAAGGATGATAGACACTCAAAGGATTAGCTATATCGACTTGCTATATGCAAACATCATCGCTTTACTTGAAATCAACTTCCCTAATGCTTCAACATCAATGCAAGTAAGCTAAGAATTTGTAAAAGGGGTCCACTGGCCCTCTCCCTCAGGTCTCAGAGACTGTGTAAAAGCTCAGGCCTCTGGTGATTAATTTTCCGAATCGCTCCGAGAGTACGGCAAAAAGGGTAGCAAGTAATCCGCACTTTATACATTATGTAGTGATCTACCTTGAAAGTCAAGATATCGGAATTATCTTTCCGATTTTGATTCCAAAATCCATGGAGTTAACGTCTAAAATCCAAGAATTCCGGGGTTCGAAACAGTGCCCAGGATAGCGATGTGCCTAGAAGTCAACCAGTCAATCAGATGAGGCAGCTTCTAATTCAATGGAAGACAGTACTGTATTCAGTTCATTGAGAGGAAATAACCATTGCCCTGATATAATGTGGTAAGACTACCATACTAGGGATGAGTATGAACGTGAAGAAGATGGCCGTGCGTGTTGCTTGTTGTCATCTACTAACTGCTACATATACAATCGAGCACCTACACTGTAAATCGCTGGATACGAAAATTACATACAAACATATACCAAAATCACATACAATTTGAAACTAACATCTGATACCAGATTCTGGTATTTTTGAGATCTGGTACCACATCTCACTTACTTTCGTATGCGATTGATATGTAACGATGCGAACTATTCTATCTGTGATTGGCTGTTTTACACTGAAATACGAATTGTTGGTATGTTTCATATGCGAGAACCGATGCCAATTCATCCTTATTCGTATGCCTCTGGTATGTGTTTGGTATGTGCAGCTTTAAGTCACATAGCAAATTATTATTATACAACATATTACATACTACTGTCAAATAACTTTTTTCGGTAATACCAGTCGTGACTATTTTTTTGTTTGATAGAGGGATATTTACGTATATTATTATTTATATATTCGTATTAGATTTATTGTGAATTTTATGCTCCACGAATATGTCGTCGTTGCTACTTGTTTAGCAACATAAACAGGAAGTTTAGATAACTCTGCTGTGTGACCCAAGTTGATAAACATCATTTATTTATACGATATCCTTATTGAAATCTTGATGACTCACATATCTCAAACATAGCTATTTTTGCGTTCATGAATTATAATGTGTTTTTATTTCGGTTGATAATATGCTTAATTTCAAAATTGCATAATGCATAACTGTTGATGGTTGAAATCTTATTGATTATTCATGAAATGCTTTAGACTTACGTGTATTAAAATCGAATTCAGTATTGAAAGTATGACGCTTGAATGTCATTATCTCACTACTTACAAAACAGTAGTAGCATTAGTGTGATCTTTATTGACAGAAGGCCTAAAATCAACATATATTAGAAATCATTGATGTTTTCATTTAACATTGTGCTGGTATGGCCTTAGTATGTAAAGCATACCACATTTGAAATAACATACGAAAAGCATACAAATATATACCAAGAGAATACAGAAGTATACCAAAAAAATACTTTGGTATGCATCCTTCGTATGTGATTGGTATTGAGCGATTGAGAATCGACAGCGTTGTCGCTAAAGCAATGATCCCACCAACTTAGCGTACTACTATTTTTAGCATATCCAGAAATCCATATATAGGGACTGAAATGGGCTTGGGGTTCGAAGATTCATAGATTCCACAAACAAGTGGTTTTCGAGAATACAGGACCTAATCCTAATCCTGAAAGTCGTTGAGAAATGTTTCAATGATATATAATATAGCTCAGAGTAGCAGCTTGTAATAAATTGTGTGCGTATAGCCGAGCTCTGTTACGTGGCTTCTGACAGGCTGCGCCTTCAGCAAAAGGGCACCTGTTTGTCTCTTCTAATTATACAGAAACAACTTAATTGTGACGAACCACTGTAATTGCAATGTTATTACATTGGAAAAAGATTTCATCGAAAAAGTCAATCGTACAACCACTACTTTCATTTAGAGAGGATTTAACGGCATCGATCTCAAGCACATTGCTGAGAAGCAGCTGCATAAACATGGTGAACATAGGATATTCTTCAGCTAAGCCGCTTCTTACTAATTGCGCGTGCTTTTATTAATCTAATCAATTTCGAGGCTGTTTTAATATAGCAGGGCTTGAGTGAGTTTGAGAGTTCAGGAGTACAGGTCAAAACGCAATTCCTTACCCAAGCTCCTGCTGATGACTTGTGTTCAATGCCACTTGTTTTCGATTAGGTAATCTGTTTTAGTTGTTCTTTCCTTTAACCTGTAGGAAATGCCACATGGGTCCTTTGGAGGGATCAAATTCTTTTCACTTATCGCTGTCTTCAACTTCATCTTCCTCTCAATCAAAGCATTGAATTTTATTGACACTATCATGAATCTGAATTCGACCAGACCTCAGATTCAGATAGTAAGCAAATGTCGTAATTGCGGTACAGCCCAACGCATCGTGTGGCAGACGGCAGGATTTCTTGTAGGCTATCAATCTTTCCCCTGTTCTACTCATATATTTACACAGTATACATACGACTTGATTATTTTTAGTATTTATATCTATTATGTTCTGTTCTTATTTTATACAGAGGTTTTGCGTACTGAATGGAACGATTTACCATTTAATTATTGACCGTGTTCCGCCAAGGGCCAATAATCTGATTACGAAATTTCGCAAGACTTCTTTTACGAGTTAGTTGGCATGCGAATCTGCGGTGCAATAGTCTGAATGAATGAACTTCACAGATATGTCCATTCATGGTATTCTTATAAAAGAGACTGCACTGATGCTCTCCAACTAATGAGAATAAGCAACACTATGCAGTTTAATGAAACATGTGAATAAATTGATTGAGGAAGACCTCATTATACTTCGCATAGGAACAGAACTGAAGTATTCGTAATTTACACTGAATATTTTACCATACGTACATGTTAGGAATAGGACATAGTATTCAGGCGTGGAAGTGGCCTATAGAGGGATCAATCAATCGGCTGGAGCCCTCATCCAAACACTGTCGAAGTTGAGAAATATCATTAGGCAATATCTCTAGATTCTAGATACTCTAGCGAATTCTAGATTTTGAAAAATGAAGCTCAACGGAATACGATTAGTTAGAATTTAGTCGAATTTAGAATACGATTTCAATGTGAAATGCAGTGATGCTCAATAGGTGTACAGGGTACTGCTCAAGAGCATGTAAAGTGTCAGTCATAAAAAACGTCGCGTTTTAATGGAATTTCTATTAAAGATAACAAATTATTTTGATGACATACCAATTTCAAGCATTCACATATGCTACACTTAAGAAGGAATTTGGAATGACAATTCAAGAAGATGTTTCACTGAGATCAAATAGAGCTTTTTCTGACTCACCCTGCATAACGCTAATTCGATTGAAGGATTCTGAATTCGAGACGATTTTCAGTATTTCCGAGACGCTATCGAGACGCTATTGGGCAGTCTTATCAGACATTATGTTAAGACTCTTTAAATAATATTTTGGGCCCTTGGAATATTGGTTTCTCGACTTGATGGATGGTTTCGTGATAGTGACGTGAACTCTTCACTTCAGCGCATTCTAGCTTTTGAGTGAGTGAGTGAGTGAGCGGATGAGGTTTTCGTCCTTCGTTTTCTATAGAAGAACCATTCGGTTACATCTCGGTCGTCTTTGACAGACGACTTTTGTCTCATGCATCCCTCGTTACTGACGACACTTTCTAAAATATTTCTTCATTTTCAACCTCGAATTGACGAGCACCACACAGACCGGTTGACCATCACTTATACATGAAGAATACAAGTCTAGGATCGGCGGTACTTCGAACGATGGAATTACCCGCTGGAGATGCTACACGAAGACCTGCACGGTCAAGATCTTCACTGTGAACGGTGACATCATCACCAGCACCGACGAGCATTAATGCTCCAACTGGCAGTCTAAGGACAGTTCAGCTTCGGCAATCATGCAAAAAGAATGCATCCAAAGACATAACATCAAAACCAAGTAAATTCATAAAACAGAGCATTACAGTGACACGACCTTGCAAGGCATAATGGCAGAGAGCATAACTACGGAAGAATAAGACAAGCGATTTACAGAGAGAGACGCAAAAAATATCCATGTCTTCCTAAAACTGTATCCGAGGTCTTCGAAAAGATTGAAATTGAAAAATTTCTGAATATACGCAGAACGAGTAATGGCTGTGAGTCTTTTAATAGTAATTTCAACAACGAGTTCTACGCGGCCCATTCGAATTGAAACGACGTCTTGCTGAAATTTCAAGCGACATCATCTGCTAAGATGAAAAGTGCTATGAAAGGAAATCAAAAACCAAGAGTGAAGCAGGTGGAGGCAAAAGAAATATGCATCCGAGAAATATTTTCTAAAATACGTGCAGGTGAAATTGACCAAATCAGCATGTTGAAACTACTTGGACACATGAACATGGTTGGAGTGATTACAGTTAGAAAGTCATAAACCTATCTATTTTCAATTATTTGATTATTTTCGATTGAATTTAGAATTCATACACTTATTTGCATGCAAACTGAACAAGCGGTTTTAATTTTCATGGCCATACTCATTCTTGTTGATTATGATTGAAACGATCATATTTGTTCAGTATCAAATAACGATCAGATTACAGCATTAATATTAATTAGATGGTGGCGCAAATGATGAACTCCCATTCTGCAGCTCACAGAGGTAGCTACAAATGAAGAAGATGCTTCCCGCTTTATGAACATGTTCGAATCAGACAGGCCTCATTCGAACATCCAAAGATTGAACATGCAATCGTTTATTGCACTGCACATTCACCCACTTGTCAATAAAACCCTTGTCAATAAAAAACATGCAGTGACACGCAATTGGCGTTATTCGCAAAAGACTTTAAATAGTGACACGCGTGATAAAAAGGTTCATCGTCACTGCCACGCTCTACTATCTCAAGTGAGCACGAGAGACATGTAGTGGTCCTACCGTAATTCAGCATGAGACAATAGATAATGGCTACTAATTTGCAGAACTAATGATTTAATCCTTATCAGGCCAACGTTTTTGGGAGCCTTTGTTGACTAAGTTTTTATGTTTTGTCAACAATAGAAACAGAAATTGACCATTTATTTCTTATGTAAAATGCTTATGTAAATGATGAATTATTACAAATGTTGATATATAATGATTGAATGTGCATGATATACCTATTATGCACAGTAGGTCTGACTTGCAGTTTCATGCATAGACCTACTACATGTATGAAGTAATCTGTTATAATTTTCATACCAATGAAAGTGGGGCAAGAGTAATTTTGTCGGCACTTTGCTCTATTTTGTTTATTTTACACAAAAACTTGCCTTCCTATCATTGAGGCTTGGATATTCAGGCTGATTTCAACGTCAATCATTAAATTAAGCTACATAAATAAAAAATCTTATAATAGGCTTATATATATTTATGAGCATTTCGTTCTAAAAAAAATCCATTAACAAATAGGGACAAAAGTTTTTATGTTGACTTCTGTGACGGGAACATTTTTGTTATCCTACGTGCATAACAGTACATGCACCCGCAAACGGCACGGATGTGCTGCATGTTGAGCATCTTCTGACTTCCGGTCGATTTGTAGATGAATTTATATGATCAGTTAGTTGAGTGCTCAACAGCATCGGATTCCATTATTTGCAATGGCAATTGAGTAGTCTTGTCGAAGTCACGTGAACATGTTTTCCTGCTTATTTCAACACTAATAGCTGCTACATAAAAGTATATGATTGTCTTTGTCAACTTTCACCATCTCTCTTGAAAATTGCACAAGCAATACAGAAACTGTAACTTCGATCATGTTGTGACTGATGCCCATTGACCACATTCACAATAAGTTGAATTTTGTTGTAATCCAAAATGATCCTCCAAAATGATCGTAGGCCTAAATCAAGCGGATTTAACAAGATTAGCCCTGCTTCATAATTAGCAAGAATATTGCAATGTGTTGATAGTATTCTTATGCCACACAAACCACATTCTCATTCTATAGAGGCTTTGCGATGTCGCAAATACGGAAGAATTCGCGGTTACTTTCGGATATAAGACCTGCTAACATATTTGACCTTGTATTCCATAAATTGTTCATTTGACTGTAATTGCTCTTCAAGGAGAAAATACGTCAATGATTAGAGCTGATAGACTCAAGCTTCCGACAGGTATACCTACGTCATTGGACAGCGAACGAGACGGTGTACCACAATCAGTGCTAGCAGACAAACAAGAGCCATGAAAATGTCTAAAAATGATTAATTTGTTGCTGTTGACAAAATGTAAACGCTTGACCTGAATATGTGAAGTCTCATAAAATCATGAAATGTGATGCAGTAATGATTTCGGTAATGTTCGTTTTGCATTATCTCCTAGGAGTGCTCAGACTATCTGCCTTAATTAAAAAGCAATTGCAAGTCTAAATGGATATTTTAAGCGGGTTATTTGCCCGCAACTCCGAGATAGTAATAGTTTGTCCTTTAGTTTTCACACTTCAAGACTGTACTTGTGAAGTGAAGTTATACAAGAACCATATGCAAAAAACCTGGTGCCCTTTTCATGATCCACACACCTTTAGGTAAATATATAGTTAATGTGTTTTTCTCATATTCAGATATCTGTATCAATGGATCAGCAATATGATGACGCATTTTCAATTCAATTGGTTATGCCTGAAGCTGTGAAGGAATTCAACTACGTCGCAGGCCTGATACCATTTTTCAAAAGTTTGTTAGATGATGTGAGTATGGTAAAACTTTATTTTTATCACGCTAATCAGTAATCACCATGCCAACATTTAGTTTTAATCCACCAAGGCCTAAAGTGGTAATGAGTAGGAAATGAATCAAATTGATGTTAAGTTGCCTGATGAAGACCGCGTCATAAATAGTTTTACAATTATGTTATCATTCCGCGATGTGGCTTTGTGGCAGTGTGTTCGCTCAGCGTCTGGGAGATCTAGGTTCACACTTGGTCACGTCAAACCTAAGTCATCTGCAATAGGTACATCCTGCATGCTTGCTAAGCACTCAACAATGTATTAAAGAATGAGGGTACGATAAACAAAATCTCAGTCACATGGAAGAGAGGGGCTAGCCTAATGTTCTTCCTACTATAAACAATGTACATTTATTTGCTAAGCTAACATATTTTCAATCGTAATTTTCGTAGGGACCATTTGAGACTGTGAATCAAGTTTTAAAACCACTGAATGACATCAAACCTTATGCTCCATAGATTGATTTATTCTGCAAATGAATGTAATTGAGTACTTGAGTTTCAGCATAGCTTTTTATTATTTTAAATATGCGGTTTCATGTTTTTAGGCGTATATTTATGTCCTCCCTAAGCTGCAATCCCGGTTTTTGCATATCTTGTGCACCTTGACAATTATATATTCGTGCAGACGGTGCTTTCTCTTTTCACCATGTTCAATTGGTTTTTGGAAAAGTTTCTGATGAAAATTTAACTATTTCTGTGACTCTGCCATGATGATCTATGTTCACGCTCAGAATCTTCTAAACTTTATTTGCATTCGATTCAGGCCATAAAGGGAAGATATACATCATCGAAGAGGTCATTCAACGTCTGCCGGTGCATGACTGAATTATGCAGCTTTCTTCAAGTTAATGGGAAACCAAAGAAATCCCGACAGAAATTACTCCGGAATTTGAAGGTAACTACTGGCATCTATTGTATTCATCAGGGATCTCGAGCGTTAGGCTCCTCTCCATCTGCTCCATCTGTGTCTCATATGTGTCTCTGTCCTTCCCTGTTCCGAGATAAGAATCAGCTGCACTCCAACATCAGCAATGCTATACAATGTATATTCGATCTTATGCATTCACATTAACGCTCATATACATGTACATTGTACCAGGGATGCGGAGTCGGAATTGAAGTCCCGGAGTCCTATCATTTTTGCTAGAGTCGGGACTCGGCCTATAACTAGACCCGAATTAACATAATACAAACAAATTATTTATTCTCGTGCATAGCTGTCATTGTCTTGATGTCAACTTTCTCCGTCAAACAAAAGTGCAGAGACACTGCTGCATACAAAGCTTATAATAGTTGAGGGAATGAACTGTGACAGTGAATAAAGGATTGTCCTTTCACTCGGTGATTTAGTAGAGAAGTCAAGCCTTCCTAGCCTCGATCACACCTAAGGTCACATCAGAGACAAAAATGAAATACTAGTTTGTTTCAGAACATTACCTCTTGCCCTCACGTTAATCGTGTGTGATTTCTCCTCAAAAGCGCATATTAAAATCGAAAATGTACTCATATTTTTTGGAGAAGGATGGGAGATTTTCCTGCCTGGTAGAGACTGGAGAAAAACCGTGTTTATCACACATCAAGAAGATGGGAGGAGCCGAGTCGTATGTATCCAACTGAAAGCGACATCTGATCAACTATCATCGAAAATGATTGATAATTGATATAGCAATGATCACTAAATATAGGTTCAGGTAAGCCTGTAATGATCTATGATGTAGGCTACCAGTTAATTTTTCAAAAAAGTAGGCTTATATACTTGCCACCCGGAGTCGGAGTGGTAGTCTTGTCAAAAGCCGGAGTCCTATCAACCCCCGGAGTCAGAGTCCTATAAAAATGATAGGACTCCGCATCCCTGAATTGTACACGCATGAATGAAATAACTATCGAAATTATGTTTGATATACTTGTAGACTAACGTACAACATATGGTTGTATCTTGTAATGTAGTTACCATACGTGTCTTACACGTAGCATACCATCATAACACTGAAAGAAAGAGTTTCCTTGCGTCCTTCATTATATTTGCATTGAAGCTGTTTTACTATTTCCAGTAATTCTATTGTACATCGCTTAGTTATCTACTGTTCGTCTGCTGTTGTGCGCTCGTTCAATTGAGGTTAATTCTTTGAATTTCTCTCTAGACAGAAAAATGCCTCATTTCCAGCTCCATTCGGTTTTACCACAAATAATATAATGAGCATAGTGACATACATTACTTACCTGAAGCATAGTCGCATCAGATGACAGGATTTCATGAGATGATGATGAAGTGAAGTCAGGAAATTACAGCAGTCTACACATACTCATTGAATTCCAAACATACGAGGGGTGATTGATAAGTTCGCGGCCTGACATAGAAAGTTTAAAGCCAGGCCACTATGCACATGTGGATTGATACAATGGAATGTGCTGACGGCGCATGACGAGTGATCAGTCGATCCGGTGAACTGTTGGTAAACCACAGCTAGTTAACTTCAGTTACTAACTTATCAGTCAGTTAGTCAGATAAGTGTTGCGTAAGATGGATCACGTTTCAAATCAAGCTGTCATTCGTTATCTCGGCTTGAAAGGACTCACACCAAAGAGATTCATGATGATATGGTTGGAACCACCCTATTCTCCTGATCTGGCACCATCGGACTTTCATCTCTTCCCAAAAATGAAATTGGAGCTCAGTGGTCAGCACTTCGCATCCAACAGTGACGTCATGGAGGCCGTTGAGGAGTATCTGGACTCCAAAGACTCACACTTCTATGAGCAAGTGATCCGCGCATTGCAGCACCGTTGGGCTAAGTGCGTTGATTGTAGGGGCGATTATGTCGAAAAATAAATATGTATCGTATGCGAAATATGCTTTTTTCTATATCGGGCCGAGAACTTTTCAATCACCCCTCGTACATGTACAGTAGTATATGTCGTTACTGTATTTAACAGTTCATTAGACATACCTAATCCATGCAATTATATTTTTTTCTACCGGTTCAAAGTCGCTAAGCTCTGCTCAAAGCCTTTTACTATTCCACTCCGCTCCGATTTCCTTTCCGCTCCATATCCCTGGTAAATCATTGTAAATGTTCGTTGTTCTCGTCCATTAACAAAAAGCGCTCGTTTTCGTGATTCTTTTGTAAAGTACTGGAAATAACTCAATCTACTAATTTATGTAAGTGTCTTATTTTTGTTTGTTTTTTAAACTTAGTCACTTCTGTAATGCGCTCATTGCCTTTGTGAGACAATAAAGAAGTTATTACATCTCATATTATATTCACTTGTTTTTTTCTTAACAGATTTCGTCACTCAACTATTATATTTTTAAGTTTACTAAAGCAACTCTATGCTACTCACATTGCATCTATATGTATTAACACAACTTGCATGGATCGGAGCATCTTCTTCGGTTTTTCTTCGTTTTTCTTCTTCAGTTTTTCTTCGGTTTTTGACCTACGTTGACTTATTGATTTTTTCTTTGTGTGTATCTGCTTTTCTGTAAAGATTGATTTTCAGTTATTCAATAAACGCATTATTATTGTTATTATCTAGCTGTACATGCTTCACTTTGATGCTTCATTGTCTTAAATTTACATCGAGAAAAAGAATAGGTGACCTTGAGCTAATTGTTAAATAACCACAAATTAATTCAGTAGTAAAGACAATAAACAAAAGCGCTTGGTACATCTGATAATTATTGGCGATTAATCGTATTCAATCTTTTCAAACCATGCAATCATCTGTCTTTAATTTGGCTTATGTCTGGTGTTGTCCGACAATGGTAACTACGAATTAATTATCACATTTAATAGCTTTGACTAGTGTGCTGAATCGCAAATTAGTGAAATTCATGAGATCTAGGACCTTCCAGGCTGCTAGTCCAAACTCATTCCGTGCAAGTGTACTACATCAATTGCAACTGACAATGTTATCTTCGTTGACAGCGCTATGTCGACGGTGATGAATATTTTGCTCTAAAGCGTGAAGCCATTCAAGTGGAATAAATAAATAGATCATAGAGTAAGTGCAGGGTGTCCGTAAGGTCAGTTGATTTCCATTCATTCTGTGTCTCATAGCATGGCTTGTGATGCAAAAGCTCATAATCTACTCACGTAGATATTAAATTTTAAAGTCACTCGACGTTGCGGACACTAAGTATGTATATAGCAGGTAGAGTGTCAGTTAAAAAATGTCGTCATGCATTGAAAAGTTTTATATCAAAGATTATGTTTTAAAGGAGAGCATGTTCCCAAGGTCCGAAAACATGTTCGATCATCTTTTGACTTTTTTGCCAATTATCCCTGTGTTTACGTACACTGTAGACTGCTCGATATCAGTGCTCCTTACGAAGTTACGAATCCAATGTGCAAAATGGGAGCAACAAGATGTACAATTGCACTATTGTTCATTTTCCATTTCGTACGAAAACGGCGTGCTTTCCTATTCGATATACCAGCACTAAGTCTACTCAACAGGAGAGTCAATCAGTTTCGTAACGTGCGTTCGTGCATTTTGCTATTCTCGTTTTGTAGTTCGCCTGCAAATCCTTCATTTATATTCCAGTGAAACATATTGTGTATAGAAAAATTGTTAGAATCATGATCTTAGAAATCAACTATATTTGTAAATGTAGATTAATTTTGATTTTCTTGAGTATGATTTTATGATTAAGTTAGGATTCAGCAAATCAAACTTCATCTTTTGACTGAATTTTTGACCGAATTATTTCCATCTTCAAGTTAGTTTTGATTGTCTTTAATTGTGATATTCTTTTAGTATCAGGAAATTTGTAACGTGAGAAGCGTAAGAAGTAACTCTTACTAAAAAGGCTGAGTCTTAAAGCAAACTTTATTTCTATGGAAGTCAATGAAAGAACATTGCCTCCCCAAACCAATCATGGGCTGCTAGGATTTGCGAAATGCTATTATTGCTTCTGCATTGCTTTCATGATTGTCAGTTCCTTTTGTTATTTCTCCAAAATGGTCAAAATGCTAGTCACACATATGCGGTAGTACCAAGAAGAGTTCATCTAAAATTGAACTTCTATCACATTGGCATCGTGTAATTACTGCTGAGTTATTGCTTTACCTAATATACATGTTGACAACCTGCTCTGCGGAATAGAGTGCTGTCAAACTTTTTATTGCATAAATAGTGTTCTGTAATCGAGTAAACTGCAAGTAGTGAGATTGTGGCACTTAAAAGTGGAAATATCCTATCGTGGTAGATCAACAAGACTTGTGGGCTAAGCATGATTTTGATGCATATATTTGAACAGTTTCACATAACTTAGCGGGATCCCATGGCCTAATGTCGAACCAAAATCTTCGGAAGTAAATGGTGCGCCAAATATGTATGTCATAGGCTCCATGGTAATAGTGGGCTGATTTAAAGACAATATGCGACTAAGTCCTGTCCTATATTATGTGGCATCAACGGAGAAAAAATGGCGGTATGTACGGTGGATTTTCGGGCGCCAGTAGGAATAGTTAACGAGGCTTTATTGATGAGCAAAAACTAGACACTTTGTGGAAATCAACATTTTCCTTGTAACATCTCACAATTCTTGCATAGTGCCGAGAAAGCATGTTTCTTGAAAAGTTTTAAGACAACATTACATCATGTTTATTTAGTTTTCGGATTTTTTGATGTTATTTGTTTTTTCTCATTTTGCATTTTATATCGTCTCTTTTAAATATGACAACCTATTAAATGTGCCGGCAATCTCAAAATGTTGTCTTGATATGTGAAATATACTGTAGCACCTGTAACGTCAATAACATGTTATTTGTAAGCTTACTAAATTGCGTGTATGCATCATACTACTTTTGCTGACAGCGGCTAAATTTCTCAAAAGCATCCTTCCATTCCCCTCTATAACAAGGCATGGATAAACAGTTGGATTTAAGACGTGATTACTCCTTTGAATAAAACATTGAGGTGCCTGCCTATCAGCGTGCCTATTTAAAAACATTCTTAAATTTCAAACCATGGTTACAAAAACATGTGTTGAAAGCATGGTTTAAATCATGTCTAATGAAAAAGGTATCGCAACAGTGTTGATAAGACAGTGAAAAACGCATGTTCAAAAGCGTGGGTTTACTACCACCTTTGAAAACGGGTTCAGTTCGTCCATGTTTTACATATTGCTTCTATTCGCTCAACCAATGCTAGCCGTATCCTTGATCACTGTTCACCACATGCTTTCATCTGATTCATTATCGTTGAAGCGCAGGACCGGGGGATAGTTTTCTGATGATATCATCGGGGATTTTGCTGACACTACTGTCTGATAGGGAACTTTGACTGACCTGCATACACGTACCGCCTCTATCACCCTCATATAAAGCAGAAATGAGTGAGGTAGATTACATGTATCTTTCATCAGTTGAAATGTCGAAATTAAGAGAAGAACATCATTCATTAAAGTGACGATGAGCAGTGTCATTCGTCAATATGCTGCCAAATCTGTCTTCGGATTTGACAGATGAGCATTTATCTGAGCTCAGTTATATAGTCAATCAAACAAATAATTTTCATGAAACAAATTGGGATAAGGAGTTATTGTCTAACCCAACTGAGGTGGAGGAAAAAACATGAAGTAAAAGCACATGTAAGTATAGTACTGATCACATTCTCAAGAACAGGTAGGTTCGTCACATACATACATGTGTGTGCAACTCATAACACATTCATGCAGTTGAACATGTATATGCAACTCGTAAATCATTTAAGGCACATACTTTCTCAACCGTATCATCTTATCGTATCATGACGCATGCTTTACACCTTACAGATACTCGATCTCATCGTTAAGTATATCCAGTGGATTTCGACTGCGGATGAAAAAGACATGGGCCATACTCATGCAATTCTCAAAGAGTGCTACAATATCATTCACTCATACATGGTTGGAAATAGCAGGAAAAACTCACTGTACTTTGCTAAGTATATTGATATATTTCTGCCTCAAATGATGCAAAGAGTAAGTCATATCAGATTTCAAAGAACATTTCAGATTTACATTAACAGCAGTTTTACTTTTGTCAATAATGCAATAAAATAAAATATATATAATGATATTTCTAATCATTAGTCTCTTTTCGCAGGCAGAAAGCATTCATGAGCCATTGTCACAGTGGCTGTCTATCCTGTTTCGGTAAATGTGACTAGGAAACGTGATGAATCGTGTTTTCACTTTCCTTCTTGAATACAGGACAGCTATTAAATCCACTGAAACCAACAACTTGATTTGATAATTCAATCCTGTAAGAATCGTAAGACCACATACATCACTTTCAGAAACGTTCTTGCAGTTTTATGAATTTTTGCAGGAAATGAATCACTGGAGACATATACTAAATTTAGCTGAATTATTTTTTCCAATAATAGTTTGAATACTGCACCTTGAATGAAACGTTGAACTTCGTTGGCAACGTTTCCCATCCTCTCCGACAGTGATTTTAGTCTTGCAAACGCTTACCTACACCGACTTGGCTTCACCGACTGTACTTCATCGACTGCGCTTTGATTCTTGTGCATATTTTATTGATCCAAATGCATATGTGTTTAATTGCCAAAGCAGTTCTTCGATAGATGTGCTCATGTGATATAGCGGGTTAGACATACCGTATGGCATTTTTCGATATAGTAGAGGTGCTAGTCCAATGTAACTCATTAGATGAGTGCTAAAATGAATTGTAAATACAAATTACACATCGAATTACAGCTATTGAATCTATTATCAATAGAGGCACAACTCACTTAGTAAACTATCAGAAATGCAAGTTTTCTATTATCAGGATATCCGTGAGGATGTTATTCGGATATGTGGACAGTTGATTTAATAATTTAGCTCAAGCTCTCTTCGATGCACGAACACTTAATTACGCAACCAATTCTTTTAAAACAATGTTTTTCCCTATGCTACTTTTCACTTCTATCAGCTAAAATGACTTCTTCCAATCGTGGCGGAAACCATGAGACAGCATTCCATTTTCAGTGAAAAGAATGAATTCAATGCACATGCCATGCAGACTTTTTGAGTTTAAAAAAGAATTCGGAATGCGAAACAATCTAGTATTGATTTTGATTTTCAATGATCCGATCACTGGGTAATTGTGTTAATATTCAAAATTGTTCCTGAAATCGATGATATGTAGGCATTCATGTTCCTCATCAATGCTGTAATCCAACTACAATGCATATAATTACAAGTTCTAAAGGACTTGTCCTCTGCGACCCAAATTACACCAAGCTATAACCTTCAGCTATGTATGCCACCCAAGTCAGGATCAACTAACAATGACAGAATCTGAAAATTATATAAATGTGAAATTTAATTGCCGTCATTTAAGAGCTGGTGTTAAACTGTTAATCTATGCTTGAACGTAGGCGAACTTATACTACCCAATGGCATGCAGCCTAGTTGAAGATTTTTTTATACGCCTCACCTGATAAATTTATATTACACTCAGACTCTGAGATCACGGCAATGAACAACGAAAAACTTCCTAAGGAGAAGTCTAAATTAAGAATTTCATGATGTGCTAAATGTTATCAAGCACACCGTTTCAATTGCCTAATTTGTGTTCAATAATGTCTGAGGACAATTGCACTTGAATTAAGTTATCAAAATGGCGTGGCTGCAAAGATTTGTAGTACATCAACATCCCTTTGTTTAGGCATTTTCATTAACGAACAGAGACAGGTATGCTTAACGAACTAAAACAGCAGTGTGCATTACTTTGAACATGGCGCGCCATAAATTCTTGAAGAGCATAAAACCTGCTTTTCAAACCCGGAGCAAAGTAATTGAAGAGGATGAACGAACCAAGAAACTCCAAGTCCTCCTTCTCAATCATTCTTGCTCCAATATACTTAAATTTGAATCGATATCATCCAAGGGATTTAGGAAATTGTCATTCGAATAGCCGAGATTAACAACTGATGCCTGATCATGTAAAAATCAGTTTTGATCAATGGAAAATGGACATAATTATTTTCTAGTTGATAAAGAATAGTGCATTAAGTGCTGTATGTGAGTAAAATCAACGCATCAATAGAATTGAAAGGAAATCAAATAAACGAATTTGAAAGTTTTACTGATAAAGATACGTAAAAATATCTTGTATGTTTTTTGTTTTAATTATAGTACAATGTTCTAGACTGTCATGATGGAGGAATTCTATCTCATTTATACTGTACAGTATACATGTACACTGCCGTGCATGCATATCAGTAATAACTTGAGTATTGCTTCTTGACTTCTATCTATAATATCCATATTTTGGATGATCAAATATTAATCTACGTTTTGCTGGATATCTGATTCCATTGCATATTGCATATCATGACTACAATTTCTATTCAGAATGAGATCGGATTCAAAGCTGTTCAGATTATTGTCGAATTGATTCGTGACAATCGAAAAATAGTTGATCGTATAAATAATTCTCAAATCAATCAATTCATCGATCTCATACGTCACAGGCAGGTAAGAAATATTTCCGTTTTTAAGATGGTGGTAGAGTTTGTACATAAGAATTCAAAATTTCATTTCAGAATCATAATTATCTCGAACTTCTACACGTTCTTTGTGTTTGCAATGGCGTAGCCATCACTGGAAATCAAAATTACATCGCTCAAAAATGGTTAATCGAAGACCAGGTATGATGATCGTGAAATTTCTAACCATATTCCGAACAAAAATGCGGTAATCATTTTCAACAGTCAGGAATTCGTGAATCAAACTGTGAATATTCATTCTCATCAGATGTGAAATGTTTTCAAAACGCTATCATGCACATTTCAAATGCGACAGAGTCCACCAAAAGTTTTAACAAGGAGAGAGAGGATTGGATGAAGGAGTAAACAGAGCTGTTGATGAAGAGGACTACAAACTTTCGTGTAGACCTAACATTATAATGAGAAAAATAATGATTATTGTTAATTCTCACCGATATAAGCTATTTACCTTTCTTCTAAGATCTACAAATTTTCAAAAAATTCCGTGGTCGCCTTTGTGATCGCTCCTATGAGCCTTTGTTAAGACATAAAGGAAATTGCCAGCTAAATCATAACCGACAAAACTTGCTAAACATAGTAAAATATAATCATTTCTAACTACTTAGTCATTTCAATATATAGGATCATAATATACGGCAATGACAATATTTTTTTGTTCTTCATTTGATGTCACTTATGTTACAGCAAGGAATGTATTTAACTGAAGTTGGTCAAAATATCAACCGCGATCAAGATATCATCTACGTCACAACTGATCGAGGGCGATCATGGGTAGCCCTAAAGGAATTCTTTAATGTAAGTTGGCATGGGAAACAGTAAAAAATTGTTTAGTTTTCCCCTTTGGAATGATCATATGCTATTACTTTTGAAAATTTAATTTTTCAACATATAGGCCTACAAAAAAAGCAATTCAGGCAATTTGTCTTCTACATTTATGTCTTGGTTTCTACAGGCATTTATCTCGATCTTTAATATCCCTTAAATTATTTAACTGATTATGCGGTTCAAGTTTCATGCAATCTTAAGTAACATTTCGCTTTTTTAGCCACAATATTGTTAATACCAATAGAATTCATTTCTTTGCCGGGGCAAAAAATAGAAAGATGTCCTCAAACTTGAGCAGTCTAAGCATTTATGACTCTGTCAACCTCACGGCAAAGCCAGTATAAATATACAGAGCAACCTGTTGTGCAGTCCGTCTGGTTGCAGGAGGACATTCTACAGTGTAAATAATTTCAGCTACAATAGCTTGGACAATTCCGGGTTTTACTGACAAGAATCGTAGGGCGAAACACAACGTAAACGGCTGCCTTGAGATCTTCGTGGTTGAATTGATCAAGTCTGAAGATATGTTTCTGTCGGCATATCGATATGAATATTCGGAAAAAATAGGGTGCCTTTATAGTGATACTTCTTCGATAGTATTATCTTGCAATTGACTTGCATTAATATTTTATATATGAATGTATGTCGAAGTTGAATGTTGAGGGTCATTATAAATCACACTTGAGCTACTCTGCTACTCTTTCTTTTAAATTTTTAAAACAATATCTACATTGCAACGATATGCAGTATTACTTGTCAGATAAACACCAGGCCTGCCCACTTCAGTTGCAATATTACAAGCAATTAATTTGGTATACAATATTTTCTCTATTTTTTATGAGCTATGGAAAAAGAAATGAAAATCTCATCGTTATCTTGACATAAATTTCATCATGTATGCTTAGAACCAAGCAACCAACTTGTGACTTAATTTGCCAACCATGTTTGTTTTTTATTCAGACAAAAAGTGTCACCTATGACGAGGATACGGCGTTGTTTCTGCAAAAACAACTGAAATTATTCAACTCTTTGTGCTATGTAAGTGTGATTGCTGATCGCCGAATTCAAAAAGTTTGTCTGACAGTCTTCTGTGTTTTAGGGTCGCAACGAGCAAGTCATTGAAATAATCACGCGTCAGATGGGATATATCTCGTGGGATGAATCTTTCTTGGGGATGCGCTCGAATGAGCTAAGAGCGGATGTCAGAGCAAAGTATTGCCAGTTGATATTGGGTAAGCTCATGGAGTCCTTTGTCATGTTTTCAAGCAGTATCAAAAATACGTGCCGTAGGAATTAGGAGTCCTTCTATAGTATTTCCAAGTAATTTTGGAAGATCGTTTTCGTTTTTTGTGTGATAATGGCTTTGATGAATTTATGCATCGCTCTAATCACAGAAATCCGAGCATTCGCTATGTTTAAGTTAGTAAGATTAGAATGGACAATAGCGGCTTGTTGATGGTCACTTCATTTTATGCACCGACATAAGTCAATGGTGCTAGATCTTAAAAGAATCAAATTACTGAAGCATAAATTGCACTGATGAGCTACCGGAACCTTCCCATTGTCAACCTCTGCAAGCCGCCATCGTTTATAGGCACCGTTGTCATGACAACGTGTGTCACGGTGCACTATTGTTTTCAATGTGCATGACAGGCCCCTTATTATAATAGAAGGCTCTAATCATAGAAATCCGAAACTATCAGAAATTAAAAGATAATGGGCTTGTCCTACAACGCGTCATTAATTAAATGGAACCTTAATAACGCCTCATTTAACTGTCATTAAACGGATACCGTCCATAGACGCGTTGTTTATTTTGCTTCATTTGACCGTCATAGACTTTTAATGGAAGAGTGCCTACCAGCACCATGGAATGGGCCATCTTCCTGAAAGTTCATCCATTGTCCGCTGTGTTTGGAATAACCTTGCAATTAATGGAAGAATTAAAAGAGTTGTTATGTCACTATCGCACCATTGGTCAAGATCAATGCCGATTTGTCCACCCCCAGTCAGATCAGTGAGAGACTTTCTCGATCCATGAACGATTTCGCACTCGATCCGAGGTGCTATTATTAACCGAGGGAGTTCGCATTTGGAGAATCTAGCGGTTTATTGCACACGACCTATCCCTATCAATTGCTTCGTTGTCCATGGATTGCTAGCTTCAGATTGAGTAACTTATTTACGTCATTTATGGATGAAATCCATGCTGCCTTAATGGAAAACGAGGTCATCTTCTACTATGATAACAATCAATTTCATGAATCTCTACGTTGTGAAGTCAGAATGAGTCAAAATGGCACCATGAAATCCCGTTACACGCGATATTGTGAAAAATTAATGGAAGCCTCTCTGCGCAATCTCTGTTTATGACAGTTAGATGAAAGCATTCTAAAAGACAGTTAAAATTGAGTTTCTATGAACACCAAATGTCAGATCATTTATTTATTATTGCACATTATTACACCAATCAGCTGTCATTTACTTGGTTCCCTTAAACTGTCTTTTAACTTTTAATGACGGTTATGACGCGTTGTAGGACAAGTCCATTGGGTAACTGACTTGCACACTGAAATCGATTTTACGCAGTGATCCTGCGTTGCCATGATGTGCAGTCACAGAAGAATGACAGCTTCCGGTGGATTGCAATGGTTTTGGCTGCAGTAAGGTTTTACAAGCTTTAAGATCAGGTGCACTGTAAACTGAATGATACCAGATTTACTTGTGAAACCAATCTAAAAAATGAGAGTAACAAAATGCACAACTTCGCCATTGTAAACTGCGAAAGCGACTTTGCTTTCTTATTCAACAAACCAGGTTGGGGCACGGAAGCACTAAGTCTGGACAATAGTAGAGCCAATCACTTTCGTAGTGAACGAACACGAACAATAGTGCGTTCGTACAGTTTGTTTGTTCGCATTCGTAGTCAAAATCACTCATCTTTTGTACTCTTCAGTTTGCAGTGTACCGGCATCAGTGCACTTTGTGCCATTATTCTCATTTCTCTTTAGATAGCAGATCATTTTGATAAAGAAACAATACACCGTTGTATGACAAACTGACATCATTTCAGTAGGTTGGTTATTCTGTAAACCTAGCAATATTGCATGAGGTCGATGTATAGAAATAAATTCTTTATCAGAAGTTGATTACA
Organism: Prostheceraeus crozeri; assembly: GCA_907163375.1. Taxonomy (NCBI): domain Eukaryota; kingdom Metazoa; phylum Platyhelminthes; order Polycladida; family Euryleptidae; genus Prostheceraeus; species Prostheceraeus crozeri. Next base: position 1,572,857 of record CAJQUW010013127.1, read on the forward strand.
GTGAAAAATAAGTCGAGGTCGCGGCACTACCGGGGGAATTAAGTTGGGGGCATGAATCACCAATGAAGAGTTTAAAATTGCATTACAAGTGCATCTGAATGAAAGGGTGCATGATTTTCGTGCCACTGTCGTGTTATACATAGCGCTTAGCTTCAATTCTAGAAATTCATTGTTTTCAATTTTTGTGGATATGTGCATTAGTGAGTTCCTAATTTGACCATCACCGCACAGAAGGCAGTCAGTCTAGTCCTACGAACTTAAGCAAAAGTGAAAATTCGGTTATCTGCTTCACGAAAGTTAATCGATTTCTTTCTGCATTCGAACTAGAAAACAGAATCATACAAATATAGGCCTCGATCTTCTCTTAAAACAAATTTCACAAAAATCTAGGTCAACGTTCAGAAGTGGTTGGAGCCATCCAGAAACGTCGTTCAAGCACTGCTTTTAAGCAGTTTTTTGGGGTTTAAATTGTTTTAGGAAAAAATTGAAATGTTCTCCTGATTTGCAATCCATATATCAAATTTCTCTTTCAGAAACCATTTTTTCAGTTTTCAATTGATTTAGCAACGGTCTTTTTACGCAGAATGTTAAGCAGTGTATAATCGGCATTCAATGAACATCTACTGTATACATATGTAATGTTATTCGAAAGCTTTGTCTACCACAAAATACTCTAGACGTTGTCTCAAGTATATAAAAGCCACAATACCAAAAACCTCTATTCATATCGGTAACTACTTCATGTTCATGATCTTTCTAGGTTTATTCTTCGACTCGGGATCAAATTACTCAGTCATCGAAAGTCCTAAGATGTGCTTTCAATACGAAACTTTAACAGGACCTCCTGCTGAAATAAAGCTAGTGGATGACACAACAAAAGTAAGTATCGATACATATCCCACATCCAGTTTCCAAACACAGTTTCTAAAATATTCTTCAGTCCTAAAAGATGTGCGAAAAAGCTTGACTATGGACATAGTGCTTAGTGGAAAATTTCAATTCAAAAATAATTCCAATGCAACCTCGTGAAAAGAGGATGCCTCCGTAGCCGGTAGATGATGTCTTTATTTTTATAGAGGCATCCCCTGAAGAAGTTTTCTCATATTATTTCAAACACACAATTTTTCGGTAGTTATCAAGAAAAGAGAACTGTATCAGCAACAGCAGTCAATAAAAGACGAATCCAATGTTACCTGCACTTTTCACAACATGTACAATGGTGCATGCATTTCATGTGCACACTGCGCATGAATAACATACTTATGCATAGGGTTTTATTGCTCTAAAAGTAATGAATATTGTACTTTCGCATTGTAGAAAACTGTACTTTTTCACCATTTGACAAACTGCAATTGTTTTGAAAAATTAGTCAAAAGACGAGTAGGTTATCACTTCGATGACCAAGTACATTCAAAGCTTCGATGTAGCTTATTGTGCGACACTCTAATCTGCGTTCTGGAAAACTTTGAGAAAATCGACAATTTTGATAATCTATGAGATGACTTCTGCATTTTGTGTCCGTTTCTGTTTATTCATCCATGCATGTTGTCTTCAACCATCCGCTTCGCTATTGGTTGCCATGTCTCGAAATTAACGGGAGAGGCCAGCTATTCGAATTTGCCTTTCTATTGACTGACGTGACAGTTTGCCCTGCGTCCTCAATGTTGGCTGGGTCAGTCCGAAGTAGGCTTTCCGGTAGACGGTTGGTGGTGATCAGGATGAATGGATCACTTGATGAAATAACGCGGTATTTCCCAATTAGATGAGCAAGTTTGTAATTACATAAAATGATTTCCTGAGCAATGACCCTGTTGTCAAGAAATCCCTGCCGGTTAGGTCCCCTCGCTTGAGGTTGCACTGCAATGCATCACAATGTGGCAGATTAAATATGCTCTCTAAATGACTTTCAGACGTGATTGCAAAACAGTATAATGATCCATGTAGATTGATAATTGTCTTCGTCAATTTCGACATCGCTTTGGATATTTCCAGTAATACGTGTTGGCCTTCAATAAGTTATTAGTAACTACGAAGCTTGGAAGGATTATGCGAGTGACATCAGTAACGGTCATGACCGAATTAGAATGTGTATTATGCTTACCTGTAATGTTGCCAAATTTGCTGTCAAAATGTTGTTTGAACTAATGTGATGTGCTGTTATGGACAAGTTATAGAGGAATTTATTATCACAATTTGTCTAAATACAATGCATACAATTAGTGGTAATTGAAAATTGATAGCTGCTAAAACGTTCAATCATTTTTATTACAATCAAATAGCTGCAACTGACAATTTCGAAAAGCATTGCAATTATCCAAAACCTCTCTGATGAAACGCCGCCTCCACTAGAACACCACCTATGGTAGACCGCCTACCTAACAAATGGTTCGAATTATTAGTCCTCTAATGGAACACCATAGCACTGCAAATATTAGGTATACAAAGCAGTTTAGTTGCGTGTACACTGTAAATCGCTCAATACCAATCACATACGAAGGAAGCGCACCAAAATATTTTTTTGGTATATTTCTGTATTCTCTTGGTATATATTTGTATGCTTTTCGTGTGCTTTTTCAAATGTGGTATGCTTTACATACTAAAGCCATACCAGCACAATGTTAAAGGAAAGCATAAATGATTTCTAATATATGTTGATTTAAGGCCCTTTGTCAATAAAGATCACACTAATGTTATTATTGTTCTGTAAGTAGTGAGATAATGACATTTACTAGTCAAACTTACAATACTGAATTCGATTTTAATGCATGTAAGTCTAAGGCATTTCATAAATAATCAATAAGTATTTAACCATCAACAATTATGCATTATGTAATTTGGAACTATGCATATTATCAATCCGAAATAAAAACACATTACAATTCATGAACGCAAAAATAGTTGTTTGAGATATATAAGTCAACATGGTCGCTCGATAACTATCGCATTATTTAAATGATGTTTATCAACTTAGCTCATGGAAATGAGCTAATTATGAGTCTTGTGAATGCCATAAGACAAGTAGCAACGATGACATGCGGCGTTGCTTTAGCAATATCTCCAATCTAGTTAAATACCACACTTTCACAAAGAAATATTCACGACTGGTATTACTGGAAAAATGTTATTTGACAGTAGTATGCAATATAACTTATTTTTTGCCATGTGACTTAAAGCTGCTCATACTAAACACATACCAATAAGGACGAATTTGCATCGGGTCTCGTATATAAAACACACCAACAATTCGTATTTAATTGTAAAACAGCCAATCACAGATAGAATAGTTCGTATCACTATATACCAATCACATACGAAAGTAAGTGAGGTTTCGTATGAAAAGCATACCAGATCTCTGTAAACATACGAGAATCTCGTATCAGATGTTAGTTTCAAATTGTATGTGATTTTGGTATATGTTTGCATGCAATTTTCGTATCCAGAGGTTTGCAGTGTAGGACTGATATGACATGCATACTTCCAATCCCTTATCCGCTGTACACTGCAACGAATGCCTTCATGAGTCATGTACGAGACCAATGGTTTTCGCAAAAAATTTCATTAAATTTCGAAATTTGAAAATCGGATTTTCTTGAATTTCGCATTTTTTTAAATCGTGCTATATTTTTTCGATGCATGAAATTCTTGCAGTTTGGTAGCTGATGCTACATACTGCGTGTACGTTAGACTAAAAGTGCTTTACATACCCACAGAGGGTGGCTTAAAAGATGGCGGTTCGGGGTAGCACTGATGTTTAGACCACACTTTTCCAGTATCTATGTAAGACTCTGCATGCCCGTAATTACAAGAAATTTTTAATTAATAGTAGCTATTCAGTTCTTCATGAGCATGAAAACTGTGAACAAATTATGAGAAAAATGCTTTATTCATAGGATGGAGGTGTAATATAATAATGGGTCGTTCAGTCAGAATTCAAATGAGAGGAGAAATGCAAAGTTCATTTGCTATAGTGAAATATATTACGCACAGAGTTAATGGCGTTTGAGAAAATATGCTCTTCCTGCAATCCTAGCTGTTTCCTTGCTGAGAAAAAAAGAAAATAAAGCTTAGAATATTGTTGGTTGACTCATATTATGTGTAATATTTTCTGTTAAGTCCGTCCGTGAGAGCTATTTATTTCTTGAAAATTTTTAAATATCGCGAATTTCGCTAATTTCGGCGTGACTTCGCATCCTCGATAAGCTATTGGTGAAGGTGTAGTATAACACTATGTGACGTACTATGGAGTCGTTTCTCTTATCTGTTGTATCCACCGTCCTCCTTATTTTATTGTATATTCTGATTTTACAAGAAGCAATGGCATGATTGCTTTTTTGGAGACATCTATAATGCACAGATCTTGTATAGATCTAATCGCTATCTTGTGATTCTTGCTGTCTTGATCAATAATTACCGGACAAATAATAGTGCATACATGTATATTAGTTGGTAACGATAAAGAAATCACAAATGATCAATTAATGAAATATTCGCTTAGCATTATTGAGTTATTGTGGGACTCTCGTAATGCATGGGTGACTTAACTTAAACAACTTCATGACCCATATATTTCTACGAGATCATTCACGAAGCTACAATATGTTCTATGAACAAGTATTCGGTCTTCTTCTATCTGTTTGCGCGAGTAAATTATGTCTGCCATAACTATATTAAATCGTATGTGCACTGTCTATAACAGCTAATACTACCTAAAACACAGAGCAAAAGTTGTGTCTTTTCCAATAACTATCAAGCTGTGTAGAAGTTGCATTTCTATGTTCACAGGAAACATTTTTGTCGCAGTCTATCGCTACAAATGAGCAACTATTCAGCCTGCTAAGCAAGAGATCAGTTACGAACACTTGTTGATTAAAATGAATTTCAATGACGGTGAAATCAATAATTAATTAATTGTGATTGGAAATCGCTAGAAATAATTAATTGATAGTAATTGCTAGACAACTGTGCATGACATACTGCATACAATAAATTCTTCTGTTTTTTCAAGTTGTGCATAAATTGATAAATCCTATTGTTTTGCTGTTCATTTTCAAGTAAATCAAATGTAGTGCATTTGACGCTGATAGCTCAAATGAAATTTAACCAATAATTTGTGATGCTGTTTTCTCAATATCTTCTTTTATTACATTTTTGTCTGTTTTCAGTCTGGCCAAGAAATGGTGGAACAGTTCTTGCCCCTGAGAGACTGGATTGCTGAATTCCTAGATGAAAATCAAATGCTTATTGCTTCAAATATTCAGCATAATTATTTTGTCAGGCAGGTTTTATTGCTTTTGAGTCAATTAGTCAAGTTCGGATACTATTCTCAAGTGCAACAACTGCAAAACATGTTTCAACCATTGATAAACATCCTTGATGGAAGTATAGATGCTCCATTCCCTCCAGACAAAGGTGAAGGAGGATTTACGAGAGAGAAAAGAAAGACAGTGCATAGGTATAGAAATACTGAACGATATCATCAATGCCCGGAAAACACAGCAATCGTTGAAGCTAAATACGCAGCACTCGAAGTTCTGAAAGCATTTCTCGCATTTGAGAGCAAAGTTCGTTTAGAGGTAAGTTGCATGATTCATTTACTTTTGAGCATAAACACTTGTGAATGTGTACTTAGGTTGAATTGTAAGGCCCACTGCGCCTTATCATCCACAAATTTAAAATGGGCTATGTCAATTCTATGTCTATTGCTATGTCCAGTAAGAATGAAGTTGCATTCATCTTTTGCACCGACAACCTGCTAGTTTTCACATAGCAAAGTAACTGCAACGTAAACGTAAACGTAACATTAAAACATGTTACAAAAGCAGTCTACAACTTATATCATGCACCATTTGAAGTTAGAGATAAAAAAAGTTAAAATTTGTAATTCTTTCAATTCTATGGCTAAATTCCCAGATCTAGTTTTCATTCTATTACATATAAAGAATTTACTTTTTTTAAATAAACATAATATTATACTGTTCATTTCTCTAGTCTCATGCAAATTCAGTACAATGCAGTAGTCTCATGCAATAATTTTTGTCGAATCTACAGCAATCACTAAAATTTTATAATCAAATACACAATGCGCTCATATTGTACATTTAACGGCACAGCAGTTAGCATGTACGGCATCATATCACCAACCATCACTAGTGGCGATGAATACATTAAATGACAGCAGCTTCTTTTCCAATCACTGTTCTCTCATTTATTGCTGACTTAGCAAGAGTAGCAGCATGTAAACAACCACTGAACAAAATAATACCAATTTCACTATTCAGGGCAACAACTTATTCAAATGACACGGAGTTCTTGAATGGAATTTCAGTAAATGCTCCACATCACTTACTATACTCGCACATACATGTATATCACATTATGTAGCAAGCTACATATATTTTTTTCCTCATTTCTTGAGTATAAAAATGTCATAAGATTATTTTTTTCTTGGAATGTTCTATAGCAGTGAATGTCTATCAAGGCATGATTGCACTGACGCGCTATCCCTGAATTTGAAGAGCTCCAACTAGAGGTATTGATTAAGCAAATAAAGCATCACAAGACTGGACTCTGGGTATTCGCGAGCAACTCAGCGAAACATTTCCAACTCGCTGGACCGGATGAGGCGGTGACTGTCATGGTCAAGCCCATTTAACTTTTACCTTTGGATTATGTTAAGGATAAGGCTTAGACGAGTGTCTCGCCGATAGATGACGTATTCACCTTCAAAAGAAAAAATCCTTCAGTGAGATGGCAACAAGCGTTTTAAGAGATACTAACTGTCATTTGGACATATTCGATCGTGCATATGTTGAGAAGCATGAAAAGTGCTTTGTGTTTTGAATGGAATCTTCGCTTTTTCGTGAATAAAAGTGTGGGTCTTCTTGGTGTTTGTGCAAAATCTCGCTTCATCACGCGCCTAAAGACAATGGAGTTTTTGTGAACATAAATTGGAATCAGGTAATGTCTGGGTCAATAATAACCCTGCATGTAAATGTCGAAGCTCATTATATAAATGACAAGAACTTATTTAAACTATCTAAGCAGAACATAACTATCATTACAAACAATGGACTGTGAAAAATAAAACCATTTAAATACTAAAAAAGAGAATACTATGCAATATACTTGCAATGTACAAAGTTGAAAATGCAAGCTGTTTGTCTGGATATGTTTCAATTGAAATTGAAAGCATTCTGATTAATCATGAATTCAAAGTTTGAGTTTTCTTGAAAATAGTTACATGTTATAGATGAAAGAATTTATAATTTAAGTCTACCAAATTCAGTGATCTGGTAAAACCGAAAGTACAAGCCAGCCTTCTGGAGAAATCTGTATCTAGTTATCTGGACGAACATGCTGGTCATGGCTTTCATCTCAGTGTGATGGGCCGGGTAAGATTTGGAGATAAGATTGGAGGCCTCGTAATGACAAATGTATGAACACCAATACCTTCGTCTTCTATTGTGACGAGCGAATTTAAATTTTTCCGTGCACACTAAATAGTGAATGAGATGAACGGTGCCTCAATTGTTACACAAAGGGGAAGATAGACTTTATATGTCTCTGATGTCTCATTTCATTATTTGCAGAACTTTATTCGGAAATTCAAAGAATGTGAAACGGAAGCTCCACTTTACTCACAAGGAAAGAAGATATACATGGGATCACAGTTACAGAAGGCCTTGAATGAGAAGTTCAATGCTCACAGTAATGGAAAGTGAGTTATTCATGTTCAGCTGATTCTCATAGAAGATATTGAAATATTAATGCTTGGACAACAAAAGGGTGGTTATCATTGCAATATAATTAGGATGCAGAAATAATTAGCGCAAGTCAACAATTTTTCCTTAGATTATGGATATTCAATTTTTAATGTAATGACAAAATGACTATATCAAAGGCTGCCAATTCGAACCGAAGTATCTACTCAGGCAGAAACTTAATTTCTGTTTCACTGGTATTATTATCTTTCATTAAATCCACATACTATTGATCGTAGCACTACATCCATTCTCCATTGAACCCGTGATTTATCCACGACTTTCATGATAAAATACATACAGCTGAAGGTTTAAACCACAGAATTAAATATTTTGTTTATCTGCTTCGGTTTGCTAGAAGTGTGATTAATACGAAATCGCCGGCCCATCGAGCAACTGATCAAGTGGGCAAAAAGGAATTCCTACTTCCTTACAGAGATAGGAAAAAAGTCGTGCGTCGCTTGCGGATTACTTTGAGTTCTAGCAAATTGCTTAGATTGCCATAATTCCTTCAGATTCGAAGAATTCAGATCATTGCGCACAAGTTTTCTCCATAATGTTGGCCCTTCCGATCATTATTTAAAAAAGTAGCAGGCGTGCGAAAATTAGTTCACTTGATGTTTTCACATCCTCTCCTCGGCATTTCACACTGCATGGTGCATACACACGTACATACACGTGTGTTTCGTACATACACCAAATCGTGTGTGCGAAGTGACATCATAGCATGCACGCCTCTCTCAATGGCTCTGGTGTCCTCTGATGACAGCTTATCGTTTGTATTTCCAATGGCAAGCAATACACGAATTGTCCATTCGAGAAGGAGCAAAGTTGTCTAATTCTGTGATGTGCCATTTCGATATTAAGGTTAGACGTAATTCTTCCTTTCTAGGAAACCGAAGGCGCGCGCAGATGAATCTAATTCTATGGTTGAAACTGAGTTTATGGATTAACATATTTGCTTACAGATACCATATCTTTCAGAAGTGCAATCTATCATAATTTTAGATCAATAATTTTAAGTGAAATAGCTTGCTGTATAATATAGAATACTAAATTTTTGCACCTTTACTTCTATAATGGTTCTTTATTCCTTAAGCTTCCCCAACATACAGTACTTAAAGAATCCATGTGACCATGTAATGGAGTTTCTGCACATGAATGCCAAGCTCTGATTCTGCTCATGCTTGCTCCAGATAACATTTGAGCATTATCATCCATCGAATGATTCATAGTGATACTTCTTGTTGACTTCTTATCTTCTCCTTTGAATATTTGTAATCGCTATGCGTCTGTCATTTCGAAATATAACATACTATCATTTATTTTAAAGTCACGATCTCACACATTCGGATCGGTATGAACCCATGATCGCATCTGGATGCATCTTATGCAGTATGATTCTTTATTTTTCATAGTGGCTATTCACTTGCTGTATTGCACGATTTGTTTCACATGTCTTTTAAACGCGTTTCGCCGTAGGTTGGCCCTTGCTAATTTCACTTAAAAGATTGTCTTCTCACAAGGCGATGGTGAATGTTGTCGTGAAATTTTACAATTTTTTCTCATTTCCTCATGCAGACAGAAATCAGACGCCTTTACATCGACGACAGCTGTACTATGTGAGCGTCCATTGATGCTTGACGATCTGATAAGATTCCTCGCGGGTTATGACTGCCTTTATTGTTGCAAGCATGTAAGCAGACTTGTAGAGGCAGCTGGTGCTTAATGCACTTGTGCAAGGACAGATGATTTATTACCATTCATTCTTACAAACCCAAGTAAACAAAAAGAAGAGCATTAATTATTTTGATCTCGGATCGCCCATTGATTTATGGCAGTCTGATTACGCCCCGGCCGATTGTAATGCTGTCACTTTTACACAAAACACCACACTTAATTTTTTGCATACTGTGTTGCTATGTAAATGATCTTAGATATTGGTCAACAAAACAGATCATAGACTGTAAGCGTTCGGCCATACCTGGTGAAAAGGCACTTCGGTTGAAAAAGGCTCACGAAACGTACCGAACACTCCGTGTTTTCATTTACCTGGGTCGGCGCTTGGCAGTCCGTAACCTTACTTCATATAACAAAACAGATGCTTTTATTGAAGCATGCATGACTATCATATACATGTAAATATAGCCTTTAAAAGCCAGACCTTTTTTTATAATAGCATTTCTACCATATTTTGTGATGCCTTCCAGATTGGACAAAATGCAGCAAAGAAAAATGAACAAAGAACTGCGGACTACCTTCGAGGAAATTGCATTTATTAAAAGAGACAAAATAACAGCTATTCTAGTCGATTTGGCATCATATTATTTCGATAACATGACGCAAATGGCTTTGTCAGTGCTTAATATGATGTTCACCTCAAAAGAAACAATGTTTCACCAAGCTTTAGACAGTTTGGTAAGTATGATAATTAATTTTGCTATATAGGAAGGATTAAAAATGCTTATGTGAAGGCTTTAGCGACTTGCTTCTTATTTGTCAAATGTTAAACAGAAAAGTCTGCTTTAGATTGATGCTTGGCTTTCCTACATCTCTCATTCATTTCTGATGATTTCTTTGTTTATCCTATTCTACGCGGGCTTCCTGGAACCCCTGATATTTTGGTGTCCCTATGATTCAATTGTTTCAAGAATTAATTCAAACCGCGATTGGAGCATGCTCGTTCCACTGAGAAATCCAATGACATCAGTTTTTACCAGTTCGGTTATCATTTTATAAATAGCAGTTTAAAATTTGAATTCCATTCTTCTCAAAATATGAATTTTACGTATCTGTTGGAAATTAATGACGGAAGGCTTTGATAAACGATGTGTTTTGATCCGCCATTACATGAAAGCGTCCCATGAAATAGTTGGGAGAATTTCAACGTAGCAGAGTGCGTCAAGGTAACAAAATTAAAAAAAACAAGCTAAGGACTAGTTAATTTTTAATAGGTGCAAAATATGATTTAAAAGAAAATTTTTATATCCTAAAATGTCTAAATATTTAGAAATACTTACTACAAGGACAAACAACGGTTCTCCTCTCCTATTGTGTAATAAATTGGCGAGTGAGTCGTTCTGTTCAAAATTATGATTATCACTTATATATTGAAAAGATTCTATTTAACAGCCTGCCCATTCAGATGACAAGAGGACAGGTCTGTTTATAATCAAAATACCAGATCTAGCTAACACAGCGGGATTACGCTATCTAAAATCTACCAGGTGTGTAAGAGAATTAATATCAGTTCCTTAAACTAAAACGTGAAGTAAAATTTTACAAAATATGCTTGCAAATTATTTGACTATTTTTCATGAGGTCATCAACAGGAACTTGGTCGGGACGATCGCGTTTCGACCGTTCAATCCTGGACGTTCAAACCCGACCAAGCGTGGTCCTGTACATTTAAGATGCACAGCCTCAAAAATTAAATTTATAGTATAGAAAAATGAGCATCAGTAATGGATAAAAGACCGTTCCAGGACACCATAAAATCAAAAAATAGTACTTTTAAAAACGACATAAATTTATGAATTTAGACCCTTTTTCAGGTTTTTAAGACCTAAATTCATGAATTTGGTTCATTCAAAAAGTACCATTTTTTTCAAAAGTGGTACTTTTAAAAACAACATAAATTCATGAATTTGAACCCTTTTTCAGGTTATGAAGACCTAAATTCATAAATCGGCTAAAGCCAGAGGAGCTTCGCTCCGATTTGGGCGTTTTTAAAAATACACAATTTTCAAATTTTTCAAAATCTCAAATTTGTGATTATGACATTTTTCATTGCTTAAATCATGACCGTTCCAGGACACCGAAAATCATAAAAGTTAAGAATCTCAAATTTGTGATTATGACATTTTTCATTGCTTAAATCATGACCGTTCTAGGACACCGAAAATTATAAAAGTTAAGAATCTCAAATTTGTGATTATGTCATTTTTCACCCCCCGCCAAAATCATGACCGTTCTAGGACACCGAAAACCCGGACACCGAAAAAATCATAAAAGTTGAGAATTTCAAATTCATGAATTTTATCCATCTTTCAGGTTTTTAAAATATATCATGTGACTAAAAATATTTCTTTAAAAATGGAAGAAACAAAAGTGGAAGGAACTTCAGAAATGGATGAAACCGCAAGAATATATCCTTCGTTATCTCAATTAAAAATAAGTGAAATGGTTCTCAATTATTATTAAGATTAGAGCACTATGATAAATTAAGAAGACGCAATTATTACTTAGTCATTCTTCGTTATTGTATGCTCAACATTATTTAAAGTACTAATTGTGTGAACTAGAAGATCATTGTAACTCATAAACTCAAAATTATTCAATGAACCCGTACACTGGCTGATAATTGAAGAGAGACAGAGATTGAAGAGAGAGAGAGAGATTGAAGAGAGAGAAACATCTAGCAGCTTTCCCCTAAAATTATCATGCTATATCTTGTCATTTCAATTTACCCATCGGTAAACTTTTGACATTTCAACTTACGCGTGCGTAAAGTTTTGACATTTCAATTTACCCCTACGTAAATTATTTTCAGAATCTGTTTTCAAAATCTATTTTCAAAATCCATTTGCAAAGTCTATTTTCAAATTCAGTTTTAGAAATCGATTTGCAAAATTCATTTAGCGTTTGCCAAACACATACGGGTAGTAAAGTACTTCCCATTGTGAAGACATGAATAGATTAAGCACATAAGAGTGCATTGACAATAAAAGCAAATGAGAATAAAATTCTTCTTCTAAATTTAGAACGCATAGACGGCGACATGCGGGATAGTTGTTATGACAATTTTAAACAATCATTTTAACGATGAAACATATTTTACAAATGAAGTTCATGAAGAAAATTGAAATATATAAAACAATATAGATTAGAATCGGCTAAAGCCAGAGGAGCTTCGCTCCGATAATTATAATATAATCATTTCAAAATCGAATAAGTAGTAAGGAAAGACATCATTAGAGAACAGTTTTAAATCAATACCCCCTCCCTTCTGTCTTCTAGGGGTCCCTTAAGAAATTTTTTTATTATAAAATGAGCAACATAAATGAGTTTTTTAAATTATATGGAAAGCAAACTACGACAAATTTCGACCTAAAGAAAATCGCTAATCGATTAGGAATAAAGAATTTTCACATATTGATGAGGGATGAATTACAATTCCTAAAAAATAGGCCATCAATAATTGTAAATTTCATAACGAATCTTCACACTTCAGACCAAAACGGCGTACATTGGTCAGCAGGTATCTTTAGTAAAAACGGAGATAATTATTATTTTGACTCATACGGGCTTCCACCTACAAATGAAGTAAAAGAATTACTTGGAACGGGAACATACAATACATTTCAAATTCAAAAACCAGGCACTACCTATTGTGGGCAATTATGTTTATACGTTTTGTACAAATTACAAAAAGGAGTACCATTTCTAGATATTATGTTAGAGTTAAACAATCTATAACTCAAGCGAAGCTAGCTAAAGCGCCACCTAGAGGTTAAAGCTCTGTTTTCTGTAATTCATTTTGATAAAAACGGCCTCTGATATTCTCATTATCTAAATCTTTAATTTCATAAGTAATCGGATAACTTTGATTTATTTTGCAAACTTCAAATATTTCTTTAGTCCAATAGCCAACAAAGCCTTTTTCAAATTTGTTCTTATATTTAAATATTCTAACTCTATCTCCAATTTTAAATTTCGGCTTAAGTTTCTGCAAATTCGGATTACTCTCATTCGAATAATTATTCTCGAATATTTTCTTTCGTATTAAATCAGGGTCGTCAGAAGCATTCTTTGGGGTTTCTTCAATACCTGAATGAACTTTATTATTGTACTCTTCTACAACTCCTGGTAATATCCTCAACCATTTCTGATTTCCTTGCTGAGTAAACTTTTTGAAAATTTTATTTTTTAACGTCCGATTGAATCTTTCTATCACTACAGCTTTTCCTGCGTTTTCAGTTGAATAAACAGTTTCAAATAGTGGCTGAACGTTTCGGTTATAAAATTCCGACCCTTTATCAACAAACAATTTTTTTGGCTTTCTATTACTTTCTTTAAAGATTTCTTCAAACGCATATTTAACTGAAAGACCACTTTTATTTTTTAAAGGCTTTACCCAAGCATATCGTGTATATAAATCTATAACGGTCAATGCGTATTTGTAGTCAGACTTTGTCTTAGAACCTTCGGTTCGGTCCCTTTCATTCGGCATATGAATAAGATCAGCACTCCAAATATCATCTTTATTAAATACTTTTACTTTTAATAAATATTTAGGCTTTCTATATTCTTTATGAATTTCAGATGCATAAACGTCTGAATTATGATTTTCATTTAAACCCTGGCCGAATAATATTTTAGCTTGTAAAGCTTTCTTAACAAACATTCTTTCAATTTTTTCTCTAAATGTAGGATTCTGAATACTATCTAATTCTTGTATCATCTTCTTATCAGCTGCATGTCGAGAACTTAGATCATGATTTCGATAAGCTAAATCATGCCTGTAAGCTGCGGCATCTACTCTATTTATCGGTTCTTCACCTGGTTTCGGATTATTATTCTCATCTAGTCTTATATCTAATCGAGTTCCTGGACCAGTATATGAATGACCAGGAAGATGTTTTTCTTTCGAATATTTACTTCAAATAAAGCCAGGAAAGTTTTCTAATGTTTTTTGTATGTCGCCACCGTAGGTAGTAGCCAAACTTTGTTTGTCGTCGTTACCTTCATAAATTTTACAATTTGAGTTTTTATTTTTGTTTAATAGATAATTCAATAAATCTAAATTAGAAATTTTTAATTTAATTAAATTTTCGGAATTTGTGGAATTCATTTTAAAAGATAAAACAAAATTTAAAAGATAAAATAAAATAATTGTTTTACCGAAAGGAACCAAAGGTTCTGAGGTTATTACCTTATCATACTAGGACTTAGATATATTCCAGAACCATCTTTAGTTTCTTTAATTTCAATTAAATCATCAACATTGTGGAGAATATTTTTAAGAACTCGTTTTCCTTCATCAACTAATTTTAATTTACTAATAAAATTATCTACTACTCCTTTTCCTTCGGGCGAAGCCCTGGAAGACATCTCCGTTGACCCATGAACCGATGTCCCTTCACCCCTAGCAACTTTCTCTAACTCTCTGTTATGACGTTTTTGTTCTTCTAATGCTGCCTTCTCTGATTTATTTTTATTTACTGCTTGGACAATACCAGCTGTCCCACCTGCAACACTTCCTGCTGCAGCTATGCCACCTATTATTAGTGGAATTAATGGAAGAATCCCACCATTCTTTTCTTCTTGTAATTGAATATTCTCTATCATTGGTTTACTTATGTAATACTTTTTTTTGTTAATCGTAATAGTTTTAGGGGTATTTTTGTCAACAATATTACGTAATTTTAATTCAACAGTTTTATTATTAATATTACTTTTCGCTTGCGACATTTTTAATAAAAAATTTTAAGTTAAGAATTTAAAGTTAACAAAAAATTTAAATCTATTCTAGTTATGAAAAATTTTTAGTTAAGAATTTTTAAGTTAACAAAAATTTTAATCTATTCTAGTTATGAAAAAAATTTTAATTAACCTATCGGAGCGAAGCTCCTCTGGCTTCAGCCGATCGGACCAAGGGTCCTCAGGTTATTAACCAATCCTAACCATCTTTCCATTAAGAATGTCAATAGAATATTTTGCATCTTCTAGCAATAAACCATAAGCCATCAATGAAGTTGTGGAATCTTTCTTTTCAATATTAATTGTTACATCACAACCATTTTTAATAATATCTTCAGATTGTGCACTTAAATCAAAACAGAAAATTGGATATAAATGTCTCCAATCTCCAGGAGTTAATTGTGGTTCAACTCCAAATTCTATACAAAGATTTCGATAAGAATCATATCCTTCCATAAATTGATTATTGGTATCATCGAATCTTAATGGATCAATTGGATATCGAGTTTGATTTAATGAAACTTGTAAACTTCGAATTGTATTAATATGAAAAATATTGTTGTTCTTATCAAAACTTGGAGAATTATTTCTTTGAAATGTTAGTAATAAATATCTTGGAGTATTCGCAGTTCTAGTAAAATGCCAGTTAAATCTTTGTTCGGAAAAAGTTACTGAACTAGCAGTTCTCTTTAGAAAATTAACTGGAATTGGTTTGTTAGTATTTAATCTTTTTGCAATAGCTGTTTCAACCTCTAAACTAGGAGTAATATGCTTAATCCACCATTCAAGTCTATCAATTTTTAAATATGCTTTTTTCCCAGTCTTACCAAAAAAGATTAATTCATTATTTGCTGTACGATGAATTATTAATTTAAATTTTAATTGATATGATATTTTATCATAATCTAAATATCCGAATAATGGAGACAATGACCAATTAACTGTCTGTTTACTTTTCTTGTTAAATTCACGTCTTTCTTTATATGCATCATTATTTGTTTTATTTAAATGTTTTGCAATATTTTCTACATCTTTCGCAATTCCTGCGGCATCTGTTCCAGCGTAAGTTAAATCATCAACAATTATACCATCATTAGTATCAGGAAACCAACCTTCGATTTCATGCTTTTTATTATTTTCACCAATTGTTATAAATCTAAGCATTGTATCAATTACACCTGGAGAATCACTTATTGTTTCTATATTTTGAGTTGCAACATCTAAACGCATTTGTGTAAATAAACTTGGGAAAAAATTATTCTCTAGTGTAATATTATCGGTATCTGGTAATGGTGTTGTAAAATTAGCATCACTATATAAAGAATATTCACAGTGTAAAAATGAATCAGGTAAATATAAATAACTCTGCTGATTATCAACTTCAAAGATTAAATCTCCTCCAGTGTTTACTCTACTGGAAGATCCGGGATTCATAGCAATTCTTATATAGTCATTCTTTTTTTGATTGTAACTGGTGAACGGGGGATCATCTAATCTAAATTTATTTTCGATAAGCGAAGACATTTTTATAAGAAATAATTTGACTTTTTGTTTTTCTCACAGATAGAAAAAAAATTTTTATTAAATATAATTTTAGAATTTTACTAAATATAATTTTAGAATTTTACTAAATATAATTTTAGAATTTTGCTAGACCAGCTCCGCTACAGCTTTGTTGGTTAGACAGAAGGTTGCTGCTCACGCCATTACCTCTTATTTCTTCAATTGTTTTTTCATTATGTTTACTATCAGACGGAGCTCCGCTCCTCAAGGTTTCCCCAACAGCTATGTTAGCAATTTTGTTTTTTGTTTCATCTGAAAGTTTTTTAATTTTTTTAGTTCTTCAGAATCATTCTTGAGTTTACGAATAGCTTCTAGTTGTTTTAATTCGTTTTGTGATTTAACAGCATTTGATATTGCACTAGCTGTACTACCTATAGCAGCTGCTCCTTTTGCAGCAGATGTAATCAAATCTTTATTATTTTTAAGTAAGTTAACGATACTACCAATACCAGAAAAGATGCCATCCCCTTCTTTTTGGACGGCACCTGCGGTGCCTAGGAACTTTTGTGTTCCGACAGTTTCTACACTATCATAATGGTACACAGGTTTCTGAGATGGTTCATGAGCAATTTTATTATTTGATGCAAAATGTTTAAGATTGTGTTTATAAATTATAGGCATTTTTTAGTAATAAATTTGACTTTTTGGAAAAATATAAATACGGGCGAAGCGCGAAGCGCGAAGCGCGAAGCCCTGGAAGACATCTCCGTTGACCCATGAACCGATGTCCATTATAAAAAAATGTTTATTTTTTGTTCTTAACTTTTGCAGATTGCGTTTTTGGTTTAACTTTATCAGGAACCAAACCTGCATCAATCATTCTTTTTATTCTATGATTTTCTTTCATAATATTTCTTTCTTTTATTAACTCTTCTAATTGTTTAATTCTTTTAAAATTATCAGCTCTAATTTTATCCATTTTTAAAATTATATACTTTTATATTTTTAAATTTTTTTAAAAAATTATATTTTTAAATTTTTTAAAAAATTATATTTATACTTTTGTATTTTTAAAATTATATTTATATTTTTTATGATACTTATTTTTTGTAGGTAAAAAATATTTAAGTTAATATTTACAATACTCGTTTAAGATTTACGTTTGTGAATGGACAACAACTTCGAGATAACTTTATTAATTGACTGTTGCACTTTATCTATTGCGTCAAGCAGCGTGTGATGTACTTTAATTTCTCTTCTATTAACTTGCATTTTCTGCTGATTAATCTTCAATGCCGTTTTAAGAGCATTTAACTTAATTTTAAGAACATCTAATTGTCTTTTAACAGAATCTAACTGTTCTTTATTTTCTTTAGAGTTTTCTTGTAAATTTTTCTTTAATTCATTTTCTAAATTGATTTTAAGAGTTTTCATTTTATCAACTTTTTCATTAAGTGAGTTTACTTCATTTATTATTCTATTCATCTTTTTCATTTGTTGAGTAATTTTAGAACTCAATTCATCAACACTTTTTTGGAATGTAGTTTGCAACTGCTTTAAATTTTTTTTAATTCTTTCAGGAAGTTTTTCTATTTCATATTCTAATTGTTCTTTTAACATTTTTATCTGATGTTTATTTTTAATGACTGCAGATTTTAAATTTAAAGAAAGTAATATTAAAATTTTTGATTGTCCTGAAATCTTTTTAAAAAGTTTTGCTATATCTGCTTCTAGCTCTCTATCCTTTTTATCAAGTTTTAATAATTTTTCGTTTAATGATTTGTCATTAAGTTTAAGCAACTTTAATTCGTTCATCAGTGGAACCAAAACATCGTTTATATATTTTTCTTTTAAGTCATTGATTTGTGTATCAACATATTGTATATTTGTTAACTCTGTATTTTGTTGCGGAAGAATAGAAAGATGCAATGGTCCAGATAAAACGTCTCCAGTTTTCATGATATAATTTTCTATCTCTATTTCTAATTCACGATTATTCGGGATATATGCACCTCCACCAACATTTGGTAACATCATTTTTAAACAATAAAAATAAAATTTTTTCTGATTATAAAAATACATAAATTATAAAAATAAAATTTTTCATAAATAAAAATAAAATTTTTCCTAATAAAAATAAAAAAATGGAAATGACTCGAATTTGTCAAGTTTGCAATATGCGTTTTTTAAATCAAACACTATTATATTCTCATATGAAAAACACACCATGTGGTATGCATATGAATCAATTACAACCTAATAATATACAACCTAATAATATTCAACCTAATAATATTCAGAATAATATTCAACCTAATAATAGTATTCAGTATAATAATATTCAATCAGAGCAACCATTACAAAGATTAAAGCATTTATTTATTTCAGATAAAGAACAAAATCTTTATACTGCTAGAATAAATACACCTAGGCAAAATACTGCTAGAATAAATACACCTAGGCAAAATACTGCTAGAATAAATACACCTAGGCAAAATAATAATAATTATTTAGCACAAAATAATAATGTAGCACAAAATAATCCTTTTGTTCAAAATAATCCTTTTGTTCAAAATAATAATGTAGCACAAAATAATTATATTGATAAAAATCAATTTGTTGAAAGTAATAACAAAAAAAAATATGTTCCGGATGTAATAAAAATATAACATCAAAAAATTTTGCACGTCATTTAAAATTATGCGAACAAACAGAAGAGGTTAAAAAAGAAAAAAAAGATAAATTAAAAGATCAGTTATGTCGTAATTGTAATACATATTTTACAAATCAAGGAATTACTAATCATTATAATTCTTGTATAAGTTCTACAAGACAATGTACAAGTTGTCAAAATACTAAACCTAAGACAGAGTTTTATGATAGTAAATATCAGTGTAAGGATTGTTTAAAAGAAAAAGTCAAATGTAGAGGTTGTCAAAAAATTATATTAAAGAAAAATTTTCAGCGACATGTAACACTATGTCCAAAACTTAATCAACATAATAATCAACATAATAATAATTTATGTCAAAATAATGATTTATGTCAAAATAATAATTTATATTAGTATTTCAACTAAAATAGTTGTATTTCAACTAAAATAGTTGTATTTCAACTAAAATAATCTTATATATATTAAAATATTATTTTTTATAAAGAATAAAATATTATTTTATTAAAATATTCTTAAGCATTCCGGAAGAGAGGAGAGGTTCGGAACATACTTCTTTTGAGTATAGGAACAAAAATTCCGACACATTCCGGAGGTTCTACAGAGGTTAAAAACACTCATAAGAGTGTAAGAATGCTAGTCCGGAATCAACAAATAATAACTCCTAAATTTTTTATTTAAAAAATAATAAATGAATAAAAGCGAAAATTTGGAAGATTTATATTCACCGGTTATAATTAAAAGTGATAAAAGTAATAAAAGTAATAAAAGTAATCTAAGTCGTCATAAATCTCTTAATGCAATAAACGAAATAATAAATAATTATATGAATAACACTGAGTTTCAAGATACACTAACCCCTCAAGATCCGAATCTAAAAGATATTAATAATATTGTAGATAATCCTATATATAATACTAGATATAATAATAATAATATAGATAAAAATATATATAATAATATAGATAAAAATATATATAATAATATAGATAAAAATACATATAATAAAAGATATTTAGAGACACTACCCCCTAATTCATCTCTTAATAAAAAAATACCACAATCAGATCTTACACGTCTTTGGAATTTTTTAAAATTTCATTGTATAAAAATATTGTTAGCATGTATTTTAATATTTTTTATTTATCATCTTGTTATATGTATTGGAAATCAATGGGGTTACTTTCTAACAGAGGAACAAAAGAGAATAATTTTTTATAATCAAGAAAAAAAAACTTTTGAAGGATGGAAGACTGAGGAAGATAAGATTAAGGATAAAACTAATAATAAAAATATTAAACAAGGTAAAATGTATCAAGAAAATTTACATTTCATTGTTTACGGTAAAACTGGAAGTGGTAAGACTACGTTTATTAAAAAATATATAAACCAATATTATAAGGACGAAACAAAAGTACATATTTTTTGTATGCATACTTCTGAATGGCCAACTTTTACAAACGTTTATAATGATAAACAATTAGATGAGTTACAAGATATGGAAAGTTTTGCTGGTACACCTGAAAATAAATCTTTATTAATTTTAGATGATGTTGCAAGTTTATCAAAACAAAAAAATATGTCAGAAATATTTACAAAAGGAAGACATCAAAATATTCAAATAGTTGTATTAGCTCATAAAGCTTGTGATGTAGATAATAAGATTAGAGAAAACGATCAAACATTTTTTACAACTACACAAAATAATGCAGCATTCTTTAATGATATTAATAAAAATTATAAAATGAATATGCCTTTATCATATTATACACATCATAAATATGGAATAATACGTGTTGACACCATAAGTGAACATATGCAAGTATATGATAAAGACTTGAATATATTAGTAGATACCGAACATGAAATCTATAATAACTCTCAAGATTTTGATATTAGAATGTATGCAAATACAAAACATTTATCAAATCAAGTTATAGAACAAATAATTATCTTTTTAGAGTCTGAAGCAAAAGTACCACTAAAAATTATTCCTGATACATTTTATTTTTATTTTGATCATTATTTAAATGCAAAATTTGGTATACCAATACCTAACAGATTACAAGATAATGAAACATTAAACTATTTAAAAATTGCAATAAATGATGTTAGAAACGGATTAAGAAAAGCAACCCCAATAATATCTGATGTTAAATCTACATTTTCTGATGCTAAATCTACATTTGTTGAAGCCAAAAAAACATATAATGATATAAAACCATTAATAAATGGTGTAAGTGAAATACTTAATAATTAAACAAATTATACATTTTTTTTAAATTATTAATATTTTTTTCTTAAACTATCCAAATATTTTAAATATATGGAGGAATGTTCAATTTCTGTAATGTTTTTAAATCATATACTGTTAAGTTATCTTTATTGATTAACCACCATAAATTATTAAAAGCCAAGAATACTCTAAAACTTCTAAGACATAACGGAAAATCATTTGTTTTAGCATATTTAGGTATACCATGTTTTACTTTATAATCTCTAACAAATTGCATATATTTATGGTGATAATAGAATTTAACTTCTTGTTTAGGTGTAAGTGGATTTGTAGGATGTCTATAATTTTTTAAAACTGGTACATGTTCTATTTTATACTCTTCAAACATTTTTATTTTTTATGTAAAAAAGATATTAAATATAACTTTTTTTATAAATAAATATAATTTTATTTATAATCTTCAAACATTTTGTTTTGTAATTAAATATAATTTTTTTTAAAAATTTTCTCTAAAAAAATAAAAAAATGGAAAAATTTTATTGCAACTTATGTAAAAAAAAGTTGCAAACAAAAAGAAGTTATCAATCTCATCTACAAAGTAAAATGCATTTACAAAATGTAGAACGAGTTGATGAAGGAAATATATTAAAATTAAATAGTTATAAAAACTATATAGAAACATTACCTACTGATATAAGAGTTAAAAAAATATTTTATGATTATTCACATTCGGAATATAAAAAAGTTTTTAATAGTGAAGATGAACATGTGCCAGATGAAAGATATTTATTTAGCGATACTGATGAATTTAACGAAATAGATGAATTTGATGAAGCTGAACGAACCGATGAAGCCTTACAAACAGAAGGTTCTAGGGCTTCGCCCGTAACAGATATAAAATATTTATTTAATCAGTCTTTTGAATATAATGAAACCGATAAAACTTTTTCTGATATTCTAACCAACTTTTATAATATATTTAAGAAATCTTTCAAATGTTATATGAATGTAGAAGTACTTTATACAAAAAATGGACCTGATGGAATTCCTGAAGAAATAATACAAGGACATTTTACAAATTCACAAGAAATACATAATGTAAATGATATACAACCCATATTTGAATCGATGATACTTAAATTAGAAAATTGTATAATTGAAGCCCAGTTACGTGAATCTGGTTGGAGATTTGTTAAAATAATATCTAAGAAAATAGTAATTGATAAATATAAAAATAATACTGGTGGTAGTTATGTTCCTTTGCCTTTCAGTTCACCACAAATAATCAACATAAAAAATGAAGATGATTATTGTTTTCTGTGGAGTATTATAGCACATTTACATCCTGCAAAATATCATAAAGAAAGACTAAGTCATTACAATAAAGAAGAATACATAAGTGAATTTGATCTTTCTGATGGCTTAGATGAATTTCCATATGATTATAATAGGTTACTAAAGTTTCATAAAAAGAATAAAAATTTAATTGAAGCAAATGTTTTTGAATTAAATGTGAATTATGTTTCTATTGGTAAAATTACTCCACTTTACTCAGATTCAAAAAAATTTTATTTGAATAATAAAAATTTTTGCCAATCAGAAATAGTATATAATGATAGAGGTAATTACATGCATCATAATATTTTTTACCAAGGAAATATAATATGTACTGAAAAATTTGAACTTGTTAAAACACTATCACCAATAATGATTAATCATAATAATTATAAAGGACGTACTGATGATTATAATTACAAATATTCATCTTTATCTTCAGAATACCAACAAAAATTAGAAAATTTAAATAAAAGTTTACAAAAATGTAAAATAGATTATCAACAACAAACAAAAATGTTACTACAAGAATATCACCATAAATATCAAAATAAGATAGAAACAATTCAAAAATTAAATGAAGAAAATAATAAAAAATTAAATAATGAAGAATTAAATAATGAAGAAAATGAAACCAAACAAAAAATAAATGAATGTTTAAAAAAATGTCTACAACAATATAAAGAACAATATGATAAAGAATATATTTATCAGCTACAAATATTAAATCAAAATTATTATCAAAATACATTTAATATTACAAAAGAAATTAATGAAACACATGAAATATATAAAGATGAATTTGTAAAATTAGTACAGTCAAAACAACCAGCACAAGCGAATATATTATATTATCAGGGACATTTTATATTGTGTAAAGATGTTTCTATATTTACAAAAACTTCAGATAATAAAAATTTTCCTTGTCTTCAATGTATGACAAGTTTTAGAACTTTAGAAGAAATGAATAGACATTTGGAGAATTGTCAACAAAATGAAGCAGTCAGAAACACGTTTCCAAAAGATTATTATTTAGAATATAATAAATGGTATTTCAAAAATAAAGTACCCTTTACTATTTATTGTGATTTTGAAGCATATAATGTTAATATGACACAAAATCAAACGGAAAGTTCCAGGGCTTCACCCGATTCTGAAAATTATAATTCTGAAAAAAGTGCACCTGGAAAAAGTGCACCTGGAAAAAGTTCAGCTGAACAAAGTAAAGAAAAATATTTATTTGAACAAAAACCATTATGTTGGGGAATGTACATTCATTCAAATTATCCTGAATTATTTAAATCAGAATATTTACAATACTATGGTGAAGACAGTTCAGAAATGTTTACAAAGAAAGTAGAAGAATTACAAGGACTTTTTTCACAATTGCTTGAAACAAATAAACCAATGATACCATTAACGGATGAAGAAAGAAAAGAATTTTATGATGAAATAAATTGTTATTACTGTGGAAAATGTTTTATAAATAAATATAAAACTGGCAGAGGTAGATATATTGATAAAGTAAAAGATCATGATCATCTAAATGGATTATATAGAGGTGCAGCACATAATTCTTGTAATCTTAATGCTAACAAATTTAAATATAACTTTGTTCCTTTATTTTTCTATAATGGTTCTAAATATGATTTCCATCTAGTAATGAAAGATTTATTTTCATCTGAAAAATTACATCAACAAAAAATAAATGTACTATGTAAACAAGAAGAAGAATATTTTTCAATGCAATTAGGTTGTATTAGAATTTTAGATGCATTTAGATTTTTTACTCCTTATTCATTAGATGTTATGGGAAAAACTTTGAAACCTGAACAATGTAAAATATTAAATAAATATAATTTAAAACCTTTAAAAGGAATATTTCCGTATGAGTACATAACTGGAGATTTTAATTCTGTGAATAAAATTATGGAAGAAAAACAACTTCCTCCAATAAATAAATTTAAATCAACATTAAAACAATCACAATTATCTGAAGAAGATTATGCAGAAGCTGAAAAAAATTGGGGAGAGTTAAATTGTAAAACAATGTATGATTATACAATGAAATATCTACAGATAGATGTATTAATACTAGCTGATCTTTTCGAAAACTTTCGTGATATGTGTTTAGAATATTACGGAATAGATCCATGTTATTGTTATTCTACACCAGGTTTAACATGGTTAGCAGGATTAAAACATACAAATGTTCAAGCCGATGGCTCTAGGACAAAGTCCGTTAAACTTAAACATTATAAAGAAAATACATATGATAAATTATTATTTTTTGAATCTGGAATTAGAGGTGGAAGTTCATCCGTTTTAGGTAATAGATATGTTAAATGTTATAATAAGAAAGTAAATCCACAAGAATATGGAATAATTAAACCTTTATCTCCAGAAGAAAAAGAAAAAATATTAGAAATTTTTCGAACGAAACGAGAAGGAGTAGAACGTGAAAAAGCAATTGATGAATTCATGAGAGAAAACTATTTGTTATATTATGATTTTAATAGCTTATATTCTTCTTGCATGATACAAGAATTACCAACAGGTGAGATGACATGGTGTAATAATCTTAATTATCAAAAAACATATGATGGAAATCTTAATTCTGGTTATGTATATGAAGTTGATTTAGTATATCCTGATTATATAAAAGACGCAACAAAATATTATCCTTTCTGCCCAGAAAACAAAATTCCTAATATAGAAGATTTTTCAGATTATCAAAAATCTTTAATTCCTAAGAAATATAGGCCAACAAAAAAACTTATGTTAACACAAAGCAATAAAGGAAAGTATGTTGTTGAAGGAAGAATGCTAGATTGGTATTTAGATCATGGAATGATTCTCACAAAAATTCACCGGAAACTAGTGTATAAAAAATCTAAATGGTTAAAAGATTATATTGAGTTCAATATTGAAAAACGCAAAATATCTAAAAGAAATAAAGATGATTTTGGAAACGTGTTCTTCAAATTAATGAATAATGCATTTTATGGTAAGACTTTAGAAAATGTGCGTAATAGACAAAATATTGAAATAGTTTATGATAAAGATAGGTTTCAAAATTTAACAAGGCAACCTACATATAAAAGAACTACTAGATTTAGTGATGAACTATGTGCTGTACATTTACGTCGAAACAGCGTAAAACATGATAAGTTTAATTTTATAGGTTTCACTATATTAGAATTAGCTAAACTATTTATGTATAGATTTATATATGATTATTTAACGCCTGCTTATGGCAAAAACTATAAATTACACTTTACAGATACCGATTCTGTTTTCTTAGAATTAACAATACCGTATAATTCTACACTTGATGAAGAAATTAATAAAATAAAAGATATCATTCATCCTTCTGATTTATGTAAAGTAAAAGATGAATTAGAAGGAAATGAAGATTTCATAACAGAAGCTATATTTTTAAAATCTAAATGTTACTGTTATAATACAACTAATAATATTAAAACACATAAAACATTAAAAGGAATTTCAAAGGCATCAGTGGCTAATCAAATAACATTTCAAGATTATAAAAATGCATTATTTAATACTGAAATAAAAACAGCATGTAATTATAGACTTAATTCAAAAAAACATAAAATGTATTTAAAAGAAGAACATAAATTAGCATTAGATCCATTTGATGATAAAAGAAAAATTTTACCTGATGGAATAACTACTTTACCTTTTTAATTTTCTAATTTCTATTTTCTAAATATAACAATATAACAATATAAAAATATAAAATATTATAAAATAAAATAAAAATAATAATATAAAATTATCATATAAAAATGGATAAAGTTAGAGCTGATAATTTTAAAAGAATAAAACAATTAGACGAATTAATAAAACAAAGAAATATTATGAAAGAAAATCATCTTCAACATAGAATGACAAAAGCTGGTATTCAATCTGATATGTTTGATAAATTAAAATTAACTGAAGAAGTAAAAACTGATTATGAAAAAACTGTCGAACCATTTAAAACTCTTGAAAAGGAACTTAATGAAAAACGTGTTGATATAGCGGATCCTGTACTTAAAACACTATTAGATGACTATGGTTTATTAGAGGCAAACATAGATAAAAAATTACCAAAATCTATGTTATTCGAACATTCTACTTTCTTTTTAGATAAAAAATTATTTGCAAGATTTTATCTTGGTGGTAAAGAAATATTTCCACAACCTTTACGAGGATTAATTTTTACTCCAGATAAAAAACCTATTAGTTTAGATAGAAATTTTGTTGATCTTTTAAGAGGAGCAGATTTAAAAAATTATGCTGTAGAAGATCTAATAAAATATAAAACTATATTAGATAGAGTTGGCACAGTAAAAACTCTTAGACGTTATAAACAATTAGAAAATTTATTATCAACGGGAGTTAAAGTAGGGAAAGGTTTATCTGAAAAACAGAAAACAAAAAAACAGAAAACAGAAACAACCATATTTTTACCAGATGATCCACAAGAATTACTAAATAGATTAAATATTTTAATATCTGCAATAAAAGAAGGACATAATTCTAGTTTCAATGAAATTCATGCTATATTGAAAAGACTGTTAGAAAAGAAGATTCTAAATGAAGAGGATTATAAAAGTGTAGCTGAAATATGTTGTTTCTAATTTTTTATAAAAAATATTTATTTAATTTTTAGTTTAAAAATGTGTTCAGCAGATTTAGACAAAATTAATAATCATTTACAAAATTTAACAGAGATTTTGGGTTCATCAAAATTTAGTACGACGTTAAAAATTATAACAACTACTTCATCACACACTTGTAATTTAGAACCCATTCTACATTTGGAACAAAATAAAAATTATCAAATTGCATTGACTAGTTTCTCCACACTTAACACTATTCAAAACGTTATCAAAGATGTGAATGATCAATTTAGATATTCTACTGATAAAGGCAAAACATGGAAAATATTAACTTTTCTTCCTGGTTCTTACGAAGTTGAAACAATATCAAATGAAATTAAGAGACATTTAGGTATACCATTTAAAGATAAGAAACAATTACATTTTGCAGTTGAACCGGCAGTTAATAAATTTTCTCTTACTTTAGACGAAAATCATCAAGTTGATTTTAATCATGATAGATCATTGTCAAAGCTATTAGGATTTAATAAACAAACCTATAGTCAAGGTTATCATTTAGGTGAGAAGATTCCAAAAATAACTGAAATAAATTCAATTGTTGTACATTGTGACATTATTGAAGGAGGATATATAAATGGTAAATTGTCAAATTTAATATTCAGTTTTCCAGCTTTTACTGTACCCATTGGTTATAGACTAAATGTAATTCCACAAACATTAATATATTTCCCTATTACAAGAAAAACTATTAACAACATTAACATTAGAATCACTGATGAAAAAGGACAAGAAATAAATTTTGGAGGTGAAGAGATTATGATAGATCTTTTGGTACGGGAGGTATAAACTCCCGTTCGAGAGGTATAAACTTTTACGCTACAATAGAGAAGTTTAATTTTTTTATTATTTTCATTATTAATCTTATTAATCTTATTAATCTTATTAATCTTATTAATCTTATTAATCTTATTATTAGAAACAAAAAATAAACTTAAATTAAAATTTTATTTTTATTTTTTTGTTTCTAAAAACACTAATTCAATAATGGATGAATTTATTACTTTAAAAATGAATGAAATGACTTTAAATAAAAAAAAACTTAAATTTAATCATCATCCAAATTTATCTAATAAAGTTTTAGCAGTTATTTGCGGAAGATCAGGATGTGTAAAAACTTATCTATTATTTAAAATTTTAACGACTCCAAATTTTTTAGATTATAACAATCTTATAATTTATACAACAACAGCAGAACAACCCGTCTATCAATTTTTAAAATATGGATTTGAAAATAATCTTACAAAAACAGCAATTGCTTCTCTATTCGA
The DNA here is from genome assembly GCA_907163375.1 of Prostheceraeus crozeri. Taxonomy (NCBI): domain Eukaryota; kingdom Metazoa; phylum Platyhelminthes; order Polycladida; family Euryleptidae; genus Prostheceraeus; species Prostheceraeus crozeri. Next base: position 1,601,803 of record CAJQUW010013127.1, read on the forward strand.
AGAATACGAAAAATCTGAATATGAAGAAGAAATAAATTTGTGGTGTGAAGAAGCAGCAAAAAATAAACAATTAGTTGAATCCAATAAAAATAAGCATATAAAAATACAATTAATAGATGATAGTGGTAATATGCAAGATCCTAGTAAACTAGATAAAACAATGAAACATTGTGTAATTTTTGATGATTGTGTTAATGACAGAAATCAGTCAGTTCAAAGAAATTATTTCACAAGAGGTAGACATAATAACTGTAGTGTATTTTATTTAACACAAAGTATGTATTCATTAGATGGAAGTGTTATTAGAAAGAATGCAAATATATTTATACTATTTGAAATAAATGCAAGAAACTTAAGTGATTTGTTAAGAGATTTATGTATAAGAGATAAAGATGAATTTAAACAATCGTGTAATAATGCTTGGTCAAAAGATTATGGATTTATCACAATTAATATTGATAAAAAAATTCATGAAAGAGTTATCGAACAATTGTTTACCGAGTAATAAAAATATACAAATATAATGTTTTAATATTTTATTTTTTATTATCAGCTTTAATTTTGTCTATTTTTTTAAAATATAATATTTGAATTTTGTGGTAACATTGGTATACAGCAAAAACATTTTACTGAACAAATTATTTTTTTATTGCTTTGTTGTTTGTAATCTTTTCGTTTAAAGTTTTCACGTTTAAAGTTTTCACGTTTAAAATTTTCTCGTTTAAAATTTTCTCGTTTAAAATTTTCTCGTATTAAGTTTTGTTTAATAAAGTTTTGTCTAATAAAGTTTTTAGCTCTTCTAAAAAAATTTTATCATCACTAAAAGTTTTACCATCACTAGAAATTTTGCCATCCTTTTTATTTTTATCATCAACTTTTTCTGTCTGTGATTGAAATGATATTTGATTTACTTCATTGGCTATTTGATCAAATTTTTCAATCTCATCTAACGTAATAACATTATCATCACATACTCTTTGAAAGTAGTAGTGTAGTTTATCATAGACTTCTTTAATATGTAAATGCTTAGTTTTTAATGATTTTCGTTTCTTAGTTATTAAAGATTTTTCTAACATTGTAGCAAGTGAAGTTGCAAAAACACCCGTACCTGTTAAAGCTGTAGCAACTACTGGAATTACTAAAACACCTGAAGATATAACAATTGTTAAAGCACCTAAACTTATTGTTAAGAATATGCCAATTCCTTGTGTTACATTCTTAACTTTAGTCCATCTCTTTCTTAATTTTTTATAATGCTCTAATCTTAATAATAATTGAGATTCCTTATCTTTCATATACCTTACTCTATCTTTGTGTTTTTCAATATTTAATTCACTTATTTTTAATTGAGATAACGAAGGATATATTCTTGCGGTTTCATCCATTTCTGAAGTTCCTTCCACTTTTGTTTCTTCCATTTTTAAAGAAATATTTTTAGTCACATGATATATTTTAAAAACCTGAAAGATGGATAAAATTCATGAATTTGAAATTCTCAACTTTTATGATTTTTTCGGTGTCCGGGTTTTCGGTGTCCTAGAACGGTCATGATTTTGGCGGGGGGTGAAAAATGACATAATCACAAATTTGAGATTCTTAACTTTTATAATTTTCGGTGTCCTAGAACGGTCATGATTTAAGCAATGAAAAATGTCATAATCACAAATTTGAGATTCTTAACTTTTATGATTTTCGGTGTCCTGGAACGGTCATGATTTAAGCAATGAAAAATGTCATAATCACAAATTTGAGATTTTGAAAAATTTGAAAATTGTGTATTTTTAAAAACGCCCAAATCGGAGCGAAGCTCCTCTGGCTTTAGCCGATTTATGAATTTAGGTCTTCATAACCTGAAAAAGGGTTCAAATTCATGAATTTATGTTGTTTTTAAAAGTACCATTTTTGAAAAAAATGGTACTTTTTGAATGAACCAAATTCATGAATTTAGGTCTTAAAAACCTGAAAAAGGGTCTAAATTCATAAATTTATGTCGTTTTTAAAAGTACTATTTTTTGATTTTATGGTGTCCTGGAACGGTCTTTTATCCATTACTAGCATCTATCAAAAAAAATAGAGTCGCTATTGACTGAAATGTACCTCAGGCATTTGAAAGAAGGACAGAGTCCAGCCAGTAGAGGTCAAGATGCATGTTTGATTGCATTGAGATAATTAAGCCGTCCTAAGTACAGCTCAAATAGAAATATTTATGACATATAAGTAAAAAGGACTTATAAAGATCAGTTAATTATAAATAGTCTAACAGAATCTGAGTTGTACACCTGAGCAGGTAAAAATAATAAATGCACATCTACCTAAATAAAGGTGTCAAAAGTATAGTGAGGCGTGACCATCTGTATATTTTTACTTGTGATCAAAATGCCACTTATGAGACTATTATGAGTAGCACGCATGGTTTATTTCTCTCATTCAAATACCAATTACATAGATGCATTTGTAGATAAATGAATACCTTGACAATAACTTCATGTGTACTTTTCCAATGGTCTATAAGTAATTTGACCTGATTGAGATGCTTGATTTTGCAGAGCATTGATAGATGCATTCCCGTCGGCCAAATTTGATAATATTTAGATTGACTATCAGAAATTCGTAGGAAGACACAAAAAATCAGAGTCGGGGCTCTTAGTTTTGAGCGACTCCAGGAGTTCGTTAAGTAGCGTTAATGGGATGAACCGCAGCAATTCAAACTAACTTCGATACGAAACTGCCAATTCCAACCAATAGGAAAGCAAATCGTTTTCATTACGAATGAAGAACAATTTGTAGGCTACATTTTGCAATTCTCGTGTCGTTCAAGCTTTTCGTAGCTCGACAATACGCTTGCTTTCCTAGTGCATTTATAAGAATAAAATTGATGTGAAGCAATCGAGGAGGCAGATATAACGCATTTTCGATTCTGAAAAGTTGAGCAGCTTAAATGAATTTAAGAAGGTCAAAATGTAATAAACGAGCATATCTGTTCTAAAAACTGTTCTTCTATTATGAAAATTGATTGCTGCGATAAACAGAACTGATAATTTCATTAGAATTCTTCTCTTTGAGAAATGCCCTATCTAAAGATAAATTACCATGTGAATTCTAATTGGAACTCTTGTTGGAATCCTATAGAATCTTTTAGAGTTGGGAATATGTATTAGTTATCTCCGCGCATGCTTCGTAATTGACTCAGACATGAATGCTGAAGGATCGGATAATACGTCAGTCATCTCATAACTCAACTTGACTCATTTTCAGATTATATTCAATCCAGAATCAACAGCAGTACACGCGGAAGTTGCTCAAATTATTCCTCAAATGATACTGATTCTCCGTTCTAAGTGGACAGATGAACAAGCGAATTTGTTGGAAAGATCATTTTTGAGACTAACAGAGTGAGTTATGCTTTTATTCATGAAAGCTTTAATCATTTAATGCAATCATTTTTATCCTGAGTTAGACACGGACTTTCAAACAATCTACTCATCTTATAGCAGACTTCATTGCAAACTTCAATTTGTTGTGTGAATTAGATAAAAGGACAAATAGGCCTACAATGATAATTTAGAAATTAGCATATTTGTGCACCTATATGCTGCAGCTGTGTAGTTAGCATGCCATTTTCACTTCCTTACTTCTGAATGTACGTTGCGCCGGCTTCTAAGGCATCTATTAACATCATTTGGATGTCAAGCTACCTAGTGCCTACATTTGAGATGTGTAGATTGCCATCCGCATACAGTATGTCAGGCAACACAGCAGTAGCATAGGCGCAAAAATATGCTAATTTCGATGTCAATCATTGCTGAGATACAAGATTGAAGCATACTCGTTTACACTATCCAATGCATCTGGCTTTCACGAGGTCGAAACGATATTTCTTTCCGCCTTGTTCCCAACACCACCATGGAAAGTGGCTGCCAGCTGAGAATCGTACCTTGTGTTCTTCGAGGACTGGGTTTGAGTCCCAGCTAGTGCAAGGAGCCGGGTGCAAAGAAGCATCGTTTCGATTTCGTGAAGCTATGGAAGCACTAAGTAATTGAGCCATTATTATAAAACAAACCATTACGTCATAATGCCGCTTAAGTTGTTTCTCATGTTTCAAGTCGCTTGCTTGGCATGCGTCTTATATGTAATAACTGATCAATGATGAATTTAAGAAACATGTTGAATTTTCAGCTTATCAAATGTCATTGATACTTGAAACATAGCTGAAATAACTGTATCATGCATCTACTGTTTTCCGCAGTACTTTCTGTTGATTAAATAGAAAAATAATCATGGTAGAATATGTTGATAGTCATGCGGCTTGAAAAATGCCGAATTGCGTATAAGTGGACTGTCCAGTATTTAATGATTATCTTGAACCTGTTACCGTGTATAATACACTGTGCGTCACAAAATTTTTTTTGACATTGGACGAGTGTTTAGCATTGTATTTTTGGTTTTGCTGTGTTGCTGTGGGAATTCTGTTCATAGTAAATGTGGGGAGAACGATGAACAAATTAATGGACAATGGTTGTTTATGGATGCTTCAGATTCAATCGCAGAAATCTGATGATTAACTTTTTTCACCAATTGGATTAATTGCTGCAATCTAACCCCATGTACAGAGAGGGTGCTGATTCTCCCACATTTTCGCAATTTTTCTGAAATTAAATGATTTGCAATTCCATGACTTTCGATTTTAATGCATTTTCATAGTTTTCCTAAATATTTGACAAATTGAAAGGTCACATTCACTATCTTTCTTGAAAAACAGATCTCCTTATCTTTTTGATGTTATACGACTACATGAAGACATTGATATTTTTCAAGCTTTCAACATAAAGACAACGTATTTTAGAAATGTGATTCTGGGTATGAAACATGTATGATCTTTTGTTATCGTCTATACTCATTGTCACAGGTTTTGTTTCGTGTTGATGCAGTTCATGCTGCCACCTGAGGATGCCAGTAGATGCCAACTAAATGCTATTATCTTCTTTGTTCCTCACTATGTGAAACTTCTATGCATGTATGTAGGGGACTTGTTCAATGATTTCAGAAGATGCGTCTGTGAAATGCTATCTCAGAGACATAATTCTGAATTGCATGGTATTATTCAAAGAAAATTTAACATATTCATGTGCTTGTGAATGAATCCTGCTGAAACTTTAGGTATTCACAAGCAGCTTCCTGGTAGATGCATAGTATGTCTAATATCTAACTAGCATCATCCATAAAAAAGTCATCATTAACATAATGATTTATAAATGCACAACACGTATTTAAAAATTCGAGACTATTATGTGCTCGTAATGTTTGAACAAGGTAAGCAAATATCACCATTAGAAAGATCGCATTTTAAATGAGTTCAACAAAAATTTTCTCTTATTTCCACGCGATATCCCTCTGATCTATATGCCTGTAGTACTTCACCCCATCCTTCCATTTTCAAAACTTCACACAGACTAAATTTTTGTTGCATAGTTTTGTAAATGTATTTTTCGTCCTTTTTTATTTAATTGCAATTACCAGTTTCATATCTTCAGATTTTGTCACATGCCAAACAATCCTGATGAACCACATCCAGTCAACCAGAAGATTCTAGTCAGTATGAGTAAGTTTGTACACAGAAAATGTACTTTTGTGTCTATATGTAGAAGAGATAAGAATGATAAGAACATTAATTTCACTGTGTTTCATGTAATAACAATTGCCGGAAGGTCAATAAAATTAATTTTTATGGTTGTCAGTTTACTATTTACCAATTGGTAAAAATCCAAATGCACCTGATAAAAGATAATAGGCATTTTAGAAATGCAAAAGTTACAAACTATTAATGATTGCATACTTCACATTGCAAAAGTATATTTAACAGAAACCAAAACATCTCCATTGAAACTAGAACAATATATTAAGGCGTCTGGTTTTTTTTCTTGTTTGTTATGGTACAAAGGAACTAATAATCAATTGACAGTTCAGAACGAAAAACTCTTTGACAATAAAAAATTCTTATATGCGAGAAGTATTTCCTATTAACACATTAATCAAGCAGCTTCATATTACATTTCACAGATGAAATCCGGTAGAGGTTGAGAAATGGTTTGTAAGGTTTGTAAACAGAAAACATTCAGCAGCTGATAATACTTCAAGCTCCAAAAAAATTGCTCATAAAGCTCATAACCCAATTTCAACCCCTATAGGTTCCCATATGGACCTCCAAAACGGAGCGATTTGCATGACGAACATTTATAAAGTACTGACTCATTTCGGATATTCAATGCGAACCATTCGACTTGTCAAGTTCTCAGTGCAGTGGCAGAAATGCATCTGATGCAAAAATGACTGAAATATTTTCAATTGCAAACCAAAAGGGTCCCAAACATGTTTATTTGCTTACATGCTTCATAATGCTTCAAGTGCGACACCAAGGAAACGAATCAGTAATCTTAAACTTTTTAATCAGTTACATCTAAAGATATGGACAACATCAATGCACTTCATCTATTCTCAGATAACATGCATAGAGAACATTTTGCATACATCGCGACAACAAATGTCCGTAGCAGTGCATTGAATATCTAAAGAGAATAACACTTCTTAAGTAAATAAAAGACACCAACAACCTTGATCCCCCGACAGAAAACACTTGATTGCGACATCAAGCATGATGTGCATACAAAACTTAATTAAAATAAGTTGCAAAAAGCATGAACTAAACTGCTTCCGTACAGCGTGAGAAGAGAGATCGAGCAGTAGCCTTGGCAATAATGCAACGCAGAGTCGATGAAAGCTCTCTCTCTCTCTCTGCACCTGATACCTAGCAAAGCTCATGCGAAAAGCTTTATGTCGCATATTATTGCTTATTTAAATTAAATTTTAGTTTTGTATATGCAATACAAAGCGGTGTCTAACAAAAAGTAATTTGGAATTCAGGAATGCCATCCGATAATATCACATCATTGTAATTGCACTTTACGCTATGATCATAATCATGCAACATCAACTGAAATTTATAATTGTGAGCTTCTCCTTTGGCTGTTCAAGATATATAAAGTGCATAAAAGTCTAGTGATAAGTAGTAGCATCAGAAATTTAACCCTTGAACGCCAATGAAAAATTACTACGTTGACGACACGTGGGTCGTTTTGACCCATGAATGAATTGTTGAATACAAATGCATTTGAATGGGTTTACCTGTGAATGTAAGCATTGATTTCATGTTTGTCGTGATCTCCATTTGACTTATTACTAATCCTCATATCACATTTTCACGGGAAATTAGGCTCTGCAGTATTCTAACGCACGAAGCCAGCGTGTCGATTGTATGAATGTCTCATTTCGAGTGTTTTACATTACTTAACTTCAATAAAGACGCTACTATCGTTTCACATTCAACAAAAAAAGAACAGACAAGCAGTTCTAATTTCAAGTGAGCACAAGCATCATTAATTGATGAGCGGACTCTGAAACCAGAAATTACTTTGCGCTGTAATAGTGGAAATGTTGAATTTGATCATTTGAACCAAATGTACTCAGTGAATAGGCCTACATCAAGAAAACGAACACTTCTCTGGCCGAAATGCCTATTTCAACATGTGGTAGACGTAAACGCATATAATTGCTTCGCTAGATGGTCTCTCGTGGATGGCAACCTAAAGATAAAGAGAAAACAATTCTTGAAAATGCTCTGGCTGAAATTTGCGGAGGTCGCATAGATTCGCACGAAGACATTTGCTTGATTCAATCAAGTGAAACTGCGCCGATGAATGAGACCAGGCACAATATCTAGGTGTCAAGCGTGCAAAGCGAGCAAGACTGTTCAGCGTTGTAAGTCGTGAGAGGAGCCACTTTGCATAAATGGTGCATCATACATGCGTTTTCAATGCCAGTCTTCTTGAACGTCAATGCTTTGTAAAATTTTGCAAGTGTATACTTGCGTGCTTTTACACATATTGTGCTCCGTTCAACAAATATGTGCATGGATGATGTTTTGATTTTTCTTTCATGTTAGTATTATTTGTATAGATATATTTCTAACGTTCTACTGTAGTATGCATAAGATAATTGATATCGATGAATATATGAAAGTTGGTCATTTCGACCCAAACGGGATTGAACGTAGGGCCTAAGTAAAAAATCTAAATTTGTATACCACATAATAAAAGATTTGAAATGAAGCTTCATCATGGTTTATATACTGTCATCAAAAGTTACGAAAAGTCAAGAAGTTTCAGCGCATTTGATGCAAAATTATTGACACAGTTTAACTTTTAAAAGTCACGTGGGTCAAATGGACCCTAATTGGCATTCAAGGGTTAAGACGGAATTCTCAGATATCATTAAATTTCATTAACCCATGATTATCATTATCGACGAAGTGATATACGACATGGAGATAGCATGCAAAGTCTGCATGCTGTGGAGCGAAAAATTGGAAGTCAAATGGAGAGTGATGCTGAAACTATGGTGCTAGATTTCCATGATTAATTGTGCATATACATATAGTTACCGATAAGACAAAGTCGTTTCAAATTATTCTTTCTGAGATAGAAAATAGAAATCACTACTAAATAAATATTTATTCCTCAATAAACAGTAAATTTTTTAGTAGAAATGGGGAGTACTTTTTTGTTGATTCGATTAATGATTTACCGGTAATATCGGTAAATGCTTAGTACTTTAAACAGAGCAATAGTCTAATGAGAAATCCACTCCATCAGCTGTGTGGTAAAAGTTTTTCAAATGATATCCTAGAAACCACCAATGCAAAATGAAACAAATTGTTAAACATATTTGATTGTATGCAGACTATGTTTTAATAAAGTTTTCTAACATGACATGTTTTCTACCATTTTGACTGCCTCGAGTTTTATGCGTTATTAGTACAGCCTGAAATAAAAAAACAATTAATTTTAGCGGTGATGATACTGAACGATTAATTGAAGCAATATCGCCTCGACGTCTGAATTATTTTACTTTTGTATCGATTACAGCAATATTGTAATAACAATCGTGAATATCATTATTGGTGTCCATCTTGTCTAGATAACTTTTGGCTTACTCAAATATCTGCTTTGACTGATAAAACATTTTCATCGTTTTTAGACATATTGGAAACAATATTAAGAACCCTAACGGTTGAGACGGATCACCAATTGACAGTAAGTACAAATTTGCTAGAATATTACTGATTATTCTGTGCATTTCTTATCGCATGCTATATCATACTACTGATTCAATACAATATTTTACAATTAACATTCCAGCAACACAATGTCAATCTGAAATGTGTATACTAGTACTACGCCTCAAGAGCATTTTGCATGCTGCATATATTCGCTTCATTTCTTTTAAGTTGTCACAAAATTACTTGTTATTTACATTTAGTTGATGCTTTGATTTATTAATTAAACTATCTGCCCGTTTATGATGAATGCTATTATTAATTGCCGGTACATTTATCTTAAATATATTTTTACTTTACTCATTTTCCATAATATGTATAACTCCATATTTATATTCCATGATATTTCATAACTCGATCGAAGATTCACAGAAGCTATATATCGAAGATTTCATCATGAAAACTTTCATATCAAAACTTTGTATCACGAGTGTCACTCCGCTTATAAATTTACTTTTCCAGGATGAAAACAATGGCGTACTGCGAGTGCTTCGAAGTGCTCTGATATTGTTGAAAGCATTGACTCACAAATACCAAGACATTCAGTGCCGAGTATTTGAACGCCTTGATGAAGTATTGACCACTGAAGGCGTCGACACTGAATTGGCGAAAGCTTTGATGGAAGTCTTTGATGACAATATGACTTCATGCTTGAAGATCCAACCTCGTCAAGTGCAGAAAATCATTAGTCACGTATCTGCAAGTCAAATGAGAGCTCCTGAAATGTTGGAGTTACTGTCCGTAATAGTGAAATTACGGAGTGCGAATATTCCCCTCAAGCGTAATCAAATGTTGGTCATGAAATATGTTATGCAATATTTTGCTAAAGTGGCTTACACCTTTGAAGAAACAATGGATGTCAGGTACTTGTCAATGTGAATTACGTTGTTACTTGCCACTTGAGGGCAAGCAGTTTTATCATGAACGCCATGATCTAAAAATACATGCAGTAATAGTTGCATAGTATAATGTCTAATATTGCTCTGTGTGATGCTCATATGAAGGCACTTACGCCCACACAAATAAATCCATTATTGCAACAGTGCTGAGATTGAGGGTCAAGATTCTGGGATTGAGATTATAACAACACAGTAGAATTCTGACCACTGCAAGAAAATCTAACGATTATGATCGGCTGTAATTTCCCATCAGGCAGACATCTGCTCTTCATACTTCAAGATTTCGATAGCCGATTTTTGATTATTGGTGGAGAAGTAAAGCTTCTCACTTGTTAAGAAAGTTGTGTAACAAGTTAGTGAAATTTCGACGGACATTCATTGATTTATCACCTTAAGCACACTAATGGCAAATCGCCTGGCTAGTGCGCCTGAAATAATTATTAATAAATGCTGCTTATTGCAAACATAATGCAAATAAAATAATTAAATATTGAGTTGCATATAAAGTAAAAATGTGTGAATTGTGGCCGAAAGTTTTGCAACCGAATATCCACTATTATTAGCAACTCAAACAATTTGCTAGTCTGTAGGCTTAATGAAAATCCTAAAATTTCATTGAGATATTGAAAGTATGATTGTATAAAAGCATAAAAGTAATCCATAAAATGAATAACGAATGATACTACCGTTCAATTTAGCTTTTAGACTGTGTTTATAAGGTCCAACAGTGGTCGTATGCCCACAGTATACGTCGCATGTTGGAAATTATTTTATTGGCTTGTAGATGAAATTGATGAATATTATGGAAGCCATGCAGCAAGGTAGTGCATCAAACGGACATCATTAGGACAAGTCACTTCTGCCAACATGATTGGATGTTTTGAATTATGACTGAGATGATCGGGCTAAATCGTTAACTTTCCTCTAAATATGGGTTTCCTTTCTAAATTCGAACAAGTCAAAGCTTCATTATAATATGATTGACCATTGCATCGATTTACACGTACATCACTTACTTTAATTCAATGACTTATGTTGTAATTACATTTTTACTGTGATGAAATTAAACATAATTCAATTTAGAGCACATTGGCATGAAAGCAAATGTCAAGTATACGTTGAAAGCAAAAATTCAACATTTTGATGATGAAATTTATCTCTTATTTTCATATCACAAAGGATACAAATTCTGCGTGGAGAAATGGGAATCGAGCATCAGATTTATTTCATTCGATTCATGAACTTGCTATCTGTATGCAACGAGGTGAGGAAATGCATTTTGGCATCATATTTTTAGACCATCTTATTCTTCAACATTATAATAAGCTCTGATTTTAAGCAGTATTTAACTCCAAACAATACAAGATGAATACTGATATTGCTAATAAGTATTAATACGACGATTATTTAAACATTAACCTACTCCTTTTCAATCGCATTATCTGCATGGGACATACAGATGTATGCTTTGATTATTTCTACGAGGACATAATACTGACTGATTTCACTCTTTTGGTAAGTCTTTCCTAAATGCCTTTTCTATATCACATGTCTTTGCAGTCTTTTAGTACTTTAAAAAACATGTCTGCAAATGTTTATGAAAGATGGCATCCTAATTTTTGCTAATTGCTGCTGTCTCTTTGTCTCTGCTAACTGTTGCAATTTTTTTGTCCCATCATTTTGCATCGCTTCGCTTCAATTGAAAAACCATAAATGGATACTCTTTAATTCAATTTTATCGGCGATAGCGATGATTTGATAAGTCAAAATTGCTTTATCAGCAATCGACAGCGATCATCGATAAAATCAGATCTTCATCAATAACGATAACTTTACCAAAATCTACATAAATGTACTCAATATCATGGTATATAAGATTCTTTTCAGTTGTTAAAACAAAACAGGTCCTATTTGATCCTAATTGATATCATGTTTGTAATTTCGAACAGTGATAAATAAATGAAAGCAGCTCATGCTGAGTACATAGTCAGATGAAAGTACGTGCAAAGTTGTACATGATATGAATTAACCGAACTCAAAGCATGTTAAAGTGGACTGCAATCATTTAATAGAAATTTCGAACCATAATTTGCGACAACTCGCTCGCGATCGATCATTGAACCAAAATTTGTCAATCCCTCAGTCATCAGTTCAAGCAACACGACGTTTTGTTTATGTAGTCATACTACTTGAACTTATCATTTGCGAAGACAAACACATTACAGATTTCAAGTTCACTTGACTTGATCTGCTCTCGCTTTGAATAAAAACAGCAGGACGTCTGTTAACAAGTCTATCATGCCCGTCAGTTACTGAGATCTCAAATAAAGCTTTAAGCTTTTGTTTGTTTAAAAGAATGTTAAAAAATTCTGTTGAAGAACACAACTAAAGCGACTCTCAAATGGAATGTTTGCAACCACAGTTTAAACAATGTTTAAAAGCAAAGTTTTATAACCAATCTTACCTGTATAGCAGATTATAAAGCTCATGTCAAAAGTTTGGCTACAAATCCAACTTTGAAAAAATGTTTTGAAGCAATCATAGAATAGGGATATATAGGTAGAGGGTCGATTCAAAAAGTATGTGTATACAGTGAAAATTTTTATATCAAAAGATTCAGTTTAGCCAATTTATATACTACTGAGATGACTCTCCGTTGTAAGTAGTATGAAACAAATTGGATATCAGAAGGAATGAATATTTGCTAATAAGCATCCTAACTAAGCGGAAATTATGCTGATGATCAAGGAAATCTAATGAACGGCATTCTTGTGGAAGTCTTCATGAAAAAGTCGCGACATTATTCGTACTCTCTTGGCTGAAATTTCAAGTTACAATCATGATCACTCAATTCCGTTGTAATTTCTTCAAAACTGCAAAATTTCGCATACCTCACATTCAGCAATAATTACCAACTGTATCACCCACGAGTTCATTTAATAAATTCGAAAGTGTATACACATTGGGGATTTAATAAATGCGGAGTTACCACTCTACCTAATATATTTACTCTATGGAAGCAATCACAAATCAATGCATGATGTGGTTCTCCACATACCCGGACAGACCGTTGAGAGAATCGAAAATCTCTTCGGGTACTCATAATGAGATGTAATTTTTTCCAGAATTTTCGCCTTCCGGCTTTGTCAATGGAACATGTAGAAAATACATTCTACAATTAGAAAATTAGAAAATTTTCTACATGTTCCATTGACAAAGCCGGAAGGCGAAAATTCTGGAAAAAATTACATCTCATTATGAGTACCCGAAGAAATTTTCGATTCTCTCAATCACAAATCAAGTTGAGAACTGAATAAAAACCTGGTTATTTTGACATTGTTTTAAGTAATACTTTGTGCTGAAACTATAATTTTTGTCCAGGGTTTTTGTCCCTCTGAAAATACAGCTACTCAATTGATATTAAAACTTTATGCCATTTTGCAAAGTACAACATGAGGTAATCGTGTCTTGTGCCAATGTCCTATTGCCCTAAATGTGCCATAAGTGACTATCAAGTCCATCTTAAACACCGAAATGACTTTCTATATCTATTTATATCTACCAACAAAAATAATTATTTACATACATGCAGTAAGCGCATGTGAAACACTACCATCTGATTATAATATTCTGTGCGTGTATATTTTCAGGGTGAAAATCGCTACATAGAATCTCTGTCACAAAATATTCTCTCTGAAGAAGATACCATCAGAGTGATCGTTGAAGATTTGCCATTGTACGTCATTTCACCGTTTCTGAAATTTTTCTCCGGTGTTTACTTAACCAGAGATGCCGTTGATGAAGATGAAACTGTGCCTATCCAAAGCAGGTTAGTCTTCTAAATTGTCCATGGTGCCACGAGCATCATTGCATTGATTGAGTGATTCATTTTTCTGTAAAATAGCATTTTAAATTTACTGTTATTCGCCATCAAATTGTGCTTCGTACAAAACTTAATGCAGCATAAAAGCAGCATTCCTTCACGCATGAGTGGCAAAATACCTTTTAAAATATGCCATGCAATTTCAAAGTCTGCGTTGAAGAAGCATCACAGATTTCAATGTTCGATTGCACATAGCCCATGTTCATAAAACATTGTGCAATTTTCGTATTAGCGCATGCGAATTCGTGAATAGGAAAGCTAGTTCAATGATCACTCATTCAATATGGATATATGGTCATAGAAATCGGCCTAGAATGGAAAGCATCTGTTCGTTAATAGTAATTTCAGCTGGTGAGTTAGGTGGAGATTGCTACTGTAGATCTTAAGAAAAATAAAATAAGTAAAACATGGACATTTTGAATTTGTGAAACATTGGTTTGCGGCGGAAGGCGATATTCTAGGCGCAATTTCATCAAAACGCTTTATTCAAAAAGAAGCAATGATAATCCAGATTCTTCACACAGTAGGTACAATGATAAGGAGCCGTTACCCAGCCATTGTGAACCACTGGAAACCGCCATCGTCTAGGTACAGTTGTTATGACGGCGCACTGACTTGAATAGCTCTTTGATGTTATGTTGTCGGATTTCTATATACACTATGCATGATGTTATTGAAATTGAGTGCTTCTATCCTGAACTTGGAAAACATAATACGAGCTTCCCTTCATTAATATTGAAGTTCAGATGACGTATGATAGAAATTGATTCTCTATCCGCGGGCCTTGAAATTTCTTTACCTATCTTGAACTTCCAGACATAGGAATTGATTGAGGCTGGGAAACCTATACTACGGCATATATACTCGCACGGGCATTATACACTCCAACGCGACAGGGTCGGTCTATTTTGCTGAATCACATACGCCCTAATTCCAATTCATTGACTAACTATTTCGATGTTCAAAATTGATTTGAGACATGTACCAATATATGTAGACTTCCTAGACAAAATTGCATGTTTACCCTAATGCATGGGGATATCATATTCTTCTAAAAGCGCGTCAATTAACTTTATATGTGCTGTTGATGTTTGTCAACTCCTTTGACAGCATACTTTTGAGAATTTTCACGATGCATGAGAATGACTAATTATAATTTATAATTTCGGTAGAAATTGTAATACTTGGTTATAGAAGTACGTGTTCTGCATGCTATTGTTCGCATGAATGACTGAGATCAAAAGCTACAAATGATCCAATTGAAAACAAGCGATGTCAATTGCAACAACATTTATAAAGAAAACAGTATACCAATTACAATTCATTCCTGCATAATTTCAATTCATATTTTTTCGTGTTGACTGTAGTTCTATGGTCTTTGACTCTTTGAACATTTTGCATACCTGTTAATATTGTCTTGTTTTGAATCCTGTTCTTATCACTGAATTGAATCCGGTATATCCCTGAAGTTTTGTTGAGATTAATAGTTCTTTTTTGACGTGTTTTGTGGTAAGATTTAACATGATACATGTAAAGGAATTAGTCAAGCAAACTAAATGTTATATTAGGATGCGATGCATGATTGTATGAGCTCGAATTTTTCGTTCTACATCGAATGACGGAGACGCTGATTTCAACTCTTCAAGATTAGTGTCTGTAAAATAATATATTATTTATGCATGTAGACAATATAATGAACAGGTCAAGATCAGTAATCATAGTGAAGTGTTTCATTACATTGACTTATTCAAATCTGACTATTTAAGTTAAGTTTGCGCTTTCATAACCAGCAAAACTTGAAAAATCCTATGATAGCTGATCGACATAATAGAGCGTTTATGATGCATCGACTTTATAAAGCAATGCTCAAATGTCTTTCAAGATTTTTCAAGTTTCAAGTTTTCAACCTTTTAAGTATCTCAAACTGAATAAACAATAGCTGATAAGTGTGCTTCACTCCTACCTATATACTCATGCTGAAAACTTTTGATGACGACCACGACTGTAAAACAATAGAATGATTGCTTTTTATTCAATCGTCTAGTTCTTTCGAATGAAGCGATTTGGTTATTCTCGACTTTATTAAAGGATGAAATTCCAAATATATAGGCAATTGTCGCCGTTTGCTGTCGTACATACGTGGACATACAGCTTCGCGATTTCATACATTGCGTATGTCAGCATAGACGGTCATCAAACTCCTCTCATACTATTTCGTCTTTTCTCCTTCTATATTCATTTTTTTAATGATTCACTTTAATGTACATATACATATATGTACGTAGACGCATATTCTCATTATTCTGTCTTACGTTTTACAGCTTTCCTTCAGGCCATTGCATGATTGCCGCCGGTTTGGGAATTCCCATTACCAGGGTTATTATGTTCATGCACATTTGAAGGACATGTAGAAAATGTGAGCATTGGAAATAAACGTAACCCAATCACACTCAATGGGGCAATTGATGTCAATGTTGAAATTAGATCGAAATTTTATAGATTTTCTACTGGTGACTAGGAACAAGGTTTCTAGGTGTCGGTATTGTGCTTCTTATCTCGACAGTGAAAGACAATTATTTCGCATTGATTCACTTGCTTACAAAGAGCATTTAGAATAATTTTAGCCCTGCGACTTTTTACATTATAACTGTCTGCTCGCATCAATAAACACATAACAACTTTAAATTTAATCCGAGTAGATTTTCAATTTCTCTATGCCAGAAAATCTAATCTTGTCATGAAATGTGCGATTGAAGCATACAGATTGAATGTGCTAGACGCAGTCCACATTTCAGGTTTTGTGATGCTATATTACCTCTGACGCATGTATTCAAGCATGAATCATGTGTACGCATGAATCATATGTTGCTTTTCAAGCATTTCTGTTCAATTTTGTGCAACATTTACGTCAACATGTAAATAGCGTTTTCTTGTTTAAAATGAAGTTGATGAAAATGCATCACTTTCAGCCATAGAGCTATGCAGGACCAATATTTTAACATTCTGTGTTATTATTAGTTCCCAGGATCATAATACTGATGAAGCATGTCAATTGGACATTGAGGATATGGGGTAAGATTGGTAAATATGTGATTATAAATTTGCAGCAATAATTCGGCTTTTTGTTCATACTACCCTGCTTTGATTAATTGACCTTCAAAAAATTAGGCAGCTGACCAAACTTCAAAATGATTCACCTTTGGTAACATGGGATCTAATCCCCACGCTTTGAATCGCGCGCCTTAAGTACCAAAGCGTGGTTAGCTTCCTAAGGCATTCAAACAAAGTGCATATTTTGGAAGTGAGTCTTCATTGCATATTTGAATCGCAGAGGATTCCTAACAAATTTGTCATCCAATGAATATTTTTGCACACGATTTCCACTAGGTAATTTGCGCTGGTTAAATGCAGCATAGGACGAGAACAATATTTCACTTTATGACATTATTAAAGTATGTCATGTTTCCCCGATTAATGATTTCGGAGGCTTTACTAACACCGTAGCACATTTAGTAAAGAATTTTGTAGTAAGTAAATAGTAGCATTCCTCATTCTGTCATTGCTAGACTACTTACATGTATGTAAGGCTTTGTCATACTACTTTGTCGACTGACTTAGTGACTTTGTCTACTATGTATGACTTTGGTCAATAGCATTGTTACCAAAAAAGCAAAGAAATATATAAATTTTGTTGTATAAGAAGTAGTGATTCACCAGAAGCATCTTTTCCCTTTGTTACAGAGTTTGTAGGCGTAAAATGAAAATTTTTCGGAGGCATTAGAGATACATGGTGTGACACTGCTATATTAACTATCAATGATGAAACATAATATACGTGCAAGTCGTGTAGGATGTAGGATATGTTAATACCAAGATATCTACAGTAATGCCTTGAAATCATAGAGTTCAAATATAAAAATAATCAAATATCTGAAATTTTTAAATGTATTTCAATTATGTTTGCGTGACAAGTTTGATTATACATGTACATACTTATATATCTACACTTATATCTTAGTACTATATTCATAGCTCATACTTGTAGCTATAAATGTGCTTTTCCTCGGTATTATTCTGTGTGGATGTATAGATATGCATTTTATGAAGTCATCAAAAAAACTTCTATCTGCTTTGTGTAGAAATATATGATTGTAGTAGTTGCAGTGATAGTAGATTCATTGATGAACTATGAATATTAAGTTATGTTGCTGTAAAATTCTACAATCCGTGGAAATAAATGTTGAACTACAATCCGTTGAAGTGATTCAAATACTTTTTACTGGCGTGAGCAGTATGCAGTAATCCTGCAAAATGCGCTCCGGATGAAACGTTAGATTATTCAATTTGCATATTTGGCGTTTTTATTTCACATATTTGCATATTTCAACATAAGAACGGACGTTTAATTTTTTAATAGGCAGTTATCCTAACAAAAATATGTGTTTTCTAACATGGTCTTTCTCTGAATGTAGCACGAAAGTCAAAACATTTTGAGTGAATCTGTAGAGAGCAATTGTGCAAAAATATAAAGTAGATGTTTGATGTAAGTCATTTTTCTTTTGATATGACTGAATTATTATAGTGCGAATAAGACTCCCTTTGCCTACCATCAAAAGCAATTTGAAGTAAGACTACACTTAATGTTTTTTCAATATCTTGCTAACTTAATGCACATGCCTATTTTTCACTGTCTAACTAAGTAAGAAAGCACATTTCCACGAAATGGAAATAATCGTAATGCTTCGTTACACAGCGCATGCGAAAAAAGCTTATTAAGTATTTTAATTATGATATATTTGCAAATTCTATCCAATTCAAAATCGTGAGCATTCAGCTAAATCTTTTAGAGATTTATACTTGAAATGCGAAATCCAAAACCTTCGAATAGGATCGAATCGACCAAAATTTCTCGAATTGAATGTAAATTTGGTTTGTAAATTCATGTTGATAAGAAACTGCATTCACATTGAAAGCTATTATAAGCGTTTAAAAAAGACTCAGAAAATCTGAAAATGTGTTTTTGAAATTAGGTCACAAGGTTGACCCTACAGTGGGTCACATTCAACGAATTTTGAGTGACAACCTCGATTAATCGATTTAGTATTAAGGGGTCTACAGCAAAAGCAAGACAGGGAGGACCTGTGCCTCTACTGTATGAATAAGCTCAACCCAATCCAGACATTGACATAAGGGGAAGGGGATCTGACACTTTCTTTGTGTGGCCCTTCTAGCACGTTTCACTTTATTTATTGTTTAATTTACAATAACAGTGTAATTAACTTTACTCATTAATTTGGTCTATTCTTTGGTCAATTTTGTGATCTATATTTTAAAAATGACTTTTTGGGAAAGTCTGAAATTTTCCACTGGTTGTAAAAATTTTGTGTGATGACTTTCAACTAAACGCATAAATTTTCAATATGAGTGCAGAAGATTGTTAATCTTAGTTTGTGTTATTACCAGGGCAAGTATTTCGCATAATTTTGCGCAATTATCAATCATAAGATGCACAATTTTAAGATTTTTACTGCCCAAAAGATTGCGCGAGTTATTAGTCAATCATCATTCATGCCATAGATATCAAAGAGAGCATTCGAAATTCAAATGGTATGTAAATAAGCCTACTAATTATTAAATTCTTCAGTCATAACCTTATTAAGCTGTCATTGTTGCGCTTTTCACCAATCATTTGAATTCTTCACGTATTTACAAGTCTTCCTTTAAGATCACATCTGAAGTTACTTGGAACTATATACTATGATCTTACAATTGCATTGGAATGGCTACCTTTGAAAGAAACCTCTATTTCTCCCATAAACAGTTTATTGTATATTTAACCGGCGCTGTGGCCTTGTGGTAGAGTGCTCGCTCTGCGTCCGGGAGACATTGGTTCTAATCTTTGTCAGGTCAAACCTAAGAATTTTAAAATAGGCAGGCATACACTGCATTCTTGCTAGGTATTCAGCACAAAGAGAATTAGAGTGGGATAAATGACAACTTGGCCGCATAGAAGAAAGGTTTTGTGCCAAGTGTGCTTCCGAGTATAAACAAGGTTCATTTCATTTAACCAGCTTGGCATCATAAGCAGCAGACATTGAGGCGATATTAACCAAAATTCGGTAAAATTTCATAAGTTCCAAAGTCGGTGATTTTGACTTGCAATTTGCATGTATAATTCGAAGACGAGTGAGATAGGGCAAATGAATACCACAATTAGAAAGTACTTTAAGCACGAAATATATTGCACCGTGAATGTCATGTGATTCGAACCTTTTCTTTAGAAGCTGTGGGGAAGGGACACTTTAGAGCTCAGCATGTAAGAATTTTGCGAATTTGTAAGTATAATAATAGCATGGCTTTGATATCTTGTCTTACGTTAATTCAATGCTGGAGGTTGTAGTTTTACGCCTGTGTCTCAGTGATCAGACGAAAGGTACCTCGCGAAAATTGTAGTTTTCATTTTTTTGGGTGGTACTGTCCGAAAATAAGAATAAAGTTGCAGTTTTCGTTAAAGTTTTGCGTAACGCCTGGTTTTTATAAAATACATGCACATTTTTTCAGATTTTTCAGCGTCGCTTTTAAAGTACCAGAAGAAGGTTTGTTTAATGATGTGCTAATGGAAATATTTTGCTTGCAAAATCGGTTTATAATCGGTCTATATACAGGTATTTAATCATGTTCACATCCAGAATGATCCTGCACGTGATCAATCATTATCATTTCATTCGATGCCCATAAACAACCAGAAAATATATTCAAATGTTTTCATTTTTCTGCTCTTCAGTCATGTGTGGACATTTCTATCGCGATTATCTGATGAATACGATTTTCTAGCTGATGTTTGCCGGGACATTCGTGGATTGAGGCTTGTGAATGATTTTATGAAAAGGCCGATTGTTCTGTCGTAAGTATCGATGTATTTCTATAGCTCATGATTTATAGTTGTTATGGTAAATTAATACATGTAACTATAGCCAACAAAAATGAAAATTCAATCATGATCATTGATAAATATCCGGCCTCCACAATTTTGTAGCTATCATTTCATTTAAGCATTGCTAAGAAAGTCATTTGTTATTGAAATTTTGACCATTTCTGAATTAGTATTTGATTCTATGATATCTGATGCACCAAAGCGCTACCATGCTGTCAGCGGTCGAATTATGAATTGGTTGGTCATTGAAAATTACATAATGAATAATTTGGTGCTTCTTTTCTCCCTCCCCCCCCCACATTTCTGTTGCTGACACCCGGAATTCTCTTGCTCCTACAAGCAGTCTCACTAACATCGCATAGCGTTGAGTGTGTAAAACTGCTCTTATCTGACTTGCAGAACATTTACAGCCTCAGAATCAGACAACTGCTCCTCATTTGTCAGCAGACAACAATCACACGAAGTTCATGATCACAGCTGTACCTTGTATTCTATCTGAGTATCCAAGGTACCAATCCTTCATCCCAGGGTTCAAATCAGACTTCGCAGTTGTGTTGTACTGTCACTCAGTGACAGATGAAGTCCATTCTAAATCCAATGTGACTAACTTTGGCGAAATTTGATGATTTTGGAAAACTTGGAAAATGTGGGGGGAAGAATAGAAGTACCAATAATTTAATGAATCTTACATTAAACATATAGTTTGTCAATATCATTATCGTGTGACACCCCTCTATGACCTGCCTCTATGTATGACTACATGACTAGCAATTGCCATTACTTTTATCGAACATGGCAACTAATAGTTATGAAGACTAAGTCAATTAGAGGACAAATCTGCCAATATTTTGGTGGATTTCGCGATGTGTCGCAGGCCTGCTCTCTCCTCAGGCAAGTATGAGGAAGCAGCAGGTCTGCGACATGTCGCGAAATATACCAAAATTTGGGCAGAATGGTCCTCTAATAAACTCTGTTTTCATAGCTTATGCGTATGCCACAACACGCCGAAGTCGCTATTTCATTCATGCAACTGACAGTAGCCTATAGATGAGTGCGGATGGAAGGTGCTAAATAAATAATGAAACATAAAATTAAATTAAGTCACTTCTACTGAATAGTTAATGGTTAGTAGAATGTTTAAAGGTATATCGATAAAAGAAACACAGAATATACGTGCATCAGAAGTTTTACTGTAAAATGCAGTTGTAATGCTAGAGGAATAACTAGCTTCAGAATGCTTTGAAGAATATGCTTAGAATTGTAATTAGCAGAATTATGCTTAGAAGCTATACTATAGACGAATTTACCCTCAACTACTCAAGTTCAAAATATCAATAAGCCGATGTTGAATGTCAATGAATGACATGAAATATTCGATGACAACATCCTCTGAGCTGTCTATTATTTCGTTTGTGTTATTACATTAACGCTAAAGAGCAATTATTACAAAAACGTAAATCTACTAATGACGGTCTGGGTTGGAGAGGAAACAAAATTAATGCCAACATCAATCGGGGGACAAAATAAACGAAATATTGATCTGTTAAATGAACTGTACATGCGAACAATCTAAAAAAAGGTTAAATTCAAGGTAATTTGTAACAAGAACAAGTATTCAATAACTTCTTATATAAAGAGCACCGTTTCTGCTTATGTTATGAAACTATCAATAACTTCTCAAATGTCTCGACACACTGACATTCACTTCGGTGCAAAATTATCAATCTGAATCTGGCTATAATGACGAAATCTTCCGGCGCTAGCGAATACTGATATTGTCGCCTTCAGATGGGTATTATTCATACATTATCATATAATGACATTGACTTGTATGACCATATAAATCTTAGTAATCATACGAATTCATTGCAGTGATGGATTTGATCTGTCAGACAAAAATCATCGAATCCACTCAATCATGACATTCACCATGGAATCGTTTTGTGAATTCATCCAGGTAAATTGATTGATTGGAAGCTTCATAATTTTGGAAATATATTGTATCATCGCTTTTAATTGTAGCTCTTCTTCATTCAAAATTTTGCGGAGACTATATCTTTCAATAAGAAGAAAGAAAAAGAGATCATAACATCTTTAGCTTCGAATTTTTCTGTAAGTTTGAAGTAAATATTGCAGGATGAGATCATCTGCTATACTCGCAATATTCTTTTTCAGAGTGCCATGTCAAGAATTGTATCAATCGTTACCAAAACCGACAGGCTAAAGGATATAATCGAGGCTGTCACTATTCTCCAACAGAGATCGGGTCTCCCCGTGTCAGTAAGTCATTTTCTTTGAATAAGCATAAACTTTATGTTAATCTTTCCTGCGTGGGATGACATTGGTACGAATGCAGACATGTTCGAATATATCGTTGAGTATCTGCTTACTCACAATCCATTGAACGTCTGTTTGTCCCGGCTCGTAGGGTTGGACGGTTTTCCCATATTCCAGAGAGCAGCTCGCCACAGGTCTCGATTAGGCGTGTCTTGAAGTTGGAGCCTTGCAGCTGCTAGGTCTTCCTTCACCACTTTCGACCAGGTCTTCTTCGGTCTTCCTCTCGTATCTATACCGTTTTCATTTAGCGCCATCACACTCACTTCTGACACATTCTTCTCGATCTTTCCACATCACGTGCCCCCACATGTCAATAATTGAATTAGTTTTACGACATGAAAATTTTTTACGATAAGGTTTCTCAGGGTTTCTTATCAATTATTGCGGATGAAACTATCATACACTCAAGGAAAAAATAAAGTACCCGGTTAGACATTTAACTTTATTTCGAAAACAACAAGACAATATGCACTACTTGTGCTTCAGAGTCGATCACAGAAACAATATCAATACACGTATAAAGTCACGAAAGGCGTACTAGTACATAGAAAACAGTCAAAATCTCGTAAAATCACATTCAGCATCCAGTACTGCTTCTACACGATCACGCATTGAACTGATAAGAGAAGCTCGATAATTGACATCATCCATCAGTTCATTCCAAATGACATCAAGCGTAGCAAAAAGTTGTTCACTGTCTTCTGGTCCTCATTCTCTTTGGAGTTTCAGTTCCATCTGTGCCCACACGTGTTCGATGGGATTCATATCGGGACTAAATGCAGGCCAGTCTAAGGTAGGGATTCCATTGTGTTGAAGGAACAGTTTCGTCCGGTTCGCCGAATGTGTCGGTGCATTGTCTTGCTGGAAGATGCCACCTGCTTGAGTGATTGTATTCCATACTGGAAGAAGATTACCTTCAAGGATGTCGATGTACTTTTGTACTTCCAATCTCTCTTGAATTCTCACCAGGCTCGTATGTCCATTACTTGAGAATGCACCCCACACCATTACATGCGCGACAGATCTGTTCGGAGTACGGCAGACGTCGCGATCCGTGTACCGATCTCCTATCGATCGACGGACATGCTGTACTAGCGACTGACCGAAGCAGAATTTCGATTCGTCAGAAAACACCACTTTCTTCCACCTCGTCAAAGTCCACGATGACTTTTCTGTAGCCCATTGCAATCTGCGATGTTCATGATCTGCTCTCAAGGCTGTCTTTCTAGCTGGTGCAAATGCCTTGAGACCACCGCTCAGCAATCGATTTGTTACGGTCCTTCTGGTGCATTCTAGATTTAGGTTTTGCTTAATTACTCTGGCAGAGCAAAAAGGATGGTTCGAAGAGAAAGTTAAAATTTCCTCGTCATCTTCTTCAGTTGTACTTTTCCTACGGCCACAAGAAGCTCGATTGGTTGCTTTAGCATCCACCAGCTGATAGCCTCTGTAGGTACTTTCTGACTGTGTTCTCTGATATCTCGAGCACTCAGCAATTTTAGGTCTTGAAAAATTCGCATGAAACTTTTAAGGCGTGGATTTGACCTCTCTGGAATTCAGTCAAATCACATCCACGTGTCGCCATGACTAATTTGCTAATGCTACGATACTGTCAATGATTGTGGTGTATGTAGCTAGCGGATTGAACAGAGTACAGCTCGGTATGCATGAAAGAACAATGAATGGATTCCCAGCATTAGACCTCAGCTACACTGAAAGCAAAGCAAACACGAGCGTCCCAAGCGTCTCGAGTAACCGCATGTCCGCAAGGTATCAATCGCTCTATTTTGCTTTGCGTGCATTATGGAAGTCTACAAATGCTGCAATGATGACTTTATATTTGCTGCAAAACGCTTGGAAAAGCTCGCTGTGTGGTTGAGGCCTAATGGTTTGACTATTGATTAACTTCTAAAGTTCATATTTCACACCAACGAGTAGAAAAAAATGACTGAAATGATAAATTTGTCACTGTTAACATAACTTTTTCCACCGGGTGCTTTATTTGTTCCTTGAGTGTATATCTGTGTTTGCAAACATTCGGTCGTATTATGTACATAGTCTGAAATTGGGCTCGTAGCAGCGATTTTGTCAGTGCTTCCGATATCGAATTGTAAACATTTACCATATCTCACACATGATTTGTTTGTTGCAGACCATCGAAGATGTTACAAGAGAAATTTCAATGCAAGCACGCCAAGAAAGCGAATTCGGTGTCGATGATGTAATTGTCAAATAGCAATTTTTTGTTTTTGGATCGAATCATATATTTTGCTTTTGTTGTAGGGACTGGATGAATACAGCCGGGCTGAAATAGATTTGAATTTGAAATTGAAAACCTTCACAGTGAATTGTAGTCTTATCTATGGAGGTCACAACACAGTTAGTGCTCAATTAAAACACAAAACCAAGCGTGGTAAGTATATTCAATTTGTTCGTTTGGAATGTAGGCTGTCATCATTGACAGCACAACAGAATGCCAATTGTCAATTCATGCATTATAATATATAAGACTACGGAGATCAACATTGCTGGCACCGTCAGTTAGGCCGTGGAATAAATACAAATGTACGATGGGGTATTTAATTTCGACTGATTACCGTAACGATATGATCAAACGTGAACAAGCCAACATACGGATTCTGAAGCTGAAATTTCAAATTTATTCTTTAACAAGCTATAACACCGCTATTTTATGATGAAATGTCATTTGTGGTCAACTTAATTCCATCCAGAGTACACAGAAATCGGAGGCATTGATCCTCTACCACTTGGAGAAGAATTTCAATGTCACATCGCCTGTTTTGTAAACAAGAAGCAACGGACTCCAGATATGAAATATAAGCATTGCTTATTGTTGGTCAAACAATTATAGTAAGTTGTAGTTTTAAAAAAACGGTTTCTGAATCATTCACATGTTCTTACAGTAGATATCTGTTGACAGTGTTTCTGCAAACGTTAACTATACTTCTGGCGGCATGTTTGGCACGAATGAAGTTCGAAACGATCAAGAGAAGCTAGACATCAGGTGCCTACAAATCATACGTGCAGTTATTCATAATGAAGAACGCAAACTGCCGGAGGATTGGCCAATGAGAACAGCAGAAATGCCAATAAAGACGTAAGTACCTGCAGAGGTTTAATGGATTTTCTCCCTTTATATTGGTCATTAAGAAATTCTAAATGCATGCACTAAGCAATGCACTATAAAGGAAAACTTTTGAGAAAGACTATATTGAAGGCATAGCTATGAAGCTGCAGCTTTGGTACAGTGAAATTTCAAATAGTCTTGTCATGGGTGTGATGATGGTTTAACGTCACTGCTCCCCCATACTGAGGGCCTGGATGGGGCTGACATAGTCAGACTTTAACTTGGAGCGTTGTGATCTTTAAGTCCGGATGACCTTCTGACGACTTCCGATGGCACTTACGGGGCTCGACATCTGGACCGAAAGATGGTTAGGCCAAGCACTTATTCACTGTGCCACGAAGACCATACTCTTGTCATGGGTGCACTAGATTCAAAATATTCATGTCAGTGCGTCCTCACGCACATTACATTTTCAATCTCACACATTCTTAACAAAAAGTAGGTAGTGCTTTCCGTGTTTTTTATGAAATAAAAAGGCAAGAAAGGCCTAAAAATCGTATTTATGTATCGGTATTTACAAGTATCAACAATGCAAATGTTGTCTGGAAATCGAGCAGTGAAAACGGAGGCTAGACAAAGAAAGAAAAATTCGTTTGCGCGATTTGAGTGATGCACTCCTGTTGGACTGTATGCACGGACGTATTGAGGCTCATGTACTTAAAGTATTTCTTATGGTATCTTGAACACTGCAAAGAATAAAACCCTATGTTAAATGTGATGCATGTTGCCTTCATTTTATGTCTTTTATTTTCAGACGTTTAAAAACGATAGAAAAAATACAAACAATATTTTCAGCAAATCAAATTAGTCGTAAGATCTTGCCTCATCTTGCCAGCACAAAGGAACAGATCTGCAAAGAAGTTTTATCTTTACAAGCAATGCTTTTATTCAATGCAAACCGAACTGTGCAAGTAAGTGTGGCTGAATGTGTTTGAATGTGCTTTTGGTGTTTCAATATGTATAAATCTACGATGTTGCCAGGCTCTCCGGTCACTGAGTTATCAGATGATCTCATGCATATTGAACTAGCAAAAATTAGTGCCTAGATTACGTCACAATAACAAGCAAAGAAGAGAAAGTTCAGCGACAGTATTGCAGGAACTATTACCACATGACATGTGAGCCCATACATATGAAAATGAGAAATGATTTGATGTAAGTACGACGTATACAACAGCATCGCTTTAAGAAGAAATACATTTGAAATTTCACCAAGACGAGTTCATTATATACAATTTTGCAACACCAGCTCTGGATCGCAAGATGATCCAAGAAAAATTAACGACTTCCAGAAATGTCAATTGGAAGCCATCAAGGAGCCTACATCCAAAAGGGACTAAAATGATATTAAATGTCTGGTTGAAAGTTGGATAAAATGGAAACAGAAATGTTGTCAAGACATACGCAAACTTCTTGTATGAGTATCTTGCAGGCAAACTTATAACTAAAGACCCAGTCCGCCCAAATTTACCTAACGTTTTTTCACGCAATCATGCTAATTCCCTATGTGGCATAGAAATAAACTGTTTATCTGAAGTTTGCTAGAATGGAAATTGACTCAAGGTCGCGGCACATCCGGGGGAACTAAGTTGGGGCATGAAGAACCAATTAAAAGCTTCGATTTACTCATGTGACTGATTCTAACCCAATGATACAGACGTTGGCAGGTGCAGCTAAGTGAAAATGCGTGCGATTTATGTGCCGTTATTGTGCATTGCATGAAGCTTAATTTCCATTCTAGAGGTTTTATTGTTGTCAATTTCTATGCTATGTGGTGAATCTGTCTACACGCTCTGAC